>RXPK01000318.1:2866508-3258406 GCA_004143645.1 Protaetia brevitarsis
ATAGGAAGCATTACTACAATCTTAAAGACCGTTAAAATTAGAATCTAAATAAGGCAATAAATACAGGGTGTTCTACTTAAAATAAGAAAGTTACTTGCCTTTAAAGATAGCGAATATTAAAAGTATGTTTTTGTTCACCCTGTATATTTTTTTGCATTACCTTTATTTTATTATCAACTTTAATGCTTCCCTAACAGCCAGAGATATTACATAGATATTTTTAAAAATATATTTTATAAATATTTTTCGTGAGAGGTTTTTGAATATATTTTTCATATTTTTTCTAAATATAGATAAAATATTCAATTAAAATATTTATTGCATATTTTAAAATTAATGTAAGCGTAATATTTTTTCTAAAATATTTGTAAAATATTATTTATATGAAAATTGAGATTTTTTTATGCAATCTATTTAATTTGTCAAAATGAACTAAAATTGTTCTTGGTTATTTAGAATGTATAACGTCGATAACGAAAAGTTTAAACATTCATAGAGTTGTCAAAAACGCAAGAACTTGTTTTTTCACACTCACCATACAAGTTAATAATCAATAATTCTGACATCTTTTAAGGCATACTGAAGGTTTATCAAATTAATCACTATTTTTTAATTGAAGTGTTCTAAATAAAAAACAAACGTATTTATTATCATTTTATTTGAATAAGCCAATAAAAATGAAAAATACTCATTTTTAAGTCTAGTCTTGGCTGGTGCCAGGTACAACCCTATGACTTTTTTCATATCTTCGGTAGTGGCGCTCTCATGGCGTTTCCTTGTGGCCCCTAAAACAATGCCAATTGTATTAGATCATACCATGAATAAAACAATAAATAAAAAAATCAATAATTGGAGTGTTAGCTACATTCTAATACTTACGATACTTATTTTTACTTTATTTCATAATATTTGAAAACATTCTACGTACAAACAATAACACAACAGAACGTATTCTAACCTCTATTTGAGGTTACGACGCTTATCTACCGAGATGAATATCTTAAGCAAATCAACTAGCAATTTATCTGGTAGATGCAGTACATATATAATGCACAAAATTTCTACAATTATATAATTAAACGATTTCTATACATAGCGATATTGAGCATTCCAATTATCTTATAAATGCCATGACATGTTCAAAGTTTTGCTTACCTCGTAGTCACCATAACTAAAACACACCCCGCAACAATTAATTACACAGTTAATCCCAATCTGCCCTAATCGTATACTATTATAAACTATAACATGTAACGGACAAACGAATGAAAACGTTGATGATACGCACGTGCGCGTATGCATTCTATGTACTACCTAATCCATAGACGCATAAACAATACTAAATCATATAACACCGGCACCGTAATGAATAGAGGTATTGTGTTGACGTTCGCAACTTACAAATATTACAAATAATATAATACAAAACACAGATATATTAATAGAAAAGTTACGGCGCTCAACTTACAAGGGAACCTCGCGAACTGTAAATCGCAGATTTTGATGAAACATTATCAGTTTGTAGACTCCATGGAGTGTTGCTCAAGGACGCTTCCCGTTGCTGCGGAACTTCAACTTTAGGGGGTGCAATTCACCCTTGCAATTTGACCCAAATTTGGTTTTTTCTGAATAACTTTTAAACGGTAAGAAACAGAAAGAAGGTTTTAATGGCGAACTTGTACCGTTTAGTCAGCTCTTTCGATTGGTATAGATATTTATATACAGGGTGTTCCAATAAACGTGGAATGACGTGTGCTGTACTTATTTTATCGAATTTCAGAAATCGGTTATAATGGCCTTTTTTGCGATGAAATAATCTATAGAAAGGTAATTTAAAAAGTTATACAGGGTGTCCACAGAAATATAAAATTTTAGCATATTTCCTTATTCTAAGGAGATACTCTATATACTGTCATGTGGCTGCATTGTATGCCGAAAATCACTACAAACTTATACCACGCGCTAAATGGTTATTTGTGATAGTTTTCGAGTTATACGCGTTTGGATGTATGTAAGATTGTATTATCCCCGAGAGCAGGTAGATGAAAACAATAGGTCACATAGTACACTAATTGCTTGCTTCTACTATTTTTGGAGAGATGCGAGTAGCGAATGTCTCACTTACTAACTAATGAACTATTTAAAAAATGGTTTACGGATGTGTACCTACAACGAGTTCCTAGTGGAACATCAACAACTTTACTACTAGATTCTTGAGGTGGTCACTGTCCTCGGACTTTACAAAGTCCTATACCAGCAGATAAACCAACATCTCTTCTTACGATTCCCAAGAAAACAACTGCATTGGCGCAACCGCTCGGCGTGTACGGCTTTCGTGTGTGGAAGGGATTTGTCAAACGGTTTTTCGATCAAGTTTTGCTTGCAAACATTGACCTTAATTTTACGTATTTATCAACACAATATAATAATCATATTACAATCATTGGTCCACAACCAACTGTCCTCTCCAAGATATCGAAACCTATTTCTATATTTCTGGTACAAAAGCGGTTACATAGCATCCAGACCAGACAAATTTATTCATCCAGTGACATATGCGTTTTTGTTCGATGATGAAAGCATTTTACCCATATGCTCAATATGTGGACAGCCCGCTTTTAGAAGATGTGCACGTTGTAGCCAATATTTATGTTTTCAACACTTTTTTGAGGATTTTCACTATCATGATGAAGAGTAATACACGAATTGGAAGAATGTGTATACATATTTTCACTACTGACTTTTATTTTATTAAAATAGAGCAAGCTGTTTGTGTCTTACACAAAATAAAATAAGGTAATAATAAAAACTTATATATATATATATAATTATAATTAAATTGAAGTCGTATTCTGTCGTTATTTTGTATAAATAACGTCATGTTAAAAGTATCAGGAACAATCTGTCGAAGTAGGTACATTTTCATCTGTCTGCTGTCGGGGATAATATAATCTTACATACATCCAAACGCGTATAACTCGAAAACTATCACATATAACCATTTAGCGTCTGGTATAAGTTTACAGTGATTTTCGACATACAATGCAGCCACATAATAGTATACAGAGTATCTCCTTAGAATAAGGAAATGTGCTAAAATTTATATTTTTGTGGACACCCTGTACAACTTTTTAAATTACCTTTCTATATAATATTGATCACAAAAACGGCCATTGTAACCGATTTCTGAAATTTGATAAAATAAGCACAACATACGTCATTACACATTTATTGGAACACCCAGTATATAAATATCTATACCAACCGAAAGGACTGACTAAACGGTAAGAGTCCGCCATTGAAACTTTTTTCTATCTCTTACCGTTTAACAGTTATTCAGAAAAAAACAAATTTAGGTCAAATTGCAAGGGTGAATTGCACCCCCTGAAGTTGAAATTCCACAGCAACGGAAAGCGTCCTTGAGTAACACTCCATGGAGCCTACAAACTGACAAAATTTCATCAAAATCCGCGATTTACAGTTCGCAAGGTTCCCTTGTTAGATACTAATTAAATCATATTAGATATATATTATCTAATTTAATCTTTAAACTATCATTTTAAATAGGTACATACCTACTTAGTATGTATGCATATTTTACCCATTTTATATTATTCGTCCTACGCACCAAATGCACAAAAGCAAAAATTCAATCTTTTTTTTATATGAAATAAATATTTACAAAAATACAAAGCAAAATATTCTTGCAGAGTTATGAAAAATATATTGAGAAAACATTTGCAATAAAATATTATTAATGCTACATAACATATATATTTTTTAAATGTTTTCCTAACATATTTTCTATAATATATTTCATGCATATTATATTAATATAACTAATATTCAAGAAAGATTTAATATTTTTTAAATATTTATAAAATATGAAATAAATATAGTTGGTCACTGGGGTTTAGTTAAAAATTTTAGCCTACATTTTGAAGATTAGTTAATTACCTCGTACACGAATTGAGTTAGGTATAAGAAACTTAACACCAACTTGTCTTTATTTAGTCAGTACTATCAAAATATGTCATAATACACAGGATTTTCCATTTAATTTTTCACAATTTTGGTGTGTATCTTTTCTTTGAGTCACCCTATATACTTCAAAATAATTTTGAAATGCGGCCCTTCTGAACCTATATAACCCTTAACAAAACAAAAATTGAAAATATGTTACCACTTTTCGTATATAAACCGACGCGAATGCGGTGGCCCACCCTGTATATGCTAAATTGTATACATAATTATGACTTGAAATCTAATTCGTAATCTCACAGAATTCCTTCAATATTCTATCGTTTTCCACCTCAATTACAAAATGTCACACAAATAATTTGGAAAATGTTTTTAACACGCTGCATTCATTTGGAGAAGCAATGAATTATTATTATATGTATTTACGGAAACTTTATTGTGCCCTTTTAAAATTAAAATTACCTTTTTTTAAGTGAAAACCTTCTCTAATTTGGCGCTTATTTTTACAGAGTTAATATAGAGTGAATTAATACGCAGAGTAAGATGAAGAGTAAATTTTACTCGAAAATGTTTACTCGAAAACGTTTACCATCAACTCTAGACGATTTTACTCGATCAAATTTCGAACTATGCATCCACCCCAAAAATTTACAAATACAAGTAGATTCATCTTTAGGAACTTTAATTCAATCTTTAAATCGAAATTGAATATTATTATCAGATAATTTTTGGAAGAATTCAGAAAGGTGAATATTTTTTTGTTCAAAATAATTTGAAGTGACCAACCAAACAGTCAAGAGGGCAAACAAACAAAATAATCATTATTAACCTGAGGAAAATACGCACAAAAGTAGAGATGTATTCAAGAAACTTGTAGTACCTGCGGGGATATTTTGCATTTGCTTGCAGTAAACGAAAATATATTAGCAAATATTTAAGATATCCAAAATAGAATAAGGTCCTTTAATATTTTCCGCTATTTGATTTGTAAATTAGGGATGACTGCTCCGGGTCGGACTCGTTCTTTTGGAGTTCTTATCGGAGTAGGTGCACCAAGTTCGCTTTTTGTAAAAGAGCGGGTTTGTTAATTCGTTGGGTGCAGGTGCAAGGAACTAAATGCAGCCCTGGACTCGATTGAACTATATGCGCGCCAGAGTGCCGCAGCCGGAGCTATTGCACTCATACACATCGGGTGCATTGGTTCTAAACCTTAACCACTTCACAGAATAGAAAATACCTATTCAGATTTAGTTTCCTGTGATCTGTGACTTGTTACGGAGTTTCTTTGTTTTGACTTTGGTTTGGTTTTGCGAGTTTAACACGTTTAGGTGTGGTTTGTGTACTATATACCTACCTACCTTTTTAAAAACAATGAAATATTTGCAAAGATGATGGGAAAAATATATAAAAAAAATAAACAAATAGAAAAAATTAAAAATAATGCAAGATTTAGAGAAAATGTTAAAAAAAGCGAAAAAGTTTTAAAAAATGGAAAAACATACAAGTGTATAAAAAAGAAAAAAAGGTTTTTTTTAATGAGAAAATGGAAAAGGGATAAAAAAGTGATTTGTGTAGTATATACCTCGCTTTTTTAAAATTCGAAAAAAATGGAAAATATACAAGTGCAAAAAAGAGATAAGAAATAGCTAAATATATGTAGATATATATAATATAATTTAATGAGAAAACGGAAAAAGGGATAAAGAAAGTAAAAAGCTCGAAAAAACTGAAAATTTTTAAAAAATAAATGCAAAAGTAAAAATGTTTAAATTAATTAGTTAAAAAAATATAAAAAACAATAAAAAGGCGTATAAAATTAAAAAAAAAACAAGTGTGAAAAAGGTTTTAAAAAAAGTAAAAACAAAAAAAAATTTAAAATAGACATATGCAAAGACGGTAAAAAAAATGGAAAGCTATTTAAAAATATGAAAAAAAGGGAAAAGAAAGAAAACCTGAACTTGGAATGTTGGAATGCTATTGAGTAAAGGGATTGACCTACAAAATAACACTCTTCAAGGGGCACGTTTTCAGAGAATGCCCGACTAAATTAGGAATATTCAAACATATGAGTGAAATTTATTAACCTTTGAAAAAGACCTAAATTGGTCGAAACGTTAGGCAAGAAGAATAATAAGAATGAGTAACTGAAATTAAAGATAAATTGGTACCACTAACTCACGACTTTTATTTACTACTCCTGTTTAATATTGTATATCTAATTTTGGGGGACAAATACAAGATATAAAAAATACGTAGGTAAAAAGAAAAGATTTGAACCTCTGCTATAAAAATGACTTTTCATAGCAAGCATAATGTCTAATTTATATAATACAGGGTGATTCTCAATATATGCGACAAACTTTCAGCTCTGATTCCTGGGGTTATTTTGATCATAAAAGCTCATAAGAACATATGTCCAAAATCGCTTAGTTCTAAAGTTGTACAATGTTTAATAGTAAGTTAACATAATTAATGTTTTTAATTGTAAATTAACAAAATAATTAGTAAAACAAAATTAACTTATACTAACTGTTGAAAATGACCGCCCCCAACTGCAATACAAGCTTTTATCCTCCGTCATATTGGCTGGCGAGTCCGTTCTAAAATACCAGGGGCATTTCGAATTGTTTGAAAAGCTGCGATCGACATTTTCAATGGGAGTCGTATAAACTAATGATTTAAGGTGACCCCAGAGAAAAAGGTCCAAAGAATTTAAGTCTGGAGACCGAGGAGGACACGGTTGTGGACCTCCCCGTCCTATCCACCGATCTAGATACGTATTGTCCAAAAACTCGCGAGCAACTAAACTAAAATGCGCTGGAGCACCGTCATGCATAAAATACATTTGTAATCTTAATTGCAACGGAACTTCTTCCAGCAGTAGTGGTAGCTCCTCTTCAAGAAAATTGCGGTATACCTCGCCATTTAACCGCATCGGTAAAATGTGTACCTATCATGTGATCTCCAATAATTCCGGCCCACACATTGGCAGAGAATTGATGTTGATGACGGCCATTCACTAGTTCGTGCGGATTTTCTTCGGCCCATATGTGATTATTATGAAAATTACCGAGACCGTAAACGAAATGAATATCACACATCTCAGCGTCCGGGTAATTCATTTTAGAAAACAGAAACTGGCAATAAACTGAATGAATACTCCGACAACTATTGACAAATATTGAAATGACAAATAAAGAATTCCCTCTCAACACAATAGTTTTGAAGAACCAACTGTGATATTATATCGTGTTAGTCATAGTTCATAATTTATTATTAAACATTCAATAACTTTAAAACCAAACCGTTTTGGACATATACTCATATGAACTTTTATGATCAAAATAACCTCAGAAATCAGCTCTTAAAGTTTGTCGCATATATTGAGAATCACCCTGTATAATAAATAGCTCTATTGGGTATTTGTCTGCCCTCTCTCATCACGCTGAGTCACGACGCGACCGCTGGGCAACTATAGCCAGATTGGCAGTGAGAGAGTGAGACAGTGATTTAAATAACACATTCTTTTCGGTACCACGTTACCACGATGGCGTTAACCGTGGTGCGATTTTGACCACACCACTAGCAGGTACCTCAAAGGTTCTACTATAACCTAGCTAACCTGATGCCCCAAACTATCCCAAACTCTTTCCTTTGCCCCTTTTTATCCATTAAATTATACCAACTATTCCAATATATCCCGGTACCTTGTACAAATCTGTACAGAAATATTTTTACTGTACACACATTACACATAATTAAATAAGCAATTATTGCATTTGTTCTTTAATTAAGCATTTTTTGCAAGTATTTCCGCATACACGCTCGCATTTTCTCTTTTTTCAAGAAATACGCCATTCTATCGAAAAACATCTACTGCCTACTCGATAAGATCATACATCCTCTGCTTAGTTCATGATTTATAATTAACATTATTATACCATATAAAACATAGTCTCCATGTCGCATAGAGTGTAACCTATCTGCGTCTAGTTGGGACTGTTCAATGAAGTCGGATAAGGAAACGTGGAATACAACCTGTTTTGCAGTGACCAAGGAATCACCGGCTAGCCATATAAGAAACTAGACGAACCAAAAAAGGCAAATGGTGAGCGAGTGAATGAATTTGCAAGAGACAGAAAAAAAAAATGATTTAGGAGCGGATGTTGTTTTCAAGCAGTTGGCTTCTTTCGTTTAATACATTATGCGTTCTTTATGGCCCTAATTGGATTGTTTTGGCGAAGACGCTACCAATTGCGCTTAATTGTATTCAATTTGCCTACAGGAGTCGTACTATTATTACTGTACATATGTTACATTTATCGTAAAAAATGTCATGAAAATAATTAGAAAAATGTAAATTTATATTTTAACATACAAGGTGCTCCGTATTGTTTCATTCAATGATTCGAAGCAAACATATACGATAAATACAGCGTTCACAATATTCTCTCGATGTTTCTCGCAATTCTTCCACTACTAAATTTTATTTGTTTTCTGAACTGAAGGTTCTGGCCGAAAATAAAAACTGCACTAGACTCTAATTTAAAATAGGACAATGCTATTTCCTATGCAAAGCAAAAAAAGAAAGGTTTATTTGTTCAGGAAGATTATTCAATATACAAAACCTTTGAATTTCTATCCACGTTGTTTCACAAATTAATATAATTTAAGCGTGGACAAATGTTTCTACTCACCCAAACGAGGTGATAAAAAAAAATTGAAGCAGCAAAATAGATTAACAGAAAAATTAACTCTAACAAAATATAAATGAGAGACTAAAAAAAAACCTTCCTAAACAAAAAAATAATAATTGATCTTATATTCACAAAGTATACACTTTAATACATTAACGGCCGTTTGCACCGTTCGTGATTAAGTTATAATTAACATTTAATCATAATTAAACTTTAAATTCCTTTGCACCGACTGCTTAACTAATTATTAAATCCTTAATTCGTGATTATCTTTAATCAGTACCCAAGGTACGAATTAAGTCATAATTAAAGTTGGCACAAGCGTAGTTTCTTTGTTTACAATCGTGTTTATAGGCGATTATAGGTTATGCTATGGGGTTTTGGTTATAATAGAAATATCTCTGACTAAATTGAAATAGCTAGCTAATTAAAGTGTTCACTTTGAAGATTAGAGCAAGGAATAGCGGCGTGCAAGAAGTGTATATTTGACGGGGTTTTAGAAAGTCCAAGGTAAATCAAAAATTAATTCCCGAAATAAAAACTGACAATAAATGTATTTGAGGATTACTCATGGGTTTCAGGTGGGAATGACCCGGAGGTATTTCGTAATAGGAAAGGATATCTTTCTATAAATTCACAATTTTTATATGATGCTAATTTAAAAATAATGAATATCGTAGTACGATAGCCAGGGAATACACACTTTAACGATCCATTCTTTTCTCTAAGCGACAGTGGATATGCCTCAAAAACATATTTATTGACCCCACTGTTAAAGTCTGAAACAGTTGTGAAAAATCATTATAATGAGAGCCATATTACAACAAGCAATGTCATTGATAGCATGTTTCTAAGAAGAATGTTTTCCAATACTGGCATATGGTTGTCGCTTAAAGCTGGATACCTTTATGGCAGTAATAGTTGGTACCTCAGTATTGCACAATATAGCCATAAATGTTGGTAAAGAGGAAGTCAATGAAGAAAAATTAAATCAAGAAATTTTAAATGGACAACTTCATGAGATTAATTATGACGCTGTTGATATGACGTACCTGCTGCGACACAGGCATTGCTAATTAATGATTATTTCAACAATTTGTAATTCATTGCTATATAGAAATCAACTTTTGAACATATTAACGAAACATATTTTATTTACTCTAAATGCATTATCACTTTGATTTTTTTAAAAGAAATATTGTGTAAGGTAGAGTCAGGTAAGTGTGTAGTAAAAATTGCATAGTGTGAAGAAAATGTAACACTGTTCACATAATAAGACATTTTGATAAATTTTACACATATAAGTACGTAATATATACCCTAGTTGTAAGCCTTCAATAGATACGCCTTTTATAATTACCAACGGTTTACTAGAAAAAAAAAAAGAAATTTTAAACACTGTCAATACTACACACTTACCCAGCAAAATAGGGCAAGTTCCGTTCCGCATTTTATATATTAATAGCATTATCCTTTAGTTCGGCCAAGTGTGTAATACTATACTGATGCGTTTTTAATAAGGAATGATAAATTTACAAGATATCTAAGTTATTACACGTTAGGAGACGTGATTTTTTAGTTGTAAAACTAGTATGAAGTTTAGTACATTAGTAATATAACAGAGGACGTCCATATTTTAATTTTAAGAATAAATGTAGCCAAACTACACACTTGCCCCGGTTACACAATTACCTGACTTTACCTTATGTAATTAACCATTTATTTATTAAATAAAATGAACAAAATATATAAGGGAATGATGGTAATAATAAAATAATTCTAACAAGTAATAGGTCAGAGGTCAAATAAAGTATCAAAAATTAGAGCATTTGCAGAACAAACAAATAAAAGAATTGCATAATAAAAAAAAACCTGCATTCACATATTAATTTCTATTTTAAAACTACTACTCAACTTTTTTTACTTCAATATCTAATTCTGTAGCAATTTTCTTCAGCTTAAAGTCCAATAACTTTCAAATGCCGCTTAAAATCGCGCATTCGCATAGCGGCAATTTTCATTATGATGGAACAGTGTTCCCAATATAAATACGATTTTTGACTAAAACCTAAATTTAACGCACTACCAACCTATATTTCCGTCGCAAACTTTTTAATTAACTAATCATTAATTAAATTTGTTCGGTGCAATCCTATTCATATTTAATTCGTAATTAAATTTAATCTTTGATTAGTTAATTAAAATGTTAATCACAGACGGTGCAAACGGCCGTAACAATTATTATAAAAATAATTCCTTGATTGACTATAATTAAAGAAGAAAATAAAATTTAACAATACAAGATGAATAACAAAATGGCGACAATGATTAAAGAAATACGTCTACTTACGTCAATAGTCGAACAAGGAAGTCCTTAACAAAATCCTACAATTGTTTTTCTTACAAAAATCCCTCTCAAAATTCGTACAACGCAGACGTAAAACATTACAACGACAATATTAAATAGAATACGCATTAAATCAGCACAAGCGAACAATAGACATTTGAATGACTGGAAAAATTAAAAAATCTTAACACTACATAATTAAAATCATACAATAAGCCCTTAAACTAAACTTATTCAAAACAAAACAAAATTGTGAATATTCTCGGTAAATTGAAAATCAGCTGTTCAAACAAAGAAATCACAACAACCGTAATATGCAACTTAAAATACATCTCAGTGATAAAAGGGTTGTCCAAACCACAGCAGTATGTAATCTGGAATTTTTTTGCCACACCCTATATATTATTCCACTTTTACATTCTACGAAGAAAAATAACATCATTTTATATAAGCTAGCATACGTCTATCTGTAATAACAATAGTGTTATTTACGCTACTGTAAAAAAAAAGGCCTGCTGAAAGCGTTTGGTAAAGGCGGCGTAGTTTGTATATGCATTTATTTTGGATATTCATATTTTAAATATCTTAGATACATACTTAGGCTTAATACAACAGTGAATTTAAAATCGATATACCTATATATAGATGTCAATTATAGTCTGAACATTTGCTTAACAAAGGTAACTTTGTAAGGTAATTTTTTTAAATAGCGGCCTATATGTTTGTTTATGCTCAATTAACCCTTACGCAAAGCCCTTTCAATTCATACTAAACATTTATGACGCCTCGTGCAGAATATTGTATATAATTATTTTTCAATAAATCCAATTTTTCATTTTTCATTAATTTTCAAGTCAGCTTACTATATAAACGCCATATAACTATAATACTTTTTTTTTTTAATAGAAAGAAATTTTATGTGATTCGTCTATGATTAACAAAAACTATATTACCAATGTTTGGTAGCCTATAGTAATTGTTTATTACCATAACCTATCAAACAACCATTATATTTAATTAATAATTAATAATAATTAAAAGTCAAAACTACCAAAAAAACAATTTGTTTTATGTAATACGTTCCGTGATTTTTTTTTTTTGGGCTACCTAAAGAAACTTATGTTTAAGAAAGAGCCATGCACATAGGAAAAAAGGAAGAATAGAATAAGGGAAGCATTTTTATCCATTTCGTAGAATTGTGGAAAAAACTACCCCAAAATTTGCAAAAAAGGGCAAAAAAGGGTAGAAATATACTTAACAGAAAGAGAATATATTTTTGAACATCTGCTATAAATTTTGATAATTAAAACTGATTACTACGTGTAAATAATTTAAATTACGGATGTATTTTGTTGTCGTTTAATGTTCATTTATTTTTTATTATAAATAAAAGACAAACATTAAGTCTTAGTTTAATAGTTTATGAATAAAACACATATTTTGTGAGCAATTAAGTAAATTATATAATAAAATAAATAAACAATCACTGACATGTAAGAAGAACAAAGTATTCATAAAACAATTATTTGTTGACAGATTTGTCGTTTAACTATTATACTGGTGAAATAATT
Source organism: Protaetia brevitarsis (assembly GCA_004143645.1). NCBI lineage: Eukaryota > Metazoa > Arthropoda > Insecta > Coleoptera > Scarabaeidae > Protaetia > Protaetia brevitarsis. The sequence continues at coordinate 2,879,105 of RXPK01000318.1, forward strand.
GTCATGGCCTATCCTATTAAAAATAGATATTATTATTTCTACTAATTATCATTAAATATCATTCTTTTTTCAAAAAAAATATGCCACTAGTTTTATATTCTATTATCTGATGCTAACACATAATTGCTAATTCGAGGCTTCATTCAATTATATAAAGTTTAATTTTAAGTCAACACGAAAATTAATGGAAAGTCCTTAGATTTATTTAACATCATTAATTATCTACAAAATGTTGCATGAGGTATCATAAATGTTTAGTATAAATTAAAATGGTTTTAGGTAAGGGTTGATTTAACATAAGCAAAGCTATAGGGTACCATTTAAAAATGCAAGTTACCGTGGACTAAAGTTACGCAAATGTTAATGATTATAGTTGACACCTGCATATAACTATATTGGTTTTAGTATCACTGTTGTATCAAGCTAAAATAAATATAAAAATCCAAATATAAATATCCAAAACAAAGTAGTTACATCGAAAGTCATGGCTCATTTTGATATTATACATAGAAAGCTATATTTTTTGGTATTTTTAGGTTCTACTAGGCATTTTAAAGCCAATTTTATAAAACATCTACTTACCTATCGGTTACCCTTTCAGAGTATTTTGGTTATTGTAAAAGAAAAGAAAACTACGCTGAACTCGGAATTTCAAAATCGAGATATCATTGCAAATTCAAGAATTTGCAAATTTAATGGAGGGGTTTCGTAAATCATCCTATATAGAAAAACTTTATTTTTCCCAAAAATTGTGTATTTTCCACATAGAATTTTTTTCCCCAGACATGTTCTATTTCTGATCCTCCTTGCAAATTCCGCTAACAGAGTATCCATTTTTCCCACTATACCATTATTCGTCATTTGGTGGAAACGCTCATCATGCTCATCTGATTCGGCTGGTAATTGTGCAGCGAAGTTTTCCACACGTACATGTAAGAATGAATTTTTAATGACATTTTAACATTGCTACGGTGAAAAGCAATGAACCCGTCTTGAATGTAAAAGCCTCAGTTAGCGGATCGATGAATCCCGATAACATTCTAAATGAGCGTTTTAACAAAATCACATGCCACGGGTTCTGAGTCAATGAGGGCATTTTCGAATGGTGTGCCTTCCATTAAACGTTGAATATCAGGCCGACTAAGTATTCCGACGAAGAAATTTTGTCGAACTCAATAGGCGTTTGTTGAATAAATGGTTAAAAAATAGACAAAAACTTTTTTTCGGGTTTCTTTGTGTACAATCTTTATAGCTGAACGTTTCGAAAACAGGAGCCAACTTTACAAAGCCGCGATGGCACCGGATTCAACGCAGCCGAATTGTGTTAAATAGAGCAAAAAATTGCGTTATCTTACAGAACTCCAAAAGCTTACAGATTCCCTAATTTTTTCCCTAAACAAAAAACAAAAAAAGACAAATTTACCATATTACCACATGGCCAGGTGCCACCCTTAGCGAATCTCTATAAGTATAAATAAAAACATTTACGTATGTAATCCCGGAGATATATGTAAGAATATGATAAATAATATATGGGAATATTTATATTTAACGAGTTCAAATGTATACGTATATGCACATTATATATTTAGATACGTGATACTAGTAATGTAAGTATTTATTGTGAAATCCAAATAAATGCTAAAAGTCGCTAAAGTGTAACAATATTATATTTACCTACATTAATTTGAGAATAAGGTTACATTCTATGCATTACGTCATTATTGAATACTAAAAAGGTAAAACTAATAACTGAACAGGTTAATAGGTTGGTACCTACCCCTATATATCAAAATAATTCCAATGGCAAAGTCAAACTAGAATTTTAATGAATATAACCGAATAAAATCTGATCATCCTGATCAGTATTTTATTCACCATTGATTGAATTGAGCATCATCAATTATTTATAATAATTGTCTATTTATAAAAATAACCAAAACAGCAATTGGTATTTGTACGCAACGTTGGACAAGCTCTCAGTCACGTAGATTTTCATTCAAATGCTATCATGGTATAATAATAAAAAATACAAACATTTTACATTTGTATGCAATGTATACTGCTCAACAAAGCTAATGTCGACATCTATGCAATAGCAATTACTATATGTGTTACGCCTAAAGCGTAAACTCGACTAGTTGTATACTATTCAGTTGGTTTACAAAATAGCGATAGTAGTTGATTAGTTTATAAACTATGTTATAATATTCGCTAATTTATTTACTATGAATTGAGCTAGCCAGAAATGTTAGCTACTCTATAAACCAGCCCCATAACATGAAAATCAGGATAATTTGTATACATATTAACAAATATGTACATTGGATGGTTTATAAACTAATCAGAAAGATTAGCGAATTTATACACTAAATATGTTTTTACTAAATTATCTAGCAAAATAAAACAGTTTCAGTTTAAAACAGTTTTATTAGCATCATCTAATCACTAATACATATGTACAATATAGGCAAATATTTTACTTACAATTAGTGTAAACCTCCGTTCTAAGCGATTTGCTATTAGTTTGAAATAAGTAATAAATAAATACTTATTTAAAGAACTTGTTGAATTGTGGCAATTGCTATTGCACGTCATTGACGTATCTCATTGACATGCATTTGCCACCATTAATAATATATGAACTCTCTGTAAATCATATTGTCTACTAATGTAATAGTCTGATTTACCAGCGCTATTTGGTCTCTTTTCCTTGGTTTTTCTCAGTTTTATTGTAAGATTATTGTATTCTTCAATACTGAATAGTTTAGAATTGCTAGCTTCGTTGGTGTATAATTGACTGTTTTTTTTTATTATTAAAAGTAGCTTCATGTTTATCTTGAATTATGTCTGTGGAGGTAGAATTCACCTCCATCAAATCGTTTGACATATCTTTTCTTATTAGAACACACAAACAACTTTATTTTTATTCCAGCTATTTTGACATATACGAGCTCAAACATATACAATAATAAGCACTTGTAAGAGCATGTATATAGATAAACATAACCTCAACAAACGCACGGGAATGGAAGTTTATAAACTAGTCAATATGCGCTTTAGCCGTAACATGTACTATTTGGATCTACGGGCATTTATGATACATTTGCGAATTATACAAATCAAATGGAAGAATTGACATTATTTATTGTTGAAAAAAACTGTGATTTTTAAATTACTGCAATAATATAAAAGATATAATATGTAATCCCTCAAATGTTCCAAAAAATACGTAACGGTTTAATGTTTGAAATCATTTTAACAAGAGAAATAACAAATTCTAGGGAATGACGGCAACCATATTTAAGTCTATGCTAAATTTATATTATAAAGAAATCGAAAGGTAATGTATAAATGAATTTTATTTATTTTTGACAACAATTTCGAAAATAAAATATGCATTATAAGAAGTCCTAGTAAATTTACACGCTATCTTAGGTAAAATTACATCAACTATCTTGTAATTTAATTATGCCTCGAAATTATATACATAATAAAATATTATATTGTATATTATAATGTAATAATAACTGCACATATATCACTGGCTAGCGCAAAATTGAGGTTACATTGAAATTTACTTTTGGAAGTTTCTTTAAAATGATAATGAAGTAAATTGTAGACAATTGTACTGTATTTTATATATTATATATTTATTTATATAAAAATTAGTGTTGAATGGCTAAGCATATTTTTGGTTTCATGATTTATTCTGGTGTAATTAATAGGTAATTAATTTACCATCTATATTTACTTAAATATTATCCAATTACCCAATAGCCTTTAAGTTGTCCAGCAGATATCGCAATTTCAATTTAAAATACCGAACGACATTTCGACCTTGTATCTAGATGGTGAATAGTTTTGGTAATCACTATATACGCAATAGACGATATTTGATCTGTCGGACAGTGTACATACTTTAGCATGACCTTAACTCGCATTTATTACCTTAGAATGCAGCCTTGGCTGTTGCAAAAAGGCAATTTAACACTCGTCTTCAATGTTAAATTTAATATGTTTTGAAAATGGCCTTTAATTGAATTATGTATATATTATATTCCTACACATGGATGGCGCTTCATACGTTACTAACCAAATACAACTTAATTAGTACGCGATATAATAGTTCTATTAAAAAATAACAAAGATTTAAAAATATTTGATACAATCCTTACCAAACATATTTATATGTTTCCACACATGATGCACATGCAAGTAGGCATAACAATAAATTCGTGACAAGTTTATGATATATCTGCATATGCTGGGCAATTTACTGCTAGCTAACCCATCTTACATATGCCTACTTAATCCAATTGAATCACACTATAGCAGTTATGGTTTTATGATAATTATTTCAAAATAAATTTTAAAAACCGGTTTCGAAAACCGATTTTAAAAACCGATTTTTACTGGAAACCGATTAGGGGAAAAATCGGTTAACCGGTTTGATATACGGCGATTTCAGCAGCACTATATTATAAAGTATTCTCATTTCACAATTACAATTAAACTAATAAATTATTGAAAGCAGGCAATTCGTTGATAGATGGTTTTAATTGCTTTGTTTATTACATTGCATTTTAAAAAAAAAAAAGAGGTCGATAAAGCCTAACCAATTTATTGCTTGTCAAGCACCCCCACAGAGTTAAATCTTTCTCCTAATCATCATCACCGCCTCAAAAAAAAAAAAAAAACGGTCACCGTAACTGATCAAAGCGAGATTCGAACTCGCGGCGCCCTGCACTAATCGACACCCTGCAAGGCTAATGCAGCCGACTAAATCGAACATTACTTTAAAAATAGCGTGAATATTACAAATTTTAACGTTTATTTAACACAAGAAATATAATTAAACAAACACATTTGTAGGTTGTTCTTGTTTTATAGAGATTAATACATATTTTCGAACGTTCACATCAAAACTATTATAACTATAAATGTTTTAGAATTTAAAAATGTTCGTTACAAAACGCATTTCAATGGTCACTTAAGTTTCAAAATACAGGCTGTCCCACCGAACTGGGACATTAGATTTTTTTGAACTTCTACTAGAAATTTGATTTTGAAACTTGCAGTGTAGTCATGGCCCACTGTCATCTATTTAAGGAAAATATTTTCAACTTTATAACGCTTTCGGTATACAGGGTGTTGATATCAACTTTCTTATTTTAAATGGAATGGTATAATTTTTATCGGTCTAATGAATTTGGCGAGTCATTTGCGATTAGTTTATGCAAGGGTTCCCTATCCCTGAACCGTTTTTGAGATATTTGCAATCTTGTTGATTTTTTGACGCTTGCACTGTTTCAAGTGAAATTAAATAACTGATGAGATATCAGATATTTAGTGTTTCTACTAATGTCGATGTAAGTACAAAGACGTAGGTAGAAAGTGATATAGCAATAATGACCGAATTACATACAGGGTGTTCGAAAACGCATCTCCAATGTGGATACCTTTAAACCAACAAAACCTTTTTATTTCAAATGGAAAATGGCATTTTTTACTACAGCTTTGAATGCACCGTAAAATTCTACATCGATTGGCATTAGGGTTTGGTATACCTATTTTTGATAGTTTTTGAGATATTAGCATTTATTGCCTAAAATATGACTAATTTCCAAGTTTCGAGTAAATGAAATATTTTTTTCCTAAAAACACTCTGTATATTATTTTTTAGCATGATGCGTTATCTTTTCTTGCATTGCTTAGTTTCCATACCTGAGATATTTATCATTGGAAGTTCCCCAATTATTAGCAAATTTTATGTAAGTGTAATTATAAAATATTAATAAGTCATATACATTTATATTGGACACTTTCGAAGACTTTTAATAGTTTGTTCCTGATTTATGTTATCTGTCTGTATCGGTTAATATCTAGTTTAATACAAAAAGCCAAGAGACTGCGTTGGTTTTCGGAGACTCCATGTCAGACGGCTCCCCTACAAAGAAAATACCTGGTCTAGTAAGTGAACAATATTTGAAATATTATGGGTATATTTAGGATATCCGTTTTAATTTCCCTTTGTATTTTATTTTTTTGGGGTTTTTATTCATTGCAAATAAGTGTAGATATCCAATCATTGTTACATTCTTTATGAATGTAGAATAAGTTTAAAATGTTATTTGTATATGTGACTTTCAATGTTCTTCGTATTTCTTTCGATTTACAATATTTTACTTGTTAGAAGAAAATGTGTGAAGGAATTGACAGCATTAGAACTTTCTACAAAAGATATGACTTGTTGATACTGCATAGGTTTATCACTGTGCAAATTGGTAAATTACCAGCAATGGATATCACTTGTTTGTTAGCACATCTCATGGCCTACTAATATCCAATAATTAATGTACGTTCTCTATGACTAAAAGACATTACTATTAGTAAGAAACTAGTGAACGTTAGATATCTGAAACATAAGTATTTAGATAGGTTAGGCAAATAGTGTACAGAGTGTTTTGTAGGAAAAACTCATTTTAGTTGGTTGAAACTTAGAATTTAGGCATATTTTAGCAATTTTTTGCAAGAAATGCTAATACTTCAAAAACTATTAAGAATAAGTATACCAAACCCTAATATCAATCGATGTAGAATTTGCGCTGCATTCAATGCTGTAGCAAAAAATACCATGTTCCATTTGAAAGAAAAAAGTTTTGTTAACTTAAAGGTAAATTGGAGGCGCGTTTTTGAACACCCTGTATGTGATTCAGTGATTGTTGCTATAACACCTTAGAGCTACGTCCTTGTATTTACATCGACTTTAGTAAAACCACTAAATATCTGATGCCTCATCAGCTATTTAATTTTATTTGAGGGATAGGGAACCTTCACATAAACTAGTCGCAAATAACTTGCCAAATTCATGACAAAACCGATAAAAAGTATACCATTTCATTTAAAATAAGAAAGTTGATATCAACACCCTGTATACCGAAAGTTCTATAAAGTTGAAAATATTTTTCTTAAATAGATCACAGTAGGCCATATCTACACTGCAAGTTTCAAAATCAAATTTCTACTAGACGTTCAAAAAAAATCTAATGTTCGGTGGGACAGCCTGTATAGTTGAATGCGATTTGCCCATTACTACTTAAAATTCACATTTTTCCTTGATCGATTTATATAATGTAAAAATTCTGCATATTCATTATGATTTAAAAAACTGTTCATTAAGTCAACAGTCCATAACTCGAAATTAATTATATTCTCCTGTGCCATTGAAACGTCAAATAATTAAACCCGCTTAGTAGGTTTTAAATACTAAATGGTTATTACCAGGTCATCACTGCTTTATTAGGCAGTATACACTTAATTGATTGCATGTACATAATGTTCACAGAACTTAACAGAAAATGCACGAGACGACAGTGAATTGACATTTCAATGGACGACGTAGTCGATGTCTAATAGAACTTATGGGCTCCCTAATTCCTTCTTTATTGTTTGAAAAAAACTCCTATTACGTACGTTAAGAAATTGAGGTTAACTGTTTTCAAGAAACCGTAGACTATTATTATGATAACTAGGGGTAGAAAAATCCTATTCGATAAATTCTGAAAAAATACTGATACGCAACTACATACATAAATGTTGATAGAAATTGTGCAATGGAACTTTTCGTGGGCTTTTTATAAGCTTTTGATGTATACTTGTGCGTTTATATGTGGGCGCGTCTGAGAGGGGAAAATCGATTTATAATTAAATATGATCCCCTTCGTTCCAATATATTAATATTCCCTGTTATATTGTTATTATTTTTTTAGTTAAACTTTCTGTCTCACCGTAAACAACAACTGCGCATTATTTGCAGAAGCAACCTGATCTGCTATGCAGTACCGTTTTTGTAGAGACTTATTAAACTAAAAAATATTGTTATTAATTGTTGATGGAAAAGTTACACGAACTTGTGAGCGTGAAATAGTAACCAATAAATGCGTTAAAACAAAGTAGCAGTTCCAAATTTGAAATAGTTGGAAGGTATACACATTTCACATCTACAATGAAATATTGATAACGATACCTTAGTAGGTTTGTCATTCAAACGAAACAATCTCTTTCAAAAGTATAAATAAATGTCATGTGCGTATACATATGCGTACAGCATGAGAAAAAGGTTGCTTGGCAGTAAAGAACTAACATTCGGCGGTATCTATTGCCGCCAATCGAAAAGAGCTCGATATTTACAATTACCAAGCTACACGGAAATGTTTTTCTCTTGCTGTACCATACATAGATAAGTACAACATATTATGTGTTAAGAAAAAATACATTGTCTTCACGTGTACATGTCATCTTTTACTATCAATAAGTGTAATTATTATTTCTTTACATAAAATGTAAGATGTACTCCGTACGCCTCTTCTCTACAGGTTTACATTACCATTTTTGGATAATAATTTGGTAATTCATTTACTATGAGACCAATTAATCTTAACTACTAGTTCCAACGATTTATCTTCATCAGGCTCTTTTCATGGTCCCATACAGTCAATAGGTTATAACATTACAAAGGCATTAGAACTTTAATAATAAATTTAAATTTGCTTTTGCTGACTGGACATTGTGAAGTAAATATTTCCCAATGCCCGGAGGCCGTTACAAATCGAGCAGGTACAGTGGTAGCTAAAATTAATTTTTCTCATAGTAAATGAATAAACAATTAGAAAGTGCTATCATTTTTATTGTTATTATCCAATTCAAACTACCTAATTATGGAGATTCAGAGAAACATTAACATTGTTCTTTGTTTTCCTTTGCTACGGGCGATGAACTTGAACGAAAACATTGTTATTTTTCTACTCCTTCACTCCCCAGGGAACGCAGCCATTACCAAAAAATGAACTTGCAAACTGTGCATATGTATTGTAGTGGTTGAATAAATTAATATTATTTAATTATAGCGTTGTCAGTTTTACTCTTAGCTAATTTTTAAGTATTCTCGCTATGTATGTAAACAAGTGACTCATGTATGTACGTGCAGTTTAAAGACTAAATATATGCAAATTCGAAGGAAATACGTTAGTATTTATATTTAAGTAGATAAGTATTTCCGATAAGAACTTAATGTATTTTTCATATTAAAATGTCATTTAAATTTATCTACATTAAATTTTTTGTTTGGGTATTCTTTTAGTTAGCTATAAACGAGGTAACAAATTACTGCCAGCCGAACTAAACTGATTCAAAACTTTGTAAAATTAATACAAAAAAAAAAACGGGAGAAGAGGGGAGGGCATGGTTGGCAGGGATTGGGCCCACTACTCAATATTGGCACGGGCCGCCACTGGTTTAGTGTAACTGCTCTAACTGTACCGTACAAGACGAAACTCTAGTTTTAAATATGGATTATCAAAACCCATCAACCGACTTTGCCCTTCATTTTACTCTTGGCGATATCATTATGAGAAAGAAATTTAATTTAGAAAAGGTTGAAAATATGGGAGATGATACTCCATCTGTACCATTTAACATTTATATCTCTTATCCCATAAATAACTTTCATATGTGTGATAAACAAGATTAACAAGTCTCTACAATGAGGAATTATGACTTGCAATAGATACTGAAAAACTTTATAGGACTGGTAGCATAATGACGACAGTTTGATACTGATTGTATAAGAAAGCAACGAACTAAAAAAGGAAATTTAGAAAGTTTAGATATGTATTTCATGATATAAGGCTATACTTATGTCAAGACGTTCAATGTATTTAACACATTCTGGATACGTCGTAATTATCTTTAACAATATGTGTTCGATAATTAACTGTAACAAATGGAACCAAATACTTTATGATAATACATCTTATAATCAGTTACATACATTGGCAGACATAAACACATGGATTTGCCAAGACGTGAGAAAGAAATTTATATTTTACGAGATGACCAACTATGCTCAAACTTTTTTTGACATAGATATTTGTAAGTATCACTTAACTTTTTTATGTTTCAATATAACAAACAATTTTGAATTGAAATACAAAGCGATATTAAATTTGATTCCAAAAATATGAAGGGAAATAGTTTTCTGTAAGTGTACATAGAAATGGCGATAACTTTTTAAAATAAATATTATTTAGAAAAAAATCAAAAAACGCGTAACCTTTATTTTTTCAAGTAGTCTTTTAAAGATTAAAAATAAAAATTGAATTTATAATGTACAAGAGCAGGGGTGAGAAAAAATGATATCTTTAACCCCCTAACCAGCCCGCAGGTACGCCGCTGTTCTTTTTTCAACCTAAAATGTACGGCTGCTAACAAGAAACGATTTAGTCTTTACCAGATCCCGATATCTGTTCTCGTTTCTGAAATACATATTGCAAAAGAATATGTTTTTGTGGGCAACTTTGATCCCCCATTACACCTCTAGGACTAAAAACGAGACCCTAAAAAAACACGTGTCAAATATTTTTCGGTGTTTTACATTCCTACCAATTTATTAAAATCGGAAAGATCAACTTCGATGCCTTATTTCCTTGTTACCTATTACCTTCCACAAAAATCACATTTATATAAACCACGCATTAGATGCTAAAACATTTTATTAACTTAAGTACAAGTACTTATACATCTGAGCGAATTGAACAGCATCATTAGCAAGGTTTTCCACAATGAGGTCGGGGGACGAATTGGTGCAAATCGTGTCGTATCAGACGAATAAGGAGTATAAATACATGGCACCAGAATACCGTCATCAGCAAATAATAAGTCGATGAAGTTGAGCGTACATGGTAGCTTGTCATGTGAATTTATACTGTAATATATAGTTACAAAAATGAATATAGCAAGCCGTAACTTTAAGAATAATTATTCTTGTTTTGACAAGTTGTCTTCGATTGAAGTGTTTAGTACCTACAGCATATTTAAACATATATGGTATATTTATGTAATTAGTCATAGTGAGTCAGAATGATGAATATGATTAATGGATGATCAATTAAAAAACCTATTGGAAAGTTAAACAATTTGTGAGGTAATATTTAATTATGTATATAGGAAGACAGAATTGAAGAGAATATAAAAGTATATGTGGAAGGCGAAAAGTATTTTTTTTTTAATTGTTGTATTACAGTAACAGTTCAAAATATAAATTTTAAATAAATACATTATATGTAAGTCGTAGCAAAGATATTTGGGAATACAACTACAATAAATGTTAAATTGTAATGGCCACCATTTGCAAATATTTTTGTGAGAAAATATCTATATAAGCAGGATACGCCTGCTTATAGAAAGTCAACATCGCAATTGTACTGCAAAACAAGAAGTACTATATTTACTTTCATTTAAACTAGCAAATATAATTTAATGAATCTTAAGCTTTCGATAATATAAAATTAACAATTAGTAAAGGAAAACCAATTCATTGGAATACTTGTAACCAATACGTTGTTCGTTACAGGAAAATACCTCAAAAAAGCGACCACTATCAGTAACAAGTTTAAGTCAAGGAGACCACAGAATTTCAACTCTTGGAATAAAAAAAATATTTCATTTATTTTTTTCTTTTTTCCTAATAAATATACTTCACCTGCTAATGTAAAAGCAATTCTGAAAGAAAGACTTCAGTGGAGAAATGCTATGGATAAGTTGTCACGAGGAATCCAGAGGCTGTGAAATCAATAGCCGATCTTTGAGAAATCGCGAATCAATTGCTGATGAAATCCAAAGATTTTTGAAAGAGGCCAATGGTGTTAACCATGATTCCTGGAAAGTAAGAATCAGTAGAAACTGCCAGAACACACCCGGATATTTCTCTAATTGAGTGAGAGACTGGCCTAACGAACAAGTAAACCATCAAAGTACCCAAAACTTGCATATTGGTTAAGAAAAACATTAAAATACTGCATTATATATGATATGTCGAGGGATTTAAATATTTGGATCGTCATCTTTGATGACTCCGACCTACCTCCTACCAACCTCTGTAGGTTGTGATACAGATACACACAAGGTGATCTAAAATAGCATAAAAAACAATCCAAGACGTAAGCCTTTACAACAATTTAGGTACTGTGACAAATAATTTACTTATAGGTCGTCGTGAATACGAATTCTACTAAATAATGATAAAAACAGAAATTGAAGTGCAATGCAGAACCACTTCGATGTTTCAGAACTTTATGTTAATTACAGAAAAAAAAAAAAATGGCACTGCCGCATTCCTCTTCTGTTGTAGAGAGAGTATTTTCAAGTTTTAACTTAATTAAAGTTAAAACAAGGAATATATTGTTAATTACAACAGCTTATGCAATATTGGGTGCTAAAGAATTAAGGAGAAGTTGCTTTATTATCAATTTGAACCGTATAAAGATTTATTTAGATACAACAATTCTGTAAGTGAGGTAGAGATATTAGAGGAAGATAAGATATTAACAGATATTTTGTAAATTTTTTTTCTAAAATATTTAGAATTAAAAGTTATTTTGTGACTATAACTTTTTAAGATTAAAGGAACCACCTATTATTTACCTATGTTATTTACAAGCTATTGTTTTATTTTTTTTATTGTAATGAGTGCTTGTTTTTTTACAAAAATAAAAATTTTACACTAAACACTACAACTTTAGAACATTGTTTTAATTCAATTCATGAATGTATCATTAATTAAAACAATTTCTGTTTTTGCCATTATTTAGTAGAATTCATATTCACGAGGACTTGATATGTAAATTATTTGTCACAGTACCTCTAAATTGTTGTAAATAAGGCTTACATCTTGGATTCTTCTAATTAAAAAATAAGAGAATTCTAGTTCTAAAATTGTTTTTAGCGTAAGATTTTTAATTTTGTAAAAAACAAGCACTGATTACAAAAAAATGCACTTGTACCCTTCTTATTCTAACCCCTCCATATATGATATGTAAGATGTTTCCATACACGGTATATATAATACGGTATGCTCGTTTTGAATCTCAAATTCGTCAAGTTCGGTCAGATGACGTAATTAAGGAGCGTATCGAAAACAATAAGATACATGTATGGTAAAGAGCAAAATGTTAAAATCCAAATTATTCACAACTACCAATTAATGTAATTCAAATGCAGCTTTGCTTTAAAAAATTTACTTTATCTATCTTGTCGCCATCTAGTAGGGCTCGTGTTTATTTCGTGTGTGTTTATAAAATGTTTTCGTGGTTTTTCTACAAAATTGAATCGTGAAAACACCTTAACGCTTTTAAAATATGTTTCGTAACCCCGTCCGGATTTTCTAAACTTACCTTTCGCATTAACAAAACCCTCACGGTCGAAATCGATTTTAATATAATAATAATTATATATGTGCCGCCATTTATGCTCCTATCTGACGTAATTTTGATATCCGCTAAGCATACCGTATTATTTGTACCATGGTTCCATATAAGTTATTTGCAATACAAGAATCTAGTGATTGCTGCGCCATCTGTGTAACCAAGGTGAAAGTAAAATAATTTTTCCTGACATCCATAAACCAACACAATCAACACACTGAAAAGTACGCCAGTTTTGTTTTTCAAGATGTTTATAAGAATTAAACTAAATGTGCTAATGTTACGTTTATTTTATGTTTACAACAGTTTCTCGAGCAAATAGGTATTATTTGCTTTCGTTCACATTTAGCGCGCCAGCCAGTTTAGAGTAATTTTCTACACCGATTTGACCAACTATTAACTTTACTACACTCAAGCGCAAATGTTGAAAGGGTATTTTCAACAAACAAATAGAAAAATAGGTTGAAAACGAAACAAATATTAGGTTACTGCATAGTAAGCGTCTGACAACCCACAATTATTTCGATTTCCAACCAATAAAGATTTACGACTTCTAATGACAAGATAAGTATAACGATTGTTAAGTACCGCAGAACTTTATATATTATATAGTTTTCATAATTTGAAGCATATTATTATAAATATTTTTCTTTTCAAAATAATTTCAGCTGGCAACACTGACTGTTATTGAACTGGCAACTGGCAACACTGAACTTGACAGAACCGGAACAAGAAAACTTGATAGATATCTCTATTATCTATGGATATCTCGCTGAACTCGCACTCATTTGGAATATTTTACAGATTTCTTTGTGAAATTGTGAATAGCGCGAATATAATTTTAAACGAAAAACACACAGTAATATGTAATATCTTTTCTTGTGTTTGTTGTACATTATTATCATAAAATGATATTGTGCACATAACCTATATACCGTATCAAGATATTCTGGCTATTTTCTTTAAATCATATTATACACACCTTAACTTGTTTCCCTGTCTGGAAGAAACATATGTATTCCATAGCATATCACCACATATGGAAGGTTTAGCTTACAATGGTGATAATCCAGGGTCTGTACAATATGGTAATTTTATTAATTATTACCAATTTCATCCAGCTGATGAAAGAATAAAAGTATTACCACTAAATATTTGGAGTGTATGCAACTCCTTTGTAATACTAGATATTGGCTGTAATACTGGGGTAAATATTATGTGTGTAGAGCTTATTGCAATATATTATTCATTTGATTTTAGGATCTTACTTTAAGTTTATATAAGTATTTCACAAAATATGTTTGCAAAGATTGCAAAATTATAGGCATTGACATTGATCCTGTTTTAATAGAAAGAGCGAATGAACAAAACAAATATAAAGATGTAACTTTTAAATGTGTAAACTTTATGGAATCCAAAGAAAGGGATATATTGGGAAGCTATTTAAATACTTTAAATGTTCCAAGGTTTGATGCAATTTTTTGTTTTTCAATCTCCATGTGGATCCATCTTAATCATGGTGATTCCGGACTAGAAGAATTTTTACACGAGATATGTATGTTGTCTAATACTATTGTGATAGAACCACAACCTTGGAAGTGTTACAAAAGTGCAGTGAAACGTCTTAAATTATATCATAAGGAATTTCCCTGTTACAAAGATCTAAAATTAAAAGACCCTAATAGCGATATTGAATGCATGATATTGCAAAAAGGATTCTATAAAACAAATGAATTATGTGAGAATACATGGAAAAGAAAAATTTTTATTTTTAATAAAACAATTTGTTAACCACTTATATCTTTAATATAAATTATAAAGAGAAAAACATTTTCAATCTTTTCTGTACTTAAATTTAAAACCTGTACAATGCTTATATCTTATATTCTAATTTTTAAGGAGTAACTTCTTCATTTGATGCTTCAAATTCTAATTTAACTTCGTCCGGAAGTCCTTCAACATCTACCTCAGATTCGGCTGCATTTAACATATTCAGTGTTACCTCTGAAGGTTGCTTAATAATTTGTTCTTGTTTGATAGTCGTTGGTGTACTTTGTTGGACAGCAGTTATTTGTCTAACTGGTAAGCCAACATCTTCAAAAGCTTTTTTCTTAAGAGCTGTCCTAATTTGTGACCTAATATATTTATATGAAAATATTACTAATTAGCTTTACTTGAAGAAATTGCGAATTTGCCAACTTACACTGTACGTAAACGAATATGTTCACTAATTTTATTTAACCCGTCTGAAAATTGTTTGACAACAGTACGCAGCATCTCAATTTCTTCATCTGTCCATTTTCTACACAACGTGATAGATTGGTACAATGACTTAGACAAATTAATTATAATACCTACCCTGCCGGAGATTCGCCATTGGGATGTAACTGCATAGTTAAATCTCCTAGTTTATTAAAAGCTGTTCCAGCAGCCGTAAATATTTCACCCACCTCAAATCAATAAGAAAATTTCACACAATGAAGATATTTTTATAACTGTGGCTTACCTTACTCGCGCTACTCATTATAACAGAATTATTTTTAAAAATTAAATAATATAAAATGATATTTACAAAACCTTCGGTGCTATATACCAATCCTATTCGTCGCTAACTTCATTCACAACAAATATTTCGTCAATTGTCCCATGACAGCCACTATAAAAAAAGAAAAACCTCTATAATTTAAATATTTGAAAATTCCTACTTTTCGAAATTATTATTCTACTTTATACTTTATTAGACACAGTCTGAACCTGGCCGAACCTAAAGCTAAAACTGTTCTAATATTAGGTGGTATGGTATTAAACCCATTTTACAATATGCATAATTAAATTTATAAATGGGACCATAATTTTATTATCAGTGTATTCGGTGTATTGTCTATTATATATTTAATAGATTAATTACCTTTTTTTAAATTCTATTACCCTATTACCAAAGATTACACCACAGATTGTACTTTACATATTACTTTTTGTCAACATATATATATGTTACGCTTCGTACTCAGACCCTTGTTTATATATCTTATATGAACAAAGCTCAGACAAATTTGGTTATAAAAATAATTACATCACATCATTAATCCTATATAATCGATGTCTTAGGGTGGAGAAACGAGAAACCCTTTTTTACAAATACAATCTATTATATTTTCTAGGAATTAAAAAGTAATAACTTTTTCAATAAAATTCTATTACAAATAAATTTAACTCGGAAATAACAATTTTGGACCGATACAAATAGACATGTTCTTTTTAAAAATATAGCATGGTTATAAGTTATAACTAAAACTGAATATAACCTTAGAAATATTCTCCGTCTTATCCCGTCAATTTTTTAACTATAATTATAATCTTAATCATCGATAATGTAAGGTCAGCTTAGGTACACGATCCAAACCGGTGATCACAAAGAAAACTTATTTTTTTTAGAGTTTATATTAATATATATTTCATTGGTAATTAATAATTTATTTATTTATTTAATTACTACTTTAGCGAGATTTTGTAATGTTGGAGATGCAGCCCAAATTTTAGATCTGTAATATTGGTTGCATATGATAAAGGATAAACCTGAATAATTCATCTCTTGCTAAATTATTGTTATTCAGCTGCCCTGTAAACGATTATTTTTTCTTTTATTTGACTATATTGACCCATTTTTTGATTTCCCTTTGAGTAATTTTGGTCATTATTATTAATACTATTAAAATGATATAACATTTATTTGTTTTTTTTTGCCAATTAAAATAAAAAAAATATATGGCCACCTTATATCCCTAGCAGAGTGACGTAAAATGGCGTTTAATGGACGTAGATATTACGTCTATTTCGTCATATTGACATCTATTAAACGTCACTTTACTACCTGGAATCACTGTTATAGGTGCAGGAAGTACTATAAAGATATAGCATCTAAAAATAGAGCTGTATTGTTCGAGTATCAGAAATTTTAGTTATAATCTTACCAACTTCGGGTCTCATACCTACCATTTAAAAGATTAAACTTTCATAAACGAAAACTAGAAACTCTAGAAAAAAAAATACTTATTTTAAACATAAATATGTTTTTTTCTTCTTAAATAATAATAACGATGATTACGAAGAATGCATCATATGACGGAAAATGGTGTAACTTAGGTCTGTTTCAGACGAGGCGGTTTAGTTGATTCAACTAGGTTGCAAGGAGCATACTGATATGAACCCTTTCACATGAAGTCAACTCATCCGCTCCGGCGGCTTCAATAGGTTTTCAATGACAATTAACTAGTTGAGAGTAAACCAGGCGACTTAGTTGAATCAATTAAACCGCCTCATCTGAAATAGGCCTTAAATTTGCTTGCTAAAGCAAACTAGTTTTTTTTTTTTTACTTCTAAGCAAATAAAAAGATCTAAAAATGTTTTTAAAAAACTTTTGACACCAGCGAATACAGTAGCACATTTTGCACACCACCACAGTGACCTTTACTAAAAGAGATATAATAGTATTAATTAAATTATGTTTTGCAATATTAGATGTTTTCTGTACGACTTTATTTAGATGTAAGATTTATACAGCGTTCCCCATATTAGATTACCCATTTTGATATGCGCTTTAAATCTAAACGAAGTACGTGATTATTTTTTTCTTTTGTGATAAAGTTCAGTAAGCTTCGAGATTACATTTTATCGAGTAGGCGTCTGTCTCAAACCAATCGAATAATCGCCAGACATACATCCACGTCAGTATCACAAATAATGTTTTATAATTTGTAAATAAATTATAACTTTTTTCAGTAGTATGGATTATTCACTACAACATGTGTTTTCCGTGGAAATTTACATTGGAACTGGTTCAATAGAAACAGTTTGGCGATAATAACCGGCATAATGCGCCAACGCGCAAAACAGTTATGGCATGGGTTCGTCAATGGCGTGAAAATGGTTCTGTGCAGAGCTTTAAAAAACCTCGATGTGGACGAACGGTTCGTACGCTTGCAAATATGGAACGACTGGCAGCTGGCTTACACGCGAACTACCAGATCTGCTAATCGTTAATCACTTATTCTACGAATATCCCAAGGAAAAAAGTCTTTACAGTATCCTTCACAACGGTTTAAATTTCATTCATACAAATACCAAATGGCACAGCACTTTAGCCATCGAGATAAAGAAGCGAGGTTAACATTTTGTTAAGAATTTCTAAATCGCTATCGAGAATCAATACACAATTTATTAATGTGTTTTGTTAATAAATAAATGTTCAATATTGGGAAGCTGTAAATCCTCGTGTATTTTTTACAAAGAATCTCCATCGTCCATACGTCGTTGTTTAGTGTGGTGTAGGATCGTTTGGTATCATTGGTCCTAATTTTTTTTTAGGATGAAAATAACCATTCTGTAACGGTCAATTCCGAACGTTACATAAACATGTTACAAAAGTTTCTCATCCCAGAACTGATTAGACGGAGATTACTAAACGATGCTCTGTTATTCCAACAAGATGGAGCAACAGCTCACACAACCAAAAAGTCCAGGAGGATTTTGCGAGAGTTTTTTTAACGGCCGTATAACTTCGCGATTTGGAAGTTTGTCTTGGCTACCTAGATCCTCCGACTTAAGGGCACACGATATTTTTCTATGTGGGTGTTTGAAGACAAAGATCTATGCAAGTCGTCCTGCGACAATTGCGGAACTAAAGGACTGAATTCGGAAGAAATCACAGGAACAGAATTGAAAATTGTATTCGAGTTGATAGATATTTCGGAGACATGATTTTTGAAACACGAAGAAAAATTTAAGTTAATAATAAATCAAAGAGAATTACTTGTACTTTGTTGTATTACAAGATTTTTTTACTGTACTTACAAGGATTTTATTCGAAATATAAAATGGATAGCCTCATATAGGGAACCCCCTATTACAATTTTGTTCCGCTGGATCATGCGGAGAGTAACAATAAGATAATAATAATAATAATAATTTATTGATGCTTTCCAAAGACTGCACATGTCAAAAAAAAATACATAAAAACTAGACAAAATCACTCAATTCTACTGAATCACATAAAAATTGATTATAATTATAATAGGATTTTTTGGCTAAATATTTCTTAGTTATTTTGAATTTCGAAATTTCCAAATTTTTTATGTTATCAGGTAATTTGTTAAAAAAATTGGGTGCCAAAAAGTTAACACCTGTCTGGGTTCTAGAGAGCCTGCTAAATTTTGAGCATAAATGTTTGTTGCTTCTGGTGTCGTAATTGTGAACCTCAAAAGAGGTGGAGTAACGATCTAAATTAAGTTTAACGTGCAAGACATTATAGTAAACATACAATGACGAAAAAGTAAGTATTTTAAGAGATCCGAAAGCCCCCCTGCAGTCTTCCCTATAGCTGAGGCCAGCCAGGAGTCGTATATACAGTGCGACGCTGCACGGCGAAAACTCTGTCCGCCGCAACGGAGTGTCCCCAAACAACAACACTATAACACATGCGCGACTGTACATAAGCAAAGTAAGCCGACATAAGTACGTTCATGGGAACTAAATCTTTCATATTCCTCAATAAATAAATCGCCGAGGTAGTAGAATATGGTGATCTTGTCCACATGCGGCTGCAATAATAATTTCTAATCTAAAGAAATTCCCAAAAAAGGCCATCGGTCCGTCATCCACCTCGCCAGTGTAACGAAGTGCAAAAGTAAGCAAATGTGTTTTCTCCGCGTTCAAAGCCAGAGGCCGTTCGCCACACACCAGTCACCAACGCATAACTGTGCCTCCTCCATTCTATAGCTAAGACTATTAATATTCATATCACTGGCTAGCAGATTAGTATCATCAGCATATAAAATAAATTTTATATCATTAATATATATTAAAAATAAAACTGGCCCCAAAACTGAGCCTTGTGGCACGCCATGGTGAACGTTTATGAAATTTGATGACATGTCGTTCACTTCCACGCATTGCATCCTATCAGAAAGAGAGGAGTTAATTAAATTTACCGCCTGGAGCGAAAATCCATAATAGTGTAATTTATCTAATAACACGGTGGAGGAGACAGAGTCAAAGGCCTTCGAAAGGTCGCAAAAAACAGCTTGAACATATTCTCTCGATTCAAAGCCATCCTCAATGAAGGAGACTAGATCATTTATTGCGTCTATAGTGAATCGAGATTGAACCCGTACTGCGCCAAGCTTAATATATTATTATCATTGAGATATTTAATAAACCGTGCTTTAATAACTTTCTCAAAAATTTTGCCAAGTGTAGAAATGGTTGCAATTAGTCTAAAATTATCCAGAATATCATGCGAGCCCTTCTTGTGCATTGGTAAAACACGAAATCTCTTCCATGCATCGGGGAAAATAGAAACTTTAATGAGCATGTTAAATAATTTAGTTAGGGGGATTACAATAATGTGATAAATTGTTTTGATTAATTTTTAGTTCAAGTCCATACACATCTCTAGAATGCGAGTTATTAAGATTAAGAATAATATCTCTAATTTCATTAAACGTAACATCGCTTTAAAACGAAGGGATCGCCGGCAGTATGTTGAAACTTTCTCAAATAGTATAAATGATTATTATTAGCTGTTGGTAGTAATTTAACAATGCTCTCCGCCACAGTAGCAAAATGGGCATTAAAGTGGTCGGCGGGGATATCGGTTTTGACAGCAACCGCCGAAGAACAGTGGCCATTGATAACATTCCACATTGCGCGTGATCTATTACCAGAATTTACAATGTAATTCCCGTTAGCTTTTAATTTCGCCTGCTTAATTGCATTATCATAATTATATTATAAGATAGATCGTTGTCGGCCATAACTACTCTGTAAGTTTTAAAATCAAATTTCTACGAGAAGTTCGAAAAATTCTAAGCCAGAACGCGCACTGGATCAACTCGAATCGGTCGGCTAGGACCGGTAGTACGATCAGCAGTTTTTGCTATACCCACATACAGTTAAATGAAAGGCCGCGCACTGTTTGAAATTTTTCGATGCGATCCTACCCGAACCAGCGCGCGGTGCCACATTCAATTTCATGTATAGCAAAAACTGTCGATTGCTCTTTTCTGATCCGATCGTTCCGAGCCGATTCAGTACCCGTGCTGCTTTAGACCCTAGATCGATGGGACGCCTGTATATAGTGTGTATTTGAATTATTTTCTATTTAATATAAGAAGTATTTTTTTGATAAAATATAAGCTTTCTTTGTTTATACTTTTCACTTCCTACTTTACCAATACCGACCTACTACCCACTTTCTAAATCGGAAGTAGGGCATTTAACATAGCGCGTTGCACTTAACAATTTTGACAAGAATACTTCGTATAGTTGAGTTTCGAAAAGCAATGGGTTTAGTTAATGCAAAATGTCGATCGACGGCAAGATTAGATGGAAAAACCGCTATTATTACCGGCTCAAATACCGGAATCGGTAAAATAACGGCAATGGATTTATTCAAAAGAGGTCAGTGAACATTATAATTATATTCTTGTACAATTATTAAGAATTTTCCTGTTCCTTTGTACAAATCAACACATTTTAGTTTTGTTATTTTATAACTGTATATTAACAGCTTATTTATCAAGTTTTCACGACAATAATATAAAGTATAACTTGCATACACAGCGAAACAAGATAAATATTTAGCAAATTTATGCTGAAAATCGGTCACCAGGTCTGTGGCAAATTTTCACCAAAAATCTCTCGCTTTCGATATACTACTATAGGGTTTTAGGGAATAAACCTAAGTACAGTGAAAATGTTCAATGTTGCGTTAGCACTAGTTTTATACATCAACGTAAATTATAACTTGTAGTCTACTCCTACTTTTCCTGCTTTTGTTCAATAGCATAAGTATTTTTCAAATTCCTATTATCCACATCTAAAGTTGCACCAAACAAACTCTTACTTTTTAGTAGAACAATCAACAAGTTTTAATATGCAAAGCGCAACAAACAAATTAATCGTTTAAATAAAGGAGCACCTTTATCACTAATTTAAAACAATTATGTCCTTAATTTAAGGCATACTCCATATCGTGTTTGATATTTTGAAAAAAAAAGTTTCTTGTGGGTTATTTTCTAGATATAATAATTATTAAACTATATATCTTGTCTCAAGATTAGGAGAAGTAGACCGGTTTAGATTACGAACTTTTATTAACAAGAGATACATCTAAACAAAAAGGATACAAAATAGCCGCAAAGTTAAATTTATAACCAACGTGATCATATTTGTGGTGTTTTCATTGATTGCCAATAATCCTATTGACGTTGATCTGAAGGTGGTTGTTGCAAACCGAAACTAGTAATCAAATATTAATATATTTATGAACGAAAGAACGAGTTTTTCACCCTTACATTATAACCAACGCATTTGACATACGGATTCGACAGATGCCAGGAGCCTGTTGCATAAAAGTACAATTACAATTTACAGGTGATATTTTTTTTTACAATCTGTCAAAATTTGACTTATATGTATAGATTTGCAACGCCTGTAAGTCAAATTTTGACAAATTGTAAAAAAATGTCACCTGTAAATTGTAATTGTACTTTTATGCAACAGGCCCCAGGTAGTTATGTAATCTTATATGTACAAAGAAACCTGTATAAAAATTAAAATACTTCAATGTTAAACAAAGATTTGTAGTTTAAAATAACAAAATCACTTGCGTACTGATACTTTTATTTTAAAAGAGTAATATATATAATATATAGTGCCGACATTAATAAATAAATTATCACTATTTAACAAAAATCACCACCAGAAATAAGGTACACTTCTCACTACTTTCTAAATTAATGAAAAATGCTTGTACCAAATTGTCAAACGAATACGAAAAGATACCTAAACTACTGCAAATATTCAATATATTTGCTATCAGGTGGCTCCTAAACATTTAGAACGTATCCAAATTATTATTTTTTTTTTCATCTAGAGATAAATCGCCCACACAGTAAAACATTTTGTTAATGGGAAAAGTATTGAGGACGTGATTGAACTTATTTTTTCGCGCATTATAGCCTGTTAGGTCTGATGATTACTTTTTATTTTTTATTTATAAAACGCCAAAATAAGCAATAAATGATATGAATATTTTTTTTGAAATACTGTTTGTCAGGTCGTTTTGACAGTTTAAATAGAGAATTGGAATAACACAATGACGATTTTCGAAATATTTTTTTATGTGTAAACAAGGTTATGAGAAAGCAAACAAAAGCTTATTTTTGGCGCGACTGATTTTAATCACTCCTCCTAATTTTCAGACAAGATATAATGTTGATTAAAATAATCAATAATTTAATTTAGCCGTATAGAAGCATTTGTCTAAAGAAATATCTTTTTCTGCAGGTGCCTACGTAATTATGGCATGTCGGAATACCTACAAAGCACATGGCGCAGCTGAAGAAATTCAGCAGCTATGTCAACATCAAAAGGATGTGGGTAAATTTGAAATAATTGAACTGGATTTGTGCAGTTTTAGATCCATTAGGGAATGCACCCATAAATTGCTCAATGAACACAAACGCATAGATTTGCTAATTAACAATGCTGGAGTTATGTGTTGTCCCTATGGGAAAACTGAAGATGGTTATGAAATTCAATTTGCTAGCAATTACTTGGGACATTTCTTACTGACAATACTTCTTTTACCAAGAATCATTGAAAGCAAACCGGCTAGGATAATAAACCTATCATCAATAGCACATAAAAGTTAGTTGAGAAATACAAACTTAAGCCTTGTTCCTTCATTAGTCCTGACAGTCAGATCGACAACTCACTAACGCAGGCATGCAATGCTAAAATTAAAGCATTTTCTGCTGAATTTGATCATAGATGAATTGATGGTTCATGGCATGTATTATTCTTCATGTCGATTTTGGTCGCCTATTTTGGTCTACCCACGTGTAAATACAAAATTCAGCGCGTCAATTTATGCCCGCAGCTATTTGATTTATGCATATGCAGCTTTCTATACATAAGTACTTTATTTTATAATTTAGATTTTTGTTCGTAAGTCAAACGCGTAGATAATACTGTCATATCTACGCGTTTGACTTACGAACAAAAAAAAAAACCTTCCCAGGTAGCAGCCTGACGTCACAAAGACGTCGATATTTAGACATTGATTACGTCGATTGTCCCAATATTGTGACGTATTTAATATGTTATATTATTATTATATTAAATAGGCCAATACGGTAAACGTTATGTAATTTGTGATCGACTATTTTTAAAGTTAAAACAATATACGCTTTACGATATCGGTGTACAAAGAAGTATTTATATTAATAAATAACTAATTTAGGGATGGTCCTAGCAAAGAGTTATTATTATTAATATTTATATATTATTTTTATAACGTATTTTATTTGGCTAACAACAAATGAGTCATTGGTGGTAACGTCCAGCCAGACTTAAAGTGACGATAGATGGAGAGGTACTAGAGACGATTATTGCGTCTCTGTACCTACCCATCGACTCACCAGAAGGACTACCAGGATCTAATATGGAGACCCTAGTGGCGTTTACCAGCAAGAATAAGCTGGAGCTAATTGTTGGAGCTGATACCAATGCAATCATGTGACATGGGGTAGCAGGGACAATAACTCAAGAGGTAAGTTTCTATTTGACTATTGTGTACTACTGAACTTGACTGTCTGAACCGTGGCGACAAACCGACGTTTAGACATCGAGGGGGAGTCACTGATTGATAACTCTCTGCACTCTAAGGGTGCGGGAAAACATCAGGAATTGGCACGTATCGGACGATCCATCTCTGTCTGATCATGCGTACATATCCTATGAAATTTCTAATTATGCAACGGAGCTAAAAACGTACAGGATCCCAGAGGACTAATTGGGGTCCTACAGGGGAGATCTCTCTGCAGCAGCCCGTAACTATCCTGTAAGGATCAGGAATAATGAGGAACTAGAGTTGGCCCTTGTATGGTTTGCAAGGGACCATTCTCTCGTGCTACGAAATAACTGTCCACTAAGGGAGCGTCGCTCACCAAGACATGCTGCTTGGTGGAGTAAAGAGTTGAACATCTCAGAAGAGAAACACGCCAGTTATTTAACAGGGCGAAAAAACGGGAAACTGGGAAGCTTATAAGGCTAAACTAGGTACCTATAACAAAAAAATTAAAGAATCGAAGAAGAAGGCCTGGAGAAATTTCTGTGAGGACATAGAAGGTGTCCCTGACATGGTCAGAATTCACAGGATTCTGAAGAAGGACTCTCTAACACGCTGAGGTCCATTCAGCTGCCGGACGGGAGGTTCACAACCACTGCGGAGAGACTCTTGAGTACCTTCTCAGCGTGCACTTTCCCGGCTCGGACAGGGTGGACTTCGGTAAAACAGACCAATCAGACGCAGTGAGGAGGCGTCTACGGAAGATTGAAGAAATCAAACGATATTTCAAACCTCATCTTGTTCGTTGGGCAGTTGAGTCGTTTGAACCGTATAAATCACCGGGACCAGATGGTGTGTTCCCAAGATTGCTACAGGAGGCAATTGGAGACATCATGGGGCCCCTCTTGGAGATATTTAGAGCTAGCCATGCGTTGGGCTACATTCCCAAGGCTTGGAGAGATACTAGAGTTGTGTTCATTCCGAAACCTGGAAGGACACATACTATCATCCGAAATCATTCAGACAATTAGTCTCACATCTTTTATGCTGAAGACTATGGAAAAAATTATACACCTAAACATTACAGAAGGAGTACTTGCGAGATATCCTCTGCATCCTCTGCAATGGGCATACCAAAGGGGCAAATCTGGGGAGGCTGCCCTACATAGTTTGGTGGAAGGACTCGAAAGGAGCCTACATCAAAAGGAAGTTGCCCTTGCAGCATTTTTAGACATAGAGGCGCCTTTGATAACACATCAACGCCCTCGATTAACCGATCACTAATGGAACGGAACATTGACCACACGACTAGCAGATGGGTTGACTGCATGCTAAGAAGCAGAGTGGTCTATGCCAATATGCTAGATAAAAATATCGCCATGAGGACCACTAGAGGGTGTCCTCAAGGGGGAGTACTGTCACCACTGCTGTGGAGCTTGGTCGTGGATGATCTCGTTAGATCATTAAACGACAAAGGAATATGACGCAGGGTACGCTGATGACATTGTCATCGTAGCTAGGGGAAGTTCCCAGGCGTGGTGGCGGGCATCATGCGTAATGCACTGCGAATGGTGGAGGAATGGTGCCTTTCACAAGGACTCACAGTTAATCCACAAAAAACAAAGTTGGTTGCCTTTACCAACATGAGAAAACTCAATGATCTAGGCGGCATTAGACTGTTTGGGCAGGAGTTACAATTAACCAAGGAAGTAAAGTATCTGGGTGTTACTCTTGATGCAAAACTGAGCTGGAAAAATCACTTAGTTAACACAACGACCAGGGCCACGCAACTATTCTGGCGCTGCAGGAGAGTTGCTGGCAAAACCTGGGGATTAAAGCCGAAGGTGATCCATTGGCTATATACTGCCGTGATAAGACCAGCGATAACATACGGGGCAGTAGTCTGGTGGAGGAGGACAGAAGTGTCCTCCGCAGCGAAGCTGCTAACCGCTGTCCAGAGACAGGCATAGCTGGGTATCACTGGTGCAACTAACAGTACAGGGACCGCCTCTTTGGAGACCATTGTGGGACTCCCCCCGCTGGAACTTTATGTGAGGGCAGAGGCAATGAATGCGATCCTTAGACTGAAAGCCAACAACCTGTGGCATCCCAACTTCAGGGTGGGAGGACACACTTATACTACGGGCACGCTGTGGACGGCCATTGCTACAAATGCCCACGGACAGCATGCCACCCGAAATTATCTTCACTGAAAAGGTGAAAATCTCCATACCGAACAGAGACCAGGCACGTAGTGAGATCATTGTTAACGAAAACTGGTACACGGATGGATCCAAATCCAGCGAGGGGACAGGAGCCGGTATTTGTGGCCCAGTCCTAATCAAAGGATATTCATAAGCCTGGGAAACATACAACGGTCTTCCAGGCAGAGGTATTCGCCCTTGCAGCCTGTGCAGAAATGATTGCAAAAGGGGCTACATGAGGAGGAAATTAATATAATGACTGACAGCCAGGCTGTCATTAAGGCAGTCTCAAACCCTGTAACTAGGTCAAAACTAGTTAGGGACTGCAAACGATCCCTCAATGCACTGGCACGAGACAACACGGTGTCTCTGATTTGGGTGCCGGGACATGAGGATATAAAGGGTAACGTAATCGCCGATGAACTAGCCAAGGAGGGCTCTAAGAGACACTTCATGGGTCCAGAGCCGTATGTGGATTACCAAGGATTCCGCAAGAAGGGAGATCTGGACCTGGTTAGATAAAAAAGTACAAAGAAATGGAGGTCGACTGAAGGCCAACTCCATACCAAACGCTGATAGGGGATGGGGATGGTAGTTTCTCTGATAACCTACTCAGCGCAGTAAGAAAGAAGTTAAACCATTACTGGGTTGGTAACTGGACACTGCCTTCTGAAAAAGCATCTATACAACACAGGCCGTGTAAGCGAACCGTGGTGTAGAAGATGCGAACTACAGGAGGAAGCGAGCTTACATGTAATCTGCACATGTGAGGAACTGAAGGCACTCAGGCAGAAATATTTCGGGAGAGATCTACTGGAGCCCTCGAACGTCCTCAAGTTTCCACTGGGCAAGATACTGGGCTTTATAGAGAACACCAAGCTGCTCGAGTGGAAATAAGAGAATCAATAGGGATGGTACAATGAGCACCAAGCTCAAGTGCCCGGACATCAAGTGCCCACCCTAACTTGAATGAATGATGGTGGTAACGTCGTATCGGCGTCATTTCAACGTTATATAAAGACGTACTTATTTGGTCATTAAAATGACGTCCTTTTTTTGTCGATACTTGGTGAATCGGCGTCGTCTACCTGGATTATTTATGAAGGTTTGGAATGAATTTCGAAATAAGATGCATTTAAGATGTTTGTGAAAAACAAATAGAATTTATGCTTTTAAATTTATTTAATAATAATAATTATTAAGCGGCTGAAATATATTTGTTGGCCAATTCTGTTAAATTGTATTTTTCTCAGTTTACTACGTATACAGAGGACGAGTATATAAACTGAGCTTTTTCGATGTTTAAGTATGTGTGGGGATCTTAATCAAATGAAGCAAGAATTATAGTTTGACAAGCTCTATTGAATGAGCCTTTTGCTTTTTGCATATTTTTTGTTATTTCGTTTAGTTGCCTATAACTTTGTTATTGTAGAATTGTTGTAGTTATGTATTTGAGAGAAGAAAAGTAATTTTCAATGATTTCAAGGATGTAACATATCACAACATACAACAATAAACAACAACTATTTGTTGTTGTTTTCTACCTATGTAGAAAAAATCTAAAAAGTACCTTTCGCATTTATAGTAGATACTAAAAGTATGCTGATATATAGATTTAGAAAAAATAATTCCAGTTAAACAGTTGGAATATTTGTCATGTTACATGCATGGAGATTACAAAATATAAAAATAATAAAGTGCATCTAAAATAAACCATTCTAATCTGATTTTTGTAGGAATTTGACTCTGTCTATGTTAATCTTAAAATAGCTAAATATTTAAATAGGTAGACAAGTCGAAGTATTTAAAAACAGTTATACATACATTTACATAGCAAATTGAAATTAAATAATGTAACATCCTAGTTAACTCTAAATTTGAATGCAAATTGTATGAGCAAAAATGATATTTACTATACAAAGTAACGACAGATGTTTGTTTATTTAGAATAAAAACTTTAATATTTCTGTTCCCCAAAATATGATATTTGTTTCCTCTAAAACCCGACAACACTTAATTTTTTTGGTTAGAATTTATGTTTATAGACAGAAAAGGATAATACCTATCAATCGAGTAAATTCGGAAAATATTAGTCTGTGACTGAGTCTGTAACTAATTATACATGATACAAAAATTTTACATAAAATTGAACCAACAATTTGTCAATGTTTAATTTTAATCGTTTAATCGATCAGAGAAGTTTAAGGATTATAACTATATATAATAATATTATTCATGATAAGATAATTTGTTTAGAAATAATTTTGAGAGGTATATTGTTCTCAGTTGTAACGAAAGTGTTAAATGAAACTAAAACGTTGAATATCAGTAAATGGAATTGGAAATTCAAAATTGTTGTTTTATTTCAAACTTCCGCTAATGGCGAGAACAATTTCATAACATCATTAACTTCTGGACAAGAAAATTTCTCAAAGATATTTCAAACCAATCTCGTTCGAAACAAATAAAAGTAATATGTCAATATTTGTGCAATGTGCACTGCAATAGTCTGCAATTTTGAACTAATTTTTATTTACAAAAAAGAATATTTAATCCCAGTATTATGTAGTATCCTTTATGGGAGGATCTATTAGAAAAGTTTCTGCGGCATTAATTCAATATAAATTAAACTGAATCCATATTTGATATCTATTATTGGCACATGTTAATAAATTCACTTATTGAGTACCCTTGTATATAGGTACTTCCAGCTGCAAGCGACCTTCGTCATAACTGTATATATCAACTATTTTTGTGCTAAAATGTTTATAACGATATTAATAAAACTTGATGGCAAATAATGTGATCTTGCGCGAGCTAGCCTCTTGTTACCTATATATAATATTTAGAGTTGTGAATATATTATGCTCTCATATCTCTGCCATTTTAGTTAATGTATTTTAATTATCTGGAATTGTAACCTTTCTGATTAATGTCAGCTGATTGTGTCAACATTTATTAATACTCAAAAATACTATGTCATTAACTAACGTAAACGAAAATGATTTGGTAGCTTGAAAGGCCTATATATCACATGTAAATTTTCTGTCACAATTTTGTATGTATAGTAACACATACAGGCAACAGAACACAACACCTCCCGCAAGATATAAGCATTTTTTACCGTTGTATGTTACTAAGGTTGTTTTATATAATATTGTAGTAGAAAACTAATTCAAATAAATTTGACGTCATATGATGCAGATATGACGAAGGTCACTTCCTAACTTGAAACAGCTTTAGATGCTTCATCGAAAAACAGAATTGAAAATAAAAAAATCAATAGTTACATATGTGAATAAAACCTCTTCATTTTTTTGCACCCTTTTTGGTCCTGTAAGTGTGCAAGTATTTAAATTGTAGTGGTTTGTAAGATCCTTTTTTTCACAAAAAATTACTTATTTTTGAAGTTTCACTAGAAATATTTACTTTTTTATGTTTCTTTATTATTGTATTATTATAATTATTATTTATTATTCTTTGCTTTTTATTTCCCAGGTAGCAGAGCGACGTAAAATGACGTTTAATAGACGTTGATATTACATATAAGACGTAATATCGACGTCTATTAAACGTCATTTTACGTCACTCTGCTACCTGGGTCTCATGCTTCTGTAATAAAAAAAAAAACATTTCTTATTAAACTTATATATTTGTTTATAAACTGTTTATTATAATTTGGCATCAGCTTCCCCAATCAATTAAGTACATGTTAAAAACAAAATATCTAAATCTGAATGAATAGGAAGTAGAAATTAATCACATGAGTATAATATCCCGCATAGTCTACACAAGCAATTTTGTAAATATTTTCAAATTGTTATGACATCCACGAAACAAATATTGACATTGATTACTTACATAAAGTTTTCCATTAAACATTACACGTGGGAATATTTGTATTCCTATATCTGATAATTAATTGTATTATTTAATATAGTGGGCAAAATGGACTTCGTTGATTTAAACTGGGAAAATAAGCCATACAGATCCCTGCAAGCGTATCAACAAAGTAAACTCTGTAATGTGCTGTTCACCAAGGAGTTGCACAGGCGATTAAATGGTATGTGTGCATTAACTACAAGGCGTTAAGATAACACAATTAAATGAGCAATTTTATGTATTTTCAGAAGCAAATATAGACGGAGTGAATGTGTATAGTGTGCATCCGGGAATAATCGCAACGGAATTGGGTAGGCACTTGGATAAAACTTATTTTGCGGGGTTGCGATGGATCATGCGTTTAGTTGGACGTTTTTTTATTAAATCACCTGAGCAGGGTGCACAAACAACTATTCATTGTGCTGTAGATGAACAAGCTGAGCAGGAAAGCGGCTTATACTATTCCGATTGCAAATCAACCCAATCAGCTAAAAATACAGAGAACGCACATGATGCACAAAAATTATGGGAAGTTAGTTTAAATATGGTTAACTTACAGAATTATAATCCGTTTAGACAATAAATGTTATAATTAAATACCTACCGATTTTTGTTTCACATTCGTAACGTATATTTACACGTTCTCTCAGTTTATCCGGCAAGCTTGCTTAGCAACCGCAATCGTGATTTTATATTTGAATATTACACGTTATCTATATATCTAGATTCGTCAAATGTACAAGACGTTTTGTAATATTTATTAGAATTTTATCATATCAAATTGACCGTATCACATCCATATCTGGAACAATCAAAACAATAAACGTATTCTACGCGTTTATATTAGTTATATTTTACAACAGAGTTTGTGGCAGAGCTCTTACCAAAAATGGTTCTTTACAGCGACAAATCAACAGTCCGGTTAGATGGAAAAACCGCAATTGTAACTGGTTCAAATACTGGCATTGGGAAAGAAACAGCAAGAGAATTATATAAAAGAGGTCAGCAAACAAATTATTTTAGGCAGTTTTTATATCACTATTTGCGGCATATAAATTTCTTTTTTCAAATAGTCGGCGGGTATATAAAAAAATTCAAGAATATTAGTAACCTATATGGCATAAATAATAATGATATGCAGAATTTTCCTCGGAAGTGGTTAGTTAGAAGTTTATGAGCTTAACGAAAACTTTCAGTTTTAGAAATTGGAGTTTGCAATAATTTGGTACTTACTTTCTTTTTAAAATATTTTTTTTACCCTTCCGGTTAACCGCAATGATTTTTTTTTAATTTAAATGAAACACTATATGTTATTACATTTTTGAAGTATAACTGCCTGCGGTTTCCTATATATCTATCTTCAACTGTTTCTAAGATATTACGATTTTTGTTAAAATTTTGACATTTACGCTGTTATACATAATTGATTAATTTTCACATGCTTTATGTGCCAGATATCTCCCATTTTAAACTATCAAGTACTAAGTATTCGTCAAAACATTGTAAAAAATTCCCGTCCTATTATATCGGGTGCTAAAAGTTAGTGACATATCAAAGAATTTTGAAAATTACAAAAACTATATATTTTTATATTGTTGGGTGTAGAATTAAGTTCTACGCCGATTTCTAACATTAAAAGTAGCGCTACTGGTGCTGATGGCATTAACTGCGTCATGCTCAAACTGTGCTGTCCAACAATAATCCCTTACTTAACACATATCATAAATTGCTGCTTAACTGATAGTATCTTCCCACGCCAGTGGAAGCGTGCGGTTGTTATTCCCTTACCCAAGTGTGCTGATCATGATTCGGAGCTCCACCATCTTAGACCATTAGCATTTTGCCGACACTCTCGAAGATATTAGAAAAGATAACGCAGATGCAGATCTCACATTATGTAAACATAAACAATATTCTCCCTGATGCTCAGTCTGGTTTTCGTGCCGGCTACAGCTGCGAAACTGCCTTGCTCAGAATTACTGATGACATCACTGCTGCTACAGACCGTGAGATCTATCGTTTTTATCGCTTTTAGATTTTAGCAAAGCTTTTGACACCGTCAATCACAATTTATTATTAAGGATTCTGAAAGGTGAGGATTTTTGCGACGATGCCGTAGCTCTTATTGGCAGTTTCTTATGCGATAGGGAGCAGTGCGTCCAGCTTGCCCACAAGAAATCAGAATTTTTACCAATATTACAAGGTGTTCCACAGGGGTCAGTATTGGGAACCCTTTTGTACTCGTTATGTACATCTGACACTGTTAGATGTGTAACTCATTGTGAACTTGTGCTGTATGCTGACGATGTGCAATTGTTGCGATCTTTCGCCCAATCCGAGTGGCGCACAGCTGTGAATTGTATTAACAGTGATCTTGAAGCTATATCCGCATTTGCCTCAGATAGAAATTTAAATATTAATACTAGTCGCAGGTGAGAAAGAAACAAAATTTGATCATAACTGGATCTATATAATGTTCTTGCGGTGTTTGGTTTGTCGTGTCCTGTGCACCACTGACTCGGTTTTGGGGCTGATTATTGTTAAGTTAAATACAAATTTGTAAGATGGGTACGTGTGGGAATGCTTGCGAGGGGACAATATTGTGTGTGCTGGAATTAGTGTAAGGTAGATTAGGCATTTTATTCATGTTATATCTTTTAGTTAATTATTTCTGAGGAAATTTAAAAACAGACTTGTCTGAATTCCTCTCCTGAGGTTGAACAATCTATATGTATAACTTTGCTAATTAGTTTCAAATTTCTATGTATTTTTAAATTGATAGTATTGTTCAATAAACTGATATTATTATTATTATTTTCGGAAACATTCTCTATATCCATCTTACATAGTTTTCTTTTTAAAATTACTCGTTTTCTTGATTAACGTTTATATAGGTATAATGACCGAATAATTTTTGTTTGGTATACAATAACTTATTATCAGTAATTATTGCATTCATTATTTTCAGCATGTTTCACGTTCAGAAAAGTAGTTACATATTATTGTGCAAACTGAATAATGGAAAATATCGACGGAGCCTATTTTGATCTGGATATATCTACTTCATGGAGAATGTCAAAAATTGCTGAAAGTGTTTGCCGAAAATTCAATGAAAGATTGAAAGACCGCCACTTACCTCCAATATAAACAAAAAACAGAAAAAAGAACACTTTCTATCAACTGGTAGTGTTGAAGAATGTTGGTGATGTTTCGCTCTACCAAGTAGAAAACATCCTGCATGATACGTTGAGAAATTTTTACTATATTTTGATGATAGAATGTTAGTACTTGATAGTTTTAAAATGAGAGATCTCTGGCACTTAAAGCAAGTGAAAATTAATCAATTACCTACATAGCGCAAATACAAATTAAACGTAGTTTTTTTACAATTTTGTACATGCGAATAGAATTTACTTATAATGTTAGGTTAGTCCCAGTTATATACAGGTCAAACAATCCACCTATAGTCAGGGTATCGTATGTCGGAACCATTCGGCAAGAGAAAGTAGGGATGCTTTGGTGATACCTCCTGATACAACGCTTCACTCGAGTGTGAAGCGTGTTTGTGTTTTTTTTTATTTCAACTTTAAATAACATTTCAAAAAGCCATTCATGTAAATCATTTGAATTCTCTCTTGTAATGTTTTAAGCCTTCATTACTGTTCAAATATTCAACACTAACTAATTTGTATTGGATTAATAATTAATAATCTAAATGGGGATCGGACAATGTGTAATTATTCACAACTTGTCAAGTACTGAATAAAGTACGGTTTTGTATCGTTGAATAGCATTCCAATTCCGAATAAATAAATGTATCGGAGTGAGGGGGCACAGTTTCGAACACATGGCTTTTTGAAATGTTAGTTTATATGAAAATAAAAAAAAACACAAAATCATGTTTGCTTGCTTCTCTTTTTTGTGTATTTTTTGTAGACATTTACAATCATGTTTTTGCGATTACAGCGCAATCTGTTACGAATCGAAAAAAGTTTCAAACAACAACTACATACTTGATAGCGTAGAATTCGAATCTGCAATACAAAATGGGGGTTCCTATTTAAGACTTCAAAATGTTTCCCCTCCCACTCTGGAGGAGGGGGAGGGGTGATCGAGTTTGGCACCATTCAGTGAGCCCCCTACATTATAACAAATCTTATTATGATCTTTTTATTCATAAGCAATCCAATAATGCAGATAATTAATATTAGAAATGTCATCTTAGATTTTAATAATTTATTTAACCCTAATACTGGTTCAGAAATGCTTTTAAAAATTACACAAACTAAACAAGACTTTACAAGGAGAGTAACACATTTAATCGTGTATGCCTAACATCTATCTAGCTTGCTAAGGTTAGATATTCAGTTGTTATAAATTATGACTAACGTTTCAAATGTTATAAAAAAAAGATAATATTCCGTACCTATACTGTAATATAAACAAAACGCATTTCACATTTACAATGGTCGTTTTTCGACTGACGATGACACGACAGGTACGATGAACGATGAGTATAAATACAGCATACATTCGGCTCAACGATTTTCGACCTTGTTCAAATGGTCATCGAATAGATATCCACAAGATATCTGCTACAAAGTTCGTGTACATACTTATCAATATATAACTTCAAAATAGGCAAATTGCTCCTATTTGAGTATTAATTTTTATGTTAAAATTGTGATAAATATATTTCTATTAATTTTATAAACAATTGTAATCAGTCCAAAACAAATATCCCATGGATATATATCCAACATCTGTAATGGATATCGACATGTTTTGGTGATTGGGACATCCAGTGGATATCTGTCGAACGAAGTGTGCTGTGTGGGTTGGATATTGATCCAACAGTTAAATTGATTTTATGTACACCATATGTGTTGGCAATATAAAACATTATATTTGATACAAAATAATAATTGTTTGATATTAGTAATATTTTATTACTTAAATCAAGCAAAGATTATTGTAAAACCAAATAATTGTTTTTATTCATTCTGAATATGTTTATTTAAAGTTTGTTTTATGTTTGTCTAAATAAATAGGTACAATTATCAATTTAACCTAAAATGCCATCAAAATTGAACACTATATTTTGTACATGAAATAAAAATCTTTCGTAATTACCAGTTACGACTACCAAACATTTTACCAACCAGACTTTTCCCGCATAAAAAATATTTTATTAAACCAATGCATGTATTTTTCTAGATACTCATCGCAAACATATGGATTAGATCGGTTTAAAAAAACTCTCAATTAAAAAAAATATATGAATATATCGACTTATATAATTGAAAACTACTTAACATTAAAAGAATACCCAAAAGCTGAACAAGATGTGACAAAAAGGTGAATTATTACAAGTTTCTCTAATAAACGGACGTATAACCCTTAGATGTTAGTTCCTATTTTGTAAAATCCTCTACCTATAGACTTAAATTCCTGTAGCATTAATAATGATTTGTGTACAGTGTATCACAATAATTGTTTAATGAATACATTTTTAAATATCTCGTTTTAGGTGCACATGTTATCCTTGCTTGTCGTGATGCAAAAAAGGCAGAAAACGCATATGAAGATATCTTCAATTCCTGTAAAACTTTTAATAATGTTGGGAAGCTATCGATAATTGAACTAGACCTGTCTAGCTTGCATTCAATCAGAAAGTGCAGCGATAAACTTCTACAAGATTACGCCAAGATAGATTTGTTGATTAATAACGCAGGAGTTATGACTTGCCCTTATGGAACAACTGAAGACGGATTTGAAATTCAATTCGGCACTAACCACTTAGGACATTTTCTATTAACATTGTTACTCCTTCCGAAGATTATTAAAAGCTCGCCCTCCAGAATAATTAATGTTTCTTCCATGGCACATAGGGGGAGGTTCGTATTTATTAAAACATAGTGGCACGTTTTTGTAACACAATGACTGTATTTTGAATTATATATTCGATTATGCCCTCTCCGTACTTCTTTCTTTAGGCACAGTCTATACCGGAGTGACAAACTTTACAAGCAGAGTAACACATTTACAACAAAGTTTGTTAACAACTGTGTTTTTAAAATGTATTGTGCTTATCCTACGTGTTATTTTTAATAATCTTTTTAAAAAATTCAAACTGAATGCTAAATTAGATAATTATGACTAAATTAAACCAATTGTTTAATTGTAAAATGTGGACAGTTAAGTTAATTACACAATAAGAGTTGACCTTTGAAAAAGACCGAAGCGGTCGAAACGTCAGGGAAGAGGAAAAAATGATTTATTGAAATTAAAGCACATATTGGAGTCACTAATTCTCACGATTTTTATTTACTATTATCTCTGAAATTTTGTATGCAGTAAATAATTACACATAATATAACCATAAAAGTCGTTAAGGTATCTAAATATCTTTTCTAATTTTATAATATTTTGCAAACCTATATCTTC
The DNA here is from genome assembly GCA_004143645.1 of Protaetia brevitarsis. Classification (NCBI taxonomy): domain Eukaryota; kingdom Metazoa; phylum Arthropoda; class Insecta; order Coleoptera; family Scarabaeidae; genus Protaetia; species Protaetia brevitarsis. The sequence goes on from RXPK01000318.1 coordinate 2,916,532, forward strand.
AGGCCAATACTTTATTAATGTATTACTTTTATATTTTTCTAAACTTGTTCTATATTTGCAACATCTGCTCCCAGATGTTGTGAAGAACAGCCCCAACTTTTTAAATATTTTATTGCTTTAAGCAAGACTTAAAACCTCTTCGAATAACATTATCCTCAATGCCATATACTTTATTTTTTAAACGCAACTATCGTTAAAAAATGTCTATACAATAAATAATTGCGGATAATACAACCATAAAAGCGGTAAAAGCATCCAAATATCCCTTCCTAGTTTTATATTTTGCAATATTGTGTGTTCGTAGTTAAGGTGGTGTCGCAGAGTTCTATATTCTAATACATTGAAAAAACAATTTGTTTGGTAGTCCATACGTATTTGTTTACTTGAAACAAATTATTTGGTCATTATATTTTGGCTAAATCCATTAGGTGCAGTTAAAAAAAATGTATTTGGACAATTTTCTAACACGTAGGCAACACAAATTACAGCGAACGTGGGGGAATACCACCCCTCTCAACACCATCGCGCAAACTAGCGCAAAGTTTTTGCGATCATAGAAATTTTAGGTGATGGAATTATTATTTTAAGAAATAACAGGAAAAAATCTTGGAGATCTTCAACAGTGAACGTAATGATCTTCTAAAGCAAATCCATTCAGGCGGAAAATCGTAAAGTTGTATTCCATAGTAAAAAATTAAACGTTTGCCTTGGTGCTTTAATTTTATTGGTTGTGAAATGTTGTGACGTTGCCAGGTGAAGTTAGGCAGTATATACCGCAAATGATAAAGAACGTATATGGTAGCAAGGAGTTCGTTACTCCATAAAAACTAAATGCTAAACATAGCTCGCTTCTTGTAGAATAATTACAAATAGTAGCACAAGTAACACTGCGTAGGCTTTCACGGCCGGTGTAACTATAACTAACAGCTTCTTGCGGGTTTCGCCGTGTGTCGTTTTGATTAATTAATTAAAATTCTACCTTTAGAAAAGCTTGTGCTGTATTTGGGAACGTCTTAATTTGCTTCTTTCTTTGCCTTATTGCATATATGTAGCTCATGATTTAGCTTATCAACTTTTAGCTTTTAGAATTTGAAAAATGCAAAATAAATATTAAAAATGAAAAAATTAAATTAGCTAGCTCAACGGATAAAAAAAATTTAAGGATATTAATTTTTTTAATGACATAAACCTCTCTACTGTCTGAACCACCTTTTCTATATGAGCCTAAGAATAGATTTGTTCTTACCCTAAGCTGTATGGACTGACTCCAGTATTGATGCTCGAATGCCTCTTTGAACTGCTCCCATGTGGTTATATCATCTGCGACAAACTCAAACCATGTCCGTGCTTCATCCCTCATGCAACTCCTGGCAATTTGTAATTTGTTTCGATCTCCAGGGATGGACTCTACAAAATCATTCAGGTTTCTTAGAAACGCCATCGGATTGTGAGTTGCTGAACCGAAGAATTTCGGTAGCTGTTCCATTTGCACAGGCAATGAAAAATTTATACCATTGTAATGTTGAAAATTACTTGGAATTTCTTTCATTCTGAAGATCTTTTTAGAAATTTCCTCTTCTGCTTTTTCCACACTTTCTGCTATCTTCTCTGCCTTTACTTTTTCATCAACAATGCTCTCACTTTCATTCCATTTATTCTTCATCTTTCTAATCTCTTCATGATAATATTCTAAAGCAATTTGATTTGAAGTGCTCCTGACTGTATTATCTAAAACTTTACTTTCTCCTTCTTTAACATTCTTGTCAATTCTATCAAACTCGACTTTACTACCAATTATGACTTCATCTAACCGTCTTAAACAATCGTCTTGTTTCTGTATCATTACTTTAAACATTGACATCAGATCATTCATACTAATACTTTCCTTAGTACTTTCTCCATCATCTTTCTGCATACGCACATCCTCCATCCTTTCCTTATCCTCAATTTCCGAATCGTCAATTAACGATTGGTTTGTTCCTGCCACATCCGACTCCTTTGAAAAATGCAAAATGAATTAATAAAAATTAAAAAAAAAACTAAATTAATAACTCAACGGATATAATTTAAAAGGACGCAAAAGAACAATTAATCTCAGAGTTACCCTCGCGAATTAAAACTTTAATCTAATCACGAAAAGTAAATTGTGGATGAAAGAAATCTGACTTCTTAAATACCCCAAAAATTCAAAAGATTTAAACAAAAATAAAAGAACAGAATTTTAAATGACGTTAAAACACAATCAAAAATTTTATTATGAAATAAAGAGAAAAAAAAATGTTAATTACAAAAATTTTGCAGAAAAAAAAAACCGTGAACATAGGGTTCTGGTGTAAATCAAAAACTGCTCGAGATTCTAAATTACAATAGGACAATGCTAAATCCTATATCAAAGAAAAAAAAAATGTTCAAGAAGATAATCCTTTTTATATCAAATCAATCCACGTGGTTTCAAAATTAAAACAAACTAAATTAAACGTGGACAATTCAAGTAAATTTACAAAAGGAAAAATTAAATACAAGCACAATGCTTCTATTCACCCAATGGTAATTAATAATTAAATACAAATCAGCAAAATAAAAAAACGAAAAAACAAAATAATAACTGATCTTATATCTAAAATGTGTACACAACAATATAATAACAATTATTATTAGGCGAGCTCCTTGATGGACAAAATAAAATTCAATTTAAGCGAAACAAATCTTTAAATCATAAGAATAAACAAAATGGCAGCAATGAATTCAAAAACACATGTACTTACGCTAGCGTCTAGCAAGGAACTGCCTCATACAATTCACCAGACGTTTTTGTAACAACAACAGCTGCGTGCAACGCAACGCACAAAATCTATACACCAACATCCAAAAGAATAAACAATGAATCAAACTAGCGAGCGCTAGACAATTAAATAAATGAATTTAATTTAAAACAACTGAACACTTAAATAAATAAATCAAACAAACAATTCATTAATTAAATCTTATATAAAAATAAAATATATATCTGTGAGAATTCACTCGAAACATTGACAAAGGCTGATCGGAGTAAACATGACAACATCTGAATTTGCGAAAACCGGGACGCCTGTCCACAGCAATACGTATCTGTTATTATTATTATTATGTGCAAATAATAAAATACTTACAATTATAAATTACAATTTCAACAGGCAAACTCGATTTTAACGATTTGAATTGGAACAAGAAAACCCTACTCACCAATGGGCGCCTATCAGCAATCTAAACTCGCAAACATATTATTTTCCAAAGAATTAGATCGACGTCTAAAAGGTATGCATATTTGAAATACAATCTTATCTTATCCTTAGTAATACCGTTTTCTCCAAATAGAAGCAAATGTAAAAGACGTTAATGTGTATGCACTCCATCCGGGTGTAATAGCAACCGAACTACAGAGACATATGGACACAACATATTTTAAAGGAGTTTCATGCATGTTCCACAATTTCGGTAGATGTTTTATTAAAACCCCAGTACAAGGAGCTCAAACGACTATATATTGTGCGATAGACGCAGAAGCGGGAAAGGAAAGTGGTCTATATTATTCAGGATGCAAAACATCCAGACCTACCAAAAGAGCTCAAAATGCGGAAAATGCACAAAAACTATGGGATATTAGCTGGAATTTGGTCAAGTTGTCAGATTACGATCCATTTAAATAATATTTAAATTATTTAGCATAATTTGTCCTGGAATATCCTAATCCTACTACTGTAATTTATAGACGAATTACAATACTTTCCTAATAAAGACGAATTTAAAATGTTGCGAATTAATATTTATCAAACTGTAACTTTGCGACAGTGCACATTTTAGTAGCGCAAGGTGTTGCTTTAGTAAAATGATGCAACTATTGATGTTTCGCACTTGTGTCCGATCATGTTGTATGTCTACCACACAACTGAGTTGTATTTTATTTTTGAAAAGCTAATTAATGACATTTCATTCTAAATCCTGTGCTCCACCTATAGGTACTACACAATGCTACCTACTCTAAAAGTAAGTAATGTATAAGTTCCATAACAATGAAATGTTCCTGCAGTAATTAAACGATTTCCCTATAATTATCAATAATAATGACAAAAATGTGATTAGTCTGTCAGCTATCAGTTGTTATTATGTTTGCGCCCCGGGTGCGACTTAAGTTATCTCTCAGCATTCGCCTAGGAGCTAGCGAAACAACGGAAAACCTCACTCTAGGAGCAGAACCTAGGAAGCACCCCATGCCATGTTAGTCAGCAAATTCTTACCTAAATGTCTAGCAGACATCTATTAGATATCCTTTATGGATATCCAGAACATCCATTATAGACGTCATAGATATTCTATGTATGTCCTATTAGATATCCAAATAAAACATCTAATGGAAATGGAGAGAACACAAAATGTTTACCATACATCCATTAGATATTATTTGTGGATATCCACACTATCCATTAGACGTTACAGACATTCTATGGATGTCTCTTACATCTTCAAATGTCCACCTATTAGATATCCAAATAGTACATCTAATGGATATGCTATATAATGCGTCTAATAGATATGCTATCTACGATCTGGTCCCCTTGAATTCGTGACAAACATACTCACCAATAGCGAGAGTATTGCAAAAACTATCTATTATTTCCAGCACTGTGTGCTCACTGCTCACAGCATACCACTCGCGAGTTCAAAGAGACCGGTATCGTAGATAACACTTCCATCCGATATAATACATAGCATATCCATTACATTAGAAGTATTATATGTTTAGCGTAAACTACTTTCAGCATAGTGTTCACTGGTAAGCACGTTTCTCAATAGCTCCGATTTTAAAAAAAAGAGAGAAATTTACAAACAACAAATTATGACAAATTATTCTTGTTAATCTGTTTAATTCCTACTAATTTCCTTCTCTTGACTTCCAGTGAAGAAAAAGAAACCTTTGACAGCTAGATATACCTACTAACTACTAACGTGGTAATCTTGAGGTAATAAAAAAATAATAAATTATGTTCAGATACACACTGATTGATACTTTTATTTTTTACACTTTTCTGAAAGTACCTACTAAGCCTGCAGAAACGAGTGCGCATTCATTGGCGGCGATGATATATTTCGAAAGCAGCCGTAGCCTGGATTTATTTATTTATTAGCTTTGTAGATATTTATTAAATATTTAGTTTGCACGTATCTACAGTTTTTGTTACTTTTTCGGCAGGCTGGATTGATGACGAATCCAACACGTACTTTACTATAGCTTAATGCTTAGATTGTTAGAGTGCACTATAGTACTATTATTAAATATACTTTTGTAATATCATAATTTTACCGTAGTTTTTATGTGTGTAAAAGATATGTTAACAGCGATCAACACCGGTTAAATACACAAAGTGATGTATCATATTGTAACGAGCGCCAATTTTTAAACTGGCGGTTTCGATAGGCGCCCCTAGATGGCGCTAGCATAGCGGAAGAAAGAATTACCTACGAGGAATGATAGAGGGCAGTACCGGGTCGAAGATTTGTGATTATTCTTCTAAATCTAGAAATACGCCCATGTGTCGCAAACAATCTCGTAATTCCGGCGCCAGATATAAAATAACGCGTGGTTATTGGTCAGTCAGTCAGTCGATACGAGTTGAACAGTGCGGACAACGAGTGGAGATAAATACGAGCGAATTAGTACGTGTGATATAAATATCGGTGCAAATAAATCGTTTACATAAATTAAGACATTAGTAATTAACTGATTTAATTAATAAGCATTTTTTATAGTAAATAGTGAGTGATTTAATTTTAGTGTTTATGTTGATCTTATTTAATAGATTTTAAGTGGTTCGTAAGTGTATTAATAAATCAAGTTAATTTAAATATATCGCCTGTGTATTTCTCTAAACCCCGACAATGTTTTAAGAGTACCTTTTCCATAGTCTTGCGAACTCCAAGATGCGCTCCCGATGCTTCATCATGAAGAAGTTTTAAAACTTCGGGAATTCTTGCTTTCGGCACCACAGTCTGAAGTTTGCTACTGGTCCCAGCTTCGTCTTTTAACACTCGTCTGAGAAGACCATTTTCAATTACCAAAGAGTCCCACTGAGCCCAATACGATTTTAGCTCTCGTGAATACGGTGCTACCGTTTTGCCTCTCGTGTTCCGGTCTTCTGCTTGGAAAAGATCTAGGTAGCGTCCAAGCAGCTGTTTCACGGTATGACGTTGTTGTGTTGTCAAATCCTTGAAAGACATGTCAATGAAGTTATGCAACCATCTAGGAAGCGGATCTGGAGTTGTTGTTACGCCATCCTCTTTGTTGACAATCGACGACACACTAGCACAACATTAAAACTTGCCCTTTGGGAATGTCTGCACTCACGCTTGCTTCCACAATGGTTTCACTGCGTCTCGCCACAGTTACATCTTCTGCCAATACTACGCATGCCGACATATTCTTGCTGTGGTTAAGAATAACTTCTTCTTTGCCGTCCTACAATATTCCTGCTTGCAAGTCCAGTTTGAATCCAAATTCTGTCATTATGTCCGTGCCCGAGGATTACGTCTTGTTCTATATCTGCAACTATTACACGATACTGGAATGCAGTATCACCAATACGGAAGTGGGCCATCGTCTCCCCCAACACATTGACTGATTGCCCAGTTGCCGTACGTGGATATATACGGCAATATGGTTGGATATATCCGGTTCTTCCTACCCACTGCTTCCGGCCGAAGAATCGTCATTGTTGCACCAGTATCTATCAGTAAATCTCTCGGTTTTCTATTTACATTCCCATACACGACGAGACTGCTAAGTCTACATCCCACTGAAGCAACAATCACTGGTGTAACTGAGGCTTCAGCCACACGGGTCGACGATCGCCCCTTCCTGTCGGCCCATTTTAGTTTTCCTTCGGCTTTGGTTTTTGTGGATCAGGACACCGACTACGTACGTGCCTCATCCTTTCACAATTCCAGCATCGTCTTCCTGGTTGCTTGATTTGCATGGATTTCGTCATAATTCCTTCTGATGGCTCGTTTTCCTCGTGACTTCCCAGAACACGGATGCGAGCACGTCCTTTGACCGATTGCTTCATGGCTTCAAAATCTTGTGCTTAGGCTAAACCCTGGTTCAACGTTTGCGGGCGAGCGAGCTTTACTGCCTGTTGAGTATCCCTATCAAGCAGGCCATCCAGGAATTTTTTCCACAGCGAGACTCTCACACACATCGTCCGGTACCGTTGGGTACGCACTCTTAACCAGACGAACGATGTCAGCTTCATATTCCTGTAGAGTCTCGTTCGACCTCTGGCAGCGATTTTTCAACTGCGAGCGATATACTTGCTGCAGATGTTTATTACCGAAACGCATCTCCAAATGATTAAGTAGCGTTTGGTAATTTTGTCGCTCCGCCGAAGGAATTTTGCAATACATATAAATATTTTAAATCGGATATATGTGAATGGGTATCTTTTATCCATTACACAGACTAGAATTAGTGAGTAAATCTACATACTAGAACCTGTCTAGAATTAGAATCGATTCTGGCAACTCGGCTACAGAGATCGAGTCTGAGAACTCGAGTACTAGAGTAGATTCTACATAGGTACTCCAGTATAGACTCGATTCTCAAAAACACGGACTGGTCGCATAACTAATTGACATAAAAAGGGGCATAAAATGCGCTTTAGCTCTGAAGCGAGCTTTTATTACTTCTATCTTACTATCTTTCTGCTGGGGAATTGAACTGATTTGAATCTGGAGCTCGCAGATTATAATGTGGACGCAATACAGAATATAAGTATGCCTCTTGCGCATCTAGATGTGGCGTATTGGGGCATACGGTCCTACCAATCCAAGAATTTAATGGATATTACCAACGTAAAGAAAATTAACTCCCATTTTTTTTAAATCTATCCTCTTAAAATCAATTAAAACTGTTTTTTGCATCAATCAAATTTGCATTGAAAGAAAATTTTAGAAATTCACATTTTTAATGTAATTTTCAATTGAATGTAAATCGTTATTGCTTTGTGATGAGCGATTCTGTTGATGTAAAGTATTTTTGCCTTGTATAACATTTTATGTTTGCTTATTTAGCTGCATGAAGCAAATAAAGCATTAATATTTACAAGCTTACTTTAATTAGACATACACTTCTTCAGCTCTTACCTTCATACTTTGTACTTACACGTATAAATTTCACAAATTGTAAGTGGTTCATATTTTGTTTTAATGGCAAATGAAATATCTATTAGTCTAGTACAACATTAATGCGACAGTGTTGGAATAAAAAAATGCAGATAAAAAAAAGAAATGATGTAAGTGCAGTTTTTTATTTTTCTTTTTTTACAAATTCTCTTATTCTACTCCCTCAAACGAATGAAAGTCACTCAAGAATTCCACTACAACGTTTTACACCAGTTTATCCACACAAAACCTAAACGAATTTATAACACTAACTAAAATCACTATCACGTAAATCGAACTCTACAAGCATAAGAGGACACAAAAATTAAATAAAAACTAAATAAAGCGTTCTAATGGATGTAAAAATAACTGAAACTTGTTAAAATAAATATAGTAATTTGGTAAATACATCAACAACAATGGCGACAGCCGAGTGATGACGTATCTGAGGGCCAATGCGCGAAAAAGACGAGTTTTGGTTTTCAGATGAGCATACCTTATATTCTTGTATCATGGGTGGACGTGTCGTCTAGCGGTTAACGATGTAAGCAACAAGTGGGTTCTAGCGCCGAGACGTGGCCGAGACTGCGTAGAATGTAGAATCGCTAAATTATAGCGAACGCTATAATAGCCAAACGTTCGTTATAGGATATGAGTACTCCGATTAGTTTTCGTTATCTTGTACGGTAAAGATTGGAGTTCGCTTTATTACTCATACTAACCTTCGTTCATCTAATTTTAGTAATTTTGCATTTATGTAGTTTAAGACATTGTAAAATGAATGAATGATGACACATGTATTTCTACCAGTGCTGCCAATGTCCAGATAATTATCCAATTTTCGGATAATTTTGCTTACCTTCCGTAAATTTTCGGATTCAACAATTTTTCGAATAATTTCGGATAATTTAGGGAAAAAAATAATGTAATATTTTTTGTTAAGGAATCTATACCTACTTTCGTTCGTACCAGTGATTATAATCATGACTCGCTAACTACCAATAAGCGAAGAGGTGGATTTAAAAAATACTCTATTAAATAAACATCAAATGTAGAGTTTAATATGAGTTTAATTCATATTTCAGTTGTTTTATTTAGTTCAACTAAAGAAACAGTTCCAAATGTATCTAATCTAGTACGTATTGAATTACGATGGAAAACCCTCATTTGTTTAAAATTTCAATATATCTATATAAAATACGAAAATCGATAATATCCGGATAATTAGCATTCAATATTTGTATAATTTCATATAAATCGAGTTCCAATTTTCGGATAATTTCCACTGTTTGCATTGGCAGCACTGCCACCGACACCGATACGACACCGGACACCGATGGACCACCGACAATGACCATTGGATCACGTTTGATGTTCTTGAATAATTAGGTTGAATCAGGGACATCAGAAATCGCATCTCGCATTCAACAACAAAGCACATTTAGATTTTGTGATTTGTATGGATGTATTGCAATACGACCTCATAGTGGATATACCCTTAGCCCTTAAAAATTGTTAGGGTTAAATGTTAGTTTCAAGGAATTATTTTAAATTTTTAGAATATACAGTCACCACAGTGGTCTTTACTATGAAAACTTCAAAAGATCCATTGGTTTACCAGGAGTATGACGAGGATATGTAAGTGTTAACAAATAATTAAAAAATAACATACCTTTATTTGTTCCTATACTTCAAAGAAAAGTAGTTATATCGTCACCTGCCTCTTCTACATCAACACAACAACTATTGGATTCCTCTGGCAATAAAATTGGTGAAGTAGATTTCAATACTTTGTAAATAATGTACAATAATGATTAATGGCTGAATAATTGAATTTTATGATTTTAGTGAACATTTTTCGTACCCCACAGAATCTTTCTCATCATCTATAGATAGGGTTATGTGGGGCAAAGAAGATACAGACCTGCTATTAGAAAAACATACAGTATATATAAACCAAGTAGGGCCTCGAAAAAGATTTCAATCTAAAAAGCATATGTGGAACCAAATTGCGAATGATATTTATGCAAAATTTAAGTTAATAATAACTGGTGTACAATGTGAAACTAGATATAAAACTATATCTAAACGGAGTAAAAAACAATTGTTGGAAAATACTTCAAAATCAAATAACTCAAAATCGGTAGATGATGAAAAAGCTAGTGATGAAATGGCAGAAACAGAATCTGCTTTAAATGAAGGTATATGGTATAAAATTAATATATTAAAAATTTAGAATCATCATTATTTAGGAGCAAAAGCTTATTTTGAGAGATTGGAACAAACTAATCAGGAACTTACTCAACAAATTGAACAGTTTAACATTCGTATTCTCACAGTAGTGGAAAAATTGGAAAAGCATCATGTAAGTTGAAATATATAAAAATTAAGAAACTGCAATTACTTAAAATAGGCTTTTATAAATATAGAATCGTCAACAACAAAGGCTTGAAAAAGCAATACAAGAAAATAAGGAACAAATGAAAACAGATTTTTCTGTACTACTGGAGAAATTAGATAAGATTCATGTAAGTACTTATAAAATTTAGTGAAATGCTGGTGTGTACTTTCACTGAAATGGCAAATGGAAGCAATAGTGCAAGTACAATAATATAAACACTTGGATAAAGGAAATAATTTGAAACAAACATATTTTTAGAGTGCCGTTCAACAAAATCAAGAACAGCAACAACAATTTCTAGAGAAATTAATGCAAAAAAAACAAGAAGAACGCAAAGAGGACTTTGTCACTTTACTATCTGTATTGGGTAAAATTCATGTAAGTGATAATAGCTACTTAAGTCAATTACTTTGAAAAAAAAATATATTGCCCTGGCATATTGGTTTCGTCATTCTCATATGCAAACGGGTTTGACAGACATACTTCTGCTTTATTTGATTACTGTTAACAAAGTTACTATAATAGATCTGTTATAGGTAGTGCAAACAATACTCAAAATATTCCAGAGATGATAAAGTAAATTGAAATAAATTAAATTCCACTAAGCTGGAAAAGTAAAAGGATAAGAGTTTATCTGAAATATCAAGAAATAAATAGTATATATAGTAAATCTGAATTTCTAACAACTGCAGTGCATAGTTTATCATGAAAATTTCCATTGTTTATGTGTTTTGAATTACTGGTTTTTACAAGCAACAAAATTTCAAATTTTGGGAATTTTTTTTTACCAACCAAAATATATGCACTCAGTTACGTTATATAGAATTTTGTATTACTTTATGTTTGAATTAGTAAAAATAATTCCATGAAATTAAAATTTTGCTACTTTGGTTATATACTTGTATGTATCTATAGTGAAATTCGATTCAGCACAACGATCTCGTTTGGTATCTGTGACCTGGTAAGAAGTGGTCAGTTGTGGTCACACGTGATATCTGTGACGTCATAGATTTACAAATATTTTGAGCGGCAAATACTGTATTTTTATAACTATTATTGCATAAAGCTTTTGTAGTGTTAAATGAAAATAGTTTCCAATATCAAAGATAATATATATGAACGCGATACTGCTCACAACCATTTAAAAAGTAAACGAGCAGCAATTGTACGTATTTCTAGGTTAGAAGACAATAAATATAAAAATAAGAACAGCTCTTGTTGCAATTGTTGTTGAAGAACTAACATCTATTCTCTTGAACATACCGTCTTTAGTATTTTATTATTGCTACATATTTATTGCATTTGTTACCACATGTAATACGGGGGAAATCATCTCTATAGAAAAGGATAGACGCTCATACCGCACTTGTGACCAAACTCCGAGGGCGGTCTCAAATTTGACAGAGCAAACGTGACCGGGTTACTACATGACGTCATCAGCTTTCCGATCGAATTCGAACGGTATGTCAGACCACTATGACCACTCGTGACCAATCTCAATCAAATTTGCCTTATAATCAACATTTGGTCGATACAAAAAACGACTGTAGTGGAATAAATATAAAATATTTATATTTTGATAAAAAAATATAATATAAGTTGCTATACTATCCTACGGGAATGACGAGTCCTTCAAATACTAAAAACTAAAAATGTGTTTATGTGTTACCAAAATAAATTGCAATGTTAGAATTTAAAATCATTTTGTACCGTATTCATGTTTTTATAATAAGATTGAAAGTGTTATTTGTGTTGTAGGATTCAATGAAAAAGGAAGAAAAGGGAAGGTAAGCAATTGAATTTAGGATAAATGTAATGTGTGGAGTCTTGGTTTTTGTAATGAATTAATAAAGTTAGCCAATGAGCTTTTCTAAAATTATTTTATATCTTATATCCTTTTAATATAGTTGTATTCGTTTTGTTTCAGATGTAGAAGCCACTCTAAAACACGAAGAAACAGTCCTAGAGCTCCTAGTCCCCAAACACCAGCCAAAAAGAGATCTTATTCTTCTCGTAGTAGATCACCCTCTAATTCTAAATGCGGCCATAAAAATTTAGTTTCTTCCCACGTTTCAAAACGTTCGAGATCCAACGAGAGGTACAACTATGGTTCACGGTCCACAACAAATACAAGAAACGGTCAATATTCTCCACGTTCATCTCATTCGTCCAGATGGAGTCGTCGACGTAATTCAAAATCGCGATCCCCTGCTGCAAGCTGTAATTCTAGATCATGTCAAGAACCATCTTGTAACCAAGACAAATACAGATAGAGTAAATATCAAGTTTTTTTTTTCTTTCTCCGTGCTGATATTTTAACTTAAAACTCGGTTCTGGTTAAACACTTCACTTTTTTCACTACCCTTTCAGATATTATATAGACGATTTTTAGAATTTAGCAAAGTCAGCAGCGTGCATTCATGGAAATTCAACACCTTTCAACTTACAATTGATTTGCACTCTCTCCAAGTAAGGTATTGATAAGTCTTTATCTTTTGCATAGTCGTGTTGAATTTCCATTTATATATGTTGTTGATTGCTGATGCAATTCTAAAAATCGGCTGTATAGTTTATCCATAAATATAACGATTTGACTTATTCATTAGTAGAGATGGTTAATATCAGTATTTTACGATAACAGGCACGAACTGTTCTTGTTCTCAGGTCATACCTATTTTTAATACCTATTACTGGCCTTCGAGTCTCGATATGGGTGTTAACTGTTTTATGGTAACCAGATCCCCCGCATCTATCTAAATCAGTATCTACATGGGTATTTGTTGCCAGATAATTGCCAAACAACTAGCGCAGTATTTTACTGGTAAAATATCAGTATGCGTACGCGTACTCATACTTCCAAAGACGTTTTGTTGAACTTGACCATTAGAACGGAAGAAATATGAGATAAGTATTTTGTACCAGCTCTATACATTAGCCCTCATACTTCAAAAAATATATGTTTACCTAATCCTTCGAGTACGGGTGGTACGGACGTATTCGCAAAGATTATTATACTAAAGATCTATTATAAAAACATTTGTGTTCGATTTTAGAATACATTGAAATACACACATGTACTTACATTTTAAAGGTAAATACATGTTTTGCATTAAACTTAACTTAAATACTATGAATAGGGAGTGTATACCCAATACGGTAGGGGACCAATTTTTTTTTATTTTTTTTCGAAAGAAAAGCTTCAAATTACTACGAATTTGCAGCCCTTTTGTTTGTGAGATTAGTATTTTTAAAGCAAATAAAATTAGAAAATGATATTTTTTTAAAATTTTAGTTCAACGTCGCAACTGTTCCGCCCAATAAAAAGTTAGAGACTCTGTTTTGGGCCAATAAAAAAATAATTAGCGGTTCGACGTTCACTTTGCACAATCTGTGTCAAATTTTCAATTGTGACATTGAATGTGATTGGAATTATGTTCATAGTTCGTGTTTAAACATTCTTTATTCTTTCAATAAAGATACAATTTTATTACAAACGTTATAGCAATAGCACAGAATATCGTAACAACCAGAATGCAAACTCTTTGTCGGCCCTTTTGTTCTGAGTGGGCAAAATTTCGTGACCTTGATGTCAGTGTCTCGGGCGAGAAGTCAGAGTCGGCTTCGATAAAATTCCGTGCCTGACAGGACCTAACTGAAGTGAATTTCGAGAATATGATACATATCTACGATAAAATGAAAGAACATCGCTTATTTTTACAATTATTTTACTTTCTTTTCCATTATTTTCATATTTTATCGACTTGCACTTGATAACACTATTTAAATTAACATACGAATATAAACTTGAAGTCAGCGACGTGTGCCTAATGCAAAGAGCGAACATAGCCGGAACCACAAGTTCTCGCCCGATTTAATAGCGGATCAAGCTGCGCGATGAGAATGCGCGAACCCTTCCCGCCAAGCCAAGTTGATGTTCTGGTTGTTAGATATTCTGTGGCAATGGTACAAGTAGGAGTAGTAACATGAACATCTTACATATTAGGTTTTGTACATCACTATGTTAAAGGTGGGTGCGTTCATATCTTTGTATTAGAGATGGGTATGTTTATCTTACAACAGTTCGTGTTGTTTTTAGAAAGATATCCCTAAAATCTAATAGGGTGGAAAAAATGTTTTGTAATCATTTCATCAATAAATGGTAAATTTTGGTCAGTAACAATTTTAAATTCCGGATCTAATGTAAGTTGTCTTTGTAAAATGATCTATTTCATTTATATAAATCCTATAACAACAATAGTCTTATAAAACATTTTTACAAACTATTTCCCCAATACTTAATAATTGCCCAAGGTATTGTAATATGCATATATGTATGTATATGCATAATGCACTTATTAAATAATCATACCAAATGTCACTTAAAAACTAACCAAAAACCATTACAAACCTCTTTCGCGCCAACATAATGGCAGTATAACATGGGTTACTTTATCAAGTTATTTTCGCAACATGGGTGGTTTTTCTGGAAAACAAGGGCATTATACATTCTCCGTGAATATACGGAGCGAAACGATAAATTTTTCATTGCATACTTAAAATATATTGTTTAAAAACAGAAAGTGAAACATGCATGAATAGGCGATGTAGAAAATTAACAATAATTTAAATGTGAAGCTGTAAATGTAGATAAAATTACATGGTTTGCCTCGGGAATTGTTGTAGAAATAAAATAAACATAAGAGTAGCTAATTAAACAATCTAATTATGATAAACAACTGGGATACACAGAAGAGAATTTTACAGATATCTGCTGCAACAGATGTTACTTTAGTTTGGCATTCGTGACATAGATGGCACACCAAAAAGTATGCTTTTAATGTCATTTAGTGGTGGGCACTATCGATAGTTGACTATCGATCGTCGACTATCGATAGTTTCAGCAGTCAAATATCAATACTTACAACTGTTGATAGTCATCATCGATAATGCCCACCACTCTACTCAACTAATATGTCCTCAGAAGTACATTTTGTTTTGTTTCTTGTTATTTATTATTTGTGTTTTTTTTTTTATCCAGACTAATAAAAATTCTAACCCTAGTATTTCATGATTTTATCAATACCTGCTACTATGGATATTACAAAGGAAAGAATTAGTTCCACTCAATGAATAGTTGATGATTGATAACACAAACGTTTTTAACTAACAAGACAGTACATAAATAAACCTTTAAGCTACTCAGAAAGGGAAAATAAATACCACCACAATACGGCGAATACCATTTATATCTAGAATTTATTGCCTTTTTAACAAAATTCTATTACAAATATATTTAACGTTGTGGTAACACTGGTAAGAAATAGTGAAGGGCATAATCGAATTCATTTACTATGGCAAGATATCAGCGCTCATCTTATTTTTGTTTTTTTTGTGACATTCCTCCAATTCCTAATAACCTTTTTCATTTTTTTGAAGGATAAATCATCCATAATCGATTATCGTTCATAATCGATTGATTCATAATTCAAACTCATAATCGAATTATCGATCGTCAATAATCGAATGATGTTCCGTTATTCGATTATGCCCATCACTAGTAATAAGTACGTATCTTCATATATCTTTGGAAATAAATAAAAATGCCATTTGTAAACGTAAACAATTTTTTGGAACGCACTGTATAAATAGAAACACTGACACATATCACTCCAACAAAAAGGCGTTTTCGAGAATTATCTCATCTCGTTCATAGATAATTCATGTTTTCGTGAATTCGCTGATGGTGATACACAGCTGATGCCAAAAATACGCAAACGCAAATCTGTCGTCATCGATAATGCAACAACTTAAAGTGTGTTGTTTGATTTTGTGTAACTACAATAATATGTCCGCTCATTGTTTGGTGAATAGATAAAAACAACCGTACAACAGAGGAGGTGTAACTATGAATCTATTATGTTTGTGATTATATTGTAATACACACCATAAACGTATTCAGTAGCAAGAAATTTGCTTTTTTTGGAAAAGTGTTCAAGTGAAACTTGGAAAATGGAAGGTGGGCCGAATATACAAGAAGCAGAGAATTATTCTTCATCAGAAGTATTTGAAAAACAACTTAGTGGGTGCGCTTTCCACTGTTGTGATCCTAGAGGAAAATTTCATAGATTTCTTGCACTGTTGTTTATGTGTTTTTTAGGATTTGGTAAGTCCAAAACTGGGTTATAGTTACTTCCTTATTATGCATTAAGTTCATTGTTACACTTGCTTTGTTTACATAATATGTAACAAATGATTATCAGTACCCTTTGACCCTTATGTTTGTAACAATTTATACAATAATAAAATATTTAAAGAATGTTGTATAATGTATGTAATCTATACAATGCAACTTACTTCCAGGTTCCTATTTTTGTTATGATAACCCAGGAGCTCTCGAAGATATATTCAAACGTGACTTAAATCTTTCACCGGCACAGTTTATGTTATTATATTCCTTATACTCATGGCCCAATGTGATATTATGCTTCTTTGGTGGATTTTTGATAGACAGGTAAAAATGTAAATTCATATAGTAACAGTTTCATAATTATGTTTGACCAGGAGCTTTTATTTTTGCTATAAATATTTACAAAATAAAAATACCCATTGTCAAAACTTTTTTTTATGTATTTATTTGACAAAATAGGCAGTTTACTTCTGTTAAAATTTTTAATACTGTTGAAGCTGATTAACAGAATCATATTAGGATCAGGCAAAATTGTGGTAATAGGCTGCTGATACTAATGCCCGAGAAATATGCTGTGTAAAACTTAAAAAAAATTTTTGTTGAGGATTTGGCAATTTACTTATATGATATCTTCAATAATGGTGCCCCATGGTACCAATATTCTAATCCTGGAAGCAGAGGAAACAGTTAAAATATATTTATGTATGTTAAAATCGCTTAGCGTTGATTAGGATATTAGTACTAATGTAATGTTTTTGGTTTATTTTTCGATTAGAAATTCTCATTGTAGTAACAGATGAACTCAATGTGCATGAAATTCAATTTTGCATTCTTTGCAATCTTAAAACTAAAATTTGCCTTGATGATTTCTCCAAGAATACTATTTACTTGTTGCTTTAATCTACAAAATTATTATGTAGAGGTCAAGATGCTGGGATAGAATATTTTTTGCTTTTGCACTCGAATCCTCTGGACCTATTTTTGTCAACAATAAATTACTGACTTTCTCAATTTCTGTGTATAAATGTGCCATGTTTGTTAAATGAAACTACGAATGGTTTGAGAAAAATATAATAGTAATTCTATTCTGGAGCTATTCTGGAATACCCGGAGATGTTAACGTTTTAATTGGGAGTACCATTCGTACCTTTACAGCCCTTATTCTTCAGTCGCGAAGTGATATGTAGTTCATTTGCTCAAAAAAGACTTTTAAATACAAATGAATAGAAAGAAATTTATAAGGTTTAACGAGGTATGTTGGTGTTCTTTTAAAGTACCTATTAATGTTTAATTCACATCCTACAAGACATTGTAATCAATTTGAACATTATACTAGTTATTTTGAAAAATCACCAACATACAATTGCGTTACAATTTTTAGTAAACTCCCTAACTATATATATGTAAAATTGATTTTGTAAATTGCGAAATCAAAAAAATTATTTAAAGGCTGTCTGAAATTACCAAGATTTTAATGTGTATATCTATTGCCGTATACTCGTATATACCATATCCGCTGATGGAATGTGCCTTTCCTTTATTTTACGAGGCATAGTTATTTTTTGTAAAAAATTCTTTGCAAAGAAATTAACTTACCATTAAAAAAATCGAAATTAGATGTATAGAACATCAGAATAAATAAGAATCAAATAAATTTCAATATAAAGTTAAAAATATGTGAAGCCACAAAAAGATCGGTGTAAAATGTTTAAATTAGAGTAATACAAGTTCGATTTCCTTCTTGTCTTGTTTCATTTAATTTAATTTCACTACATGTCTGGATCGAAAGGATCATATTCAGGTGATACACCGTTTTACAGTTGACAATTTTCACTTGAAGATGGTCCTACCGGATCGAAACATGTAGTGAAACTAAATTAAATAAAATAAGAAGGAAAGCGAACTCGTATTACTCTAATTCAAACATAAAATTTAAAGTCTGCATTTTGAATTTAATATTTTCTGAACTTGAATTCACAAAAATGACAATTAATTCTCATACGTATGAATGGAACACTACGTTTTGTACTTTGGATTGTCAGTAGAAAGGA
Organism: Protaetia brevitarsis; assembly: GCA_004143645.1. NCBI lineage: Eukaryota > Metazoa > Arthropoda > Insecta > Coleoptera > Scarabaeidae > Protaetia > Protaetia brevitarsis. The sequence continues at coordinate 2,935,361 of RXPK01000318.1, forward strand.
ATTTATAAATACAATAATCATGTTTCTGAAAACTCCTTGCACATATGAAACACCCTCTAACTTCTACACATTTCTTCATCCTATTGCCCCGATAGACAAGTTTCAGTATTCTGCAATTATTTTCAGTACCTACAAAAAATATTCACACAACTATTAATTTAATACAAAATCGTATTACATTAATTTTTGCTTACTTACAATCTTTGTTATCGTTTACTTATAACCACGCAACGCTACTCCCAGTGAACCAAATTCAAATTTCCCGCAATTATTTTTAGTGACTTCAACTTAAAGGTATTCAAATAACTATTAATCTAATACAATATCCTAGGTAATTTCATGCTTTAATGTTGAAGTTATTAAAAATAATTGCGGGAAATTTGAATTTGGTTTACTGGGCTTATACAAAAAAAAAGGTGTACTTTGAATAGAATTTTAAGATAGCGTGCTTTTTTTTTGTTGTGAGAACCGTATAACTTGAAGTCCCCAGAAACACTGCAGACTTTTGCCTCTTTTTACTTAATCTCTCATTTCTTTTTCCCATGAAATTATACTAGGTTCATTTTTGGCTTGCCAAAATTGCCTGTCTTTTGTGCCCAGAGCCTCACCGGAATATGGTAAGCAGTCTCTGTTATTTTATTACACATCTGTAGTTGGTATCCCCAGTGTAGGTCGTCATTTTCTGTAAGTGTCTTTTCAGTGCCTGTAGGAAGATTTGTTACAGTGCAAAGATTTCTACTGAGCTACGGTAGTTCTTCGTTCTTCTTCTTTGGTGGTCCTTAATAAAGGTCTTCCCATAAAATTGCCTGGTTGTTTTTGTCGTTTTCTTTTACCTAACTTCTTACCTACTCGCATACTATTTTCGGATACTCCTAGAACAGGTTTTGGGCCCATATATGTATGAAGCCGATGATCCCTTTGCTAACTCATCAACTTTTTGTTTCCTTCGATTGGCGAATGTTCGGACACTTACAACAAAGTGACTTTATGCGGCCTGTCAAGCTATTGAGTTCTCGAATACATTCACAAACCAGTCTTGATTATATTTTGGGGTTCACTAGTGTCCTCAATATCGCCTAGCTATCTGCCACAACATAGAACGGCTAGTTTTTATAAGCTCTCTGATTGATTTCTGTTACATAATGCAATATTGCATATGCCTATGCCTGAGAGACCGTCACATATTTTCCTAAAAAAGTGTGATCATTGTGTTTCTCACCTCACTGTGGATTCCAGCTCCCGTTCTCGATTTCTGACCAGTTTTGAACTTTTTATTAAACTGGTATGTCAAAATCATGTGACCTCACAATCCCGAAAGGTTGCCTTCCACATGATAGACAATATTATTATATATGATCTTGGTAGTTCTCACAATCTGAGATAATCCATTCCTGCTTCCCCCAGAATGGCCCAGCTTAGATAGCATACCTACCGACCCAGTTTCATCAAATTTCTTAACCAGTTTACGCAATGCTTCGCGCGATACAATCATATAAGGTATAGATGTAGATTGAAGGTTGTGTAAAAGAAATTTTCTCGAGCAAAATGAATGCATATCGATAGAAGGCGCTTTAAATATGATAAAATTTAATGAAGTAAATTCTTTCTACTTCTTGGTTAATTGGTTAAGAAATCTGTGAAACAATGTATAGTCTGTCATAAGGTAAAGTCAGGTAAGTGTGTAGTAAAAATTGCATAGTGCGAAGAAAATGTAACACTGTTCACATAATAAGACATTTTGATAAATTTTACACATAGAAGTACGTAATATATGCCCAGTTCTAAGCCTTCAATAGATAAACTTTTTATAATTATCAACGGTTTACTAGAAAAAAAAAAAAAAAAATTAAACAGTGTCAATACTACACACTTACCCAGCAAAATGGGGTAAGTGTGTAATCGTTCCGCATTTTATATATTAACAGCATTATCCTTTAGTTCGGCCAAGTGTGTAATACTATACTGATGCCTTTTTAATAACGTATGATAAATTTACAAGTTATCTAAGTTATTACACGTTAGTAGATGTGAATTTTTATTTGTAAAACTAGTATGAAGTTTAGTACATTAGTACATATAACAGAGGACATCCTTATTTTAATTTTAAAAATAAATATAGCCAATCTACACACTTGCCCCGGTTACACACTTACCTGACTTTACCTTACACACTTTTGTTTTGAGTGTTTGAAACCAGATCAAAGTAAAAACAATGATGTGTATGAAATGTTAAATCCCGACTTGGAATTTTGCATTAAACTTTAATTCTTATGACAAACAACTTTTTTGTAATCATTATTTTCTAAAATATTAAATAGCATCAATTCTATTTTCAGATATTTTATATTGTTACGCACGCCTATTTGAATTAAAATTTCCAACAACGCCAGCAGATGGCGTTACTTGTATGAACGGAGATCATCTTAGATAGTTAAACCGCTTATAGAGAGCGCTGTAGTATGCTTCATCGCTATGCAATTACGTAATAGAAGTTATATATGCTAGAATGTTCGGAAAAGGTATCGACTGCTCTAGAATGGAGGTGCAAAATACAGTTCTATTGGGACCGTCAAGAATAATAATCATATGTGCTATTGAATAGTGGATACCTATAAATTGCGAATATAAATTTTATTAGCAGTATTTAAGAGAGTTTAGTTAATTAAGTGTTTTAGTTATGTATTATTAGTGTTATTTTATTTTAATCAGATTTAAGTCTAGAAATACAAACACAACACTTTTTATTTGATATATTATATAAAAGCAGTGTTTTTCGTAAAGAATAATTTAATATTTTTTTGTTAGCACAACTGCGTCCACGAAGACTATATTTTTTCTTCTATTCTCTTGGTCTTGTTCAATATCCAACATTCTTATGCGCTAAGTAAATATAAGTTTAGAGAGTTTGGATCTTCCTCTAACTAGTACTTTTAACCTAGTGATGTTAGTCTATGCGACTTCTTTAAACGACTTCTACTATAGTTCTTAGTTTAGTAGTTATAATTCTAATTTGTACTATAAAGGATGACAAGGGCTAATTTGCTTAATAATTTTTAGAAAAGCAGTGATTAAAAAGTTTTATTCCACCATGTTACTTTGCGCATTTATGTGGAATATAAATAGGTACTTATTAGAAACTTAAATTGGAGATGAAGTGCACGCAAGTTTTTCCAGTTTATATTGACACATTAGCTGAACAACGTTGCACCAACCACAGCCGGCTTTAACCTATCTATCTCTAGTGATCAATTACTCCAAATGATAGAACGAACAGCTTTATTTTTTTAGTGCGTCCCTACTCTAAGATTTGTGAAATTAATACCACTTTTCTTTTACTTTCTTAATACTACATTAATTTTAGGGTATTTGGAATACGATTAGGAACAAACCTTTACATGTTTATTACCTTAGTAGGACATGTGATTTTTGCGTATGGAGCATTTTACAACACGTTGGCCGTAATGGCTGTTGGAAGATTTATTTTTGGGTAATACTTCGTTTATACTCCATTATTTTGTATAACTCATTGAATGTTTAGAATTGGTGGAGAATCTGTGGCTGTTGCTCAAAACAATTACGCAGTACTTTGGTTTAAGGGTAAAGAGTTAAACATGGTGTTTGGCATACAGCTAAGTTTGGTACGTGTTGGAAGTGCTGTTAATTTTTGGGTCATGGAACCAATTTATAATTGGGTTCAACAGTTTTATCAAGGTTACCAAAGTATAGGAGTTGTGTTATTTATAGGTATTTTAGATTTTACAATTGTCAGTGATGGCTAATACATACTGCGCTATTCCCAAATTATGCACATTATCGTAAATATGAGAAATCTTATAAAGAGCATATGAAAAAATCGTTGAAAGCGTATCTTTTTACCAATAGATAGAGCCGGATGTTACAATATACTCCGTAAAAATTGTGTTCACGTTATATTTTTCTTTACTACCAAACTACGCGAAAACTTTTTTCTTTTGCTGTACTATGGATTTATATTTCAAGTTTATGATTGTTTTTGAACGGCATAATGTTTCATTAAATAATTTATAATTTTACAGTTAAATCACTGAACATATGCCACCTTAAATAATTACATAACAAGTATCTGAGTAGGGCTGTATGCAGCAATCCAAAAATTGTTGTTTAGCATAACTAACTACAGATAAATATTTATATATAGGATAATTACCATTAGCAAAAATCTTACATTAAAAAATTCTTTTTAACTTGGGAATCAGAATTGCTTTTAAAAACTGGCTCTAGTATCAATTTTTAAATATTGTTTTTATATAGTTTTTAAAAACCGGTAGCGGTTTTTGTTTTAAAGGCGATTAATTGTTATACACAAAACCAATTCTGAGCTCAGCTTAGTAAGTTACTAACATTTATAATTCCAGATTAAACTAATATGGATAATAAACTAATCAAATTTTAGTGCATATATTGTGGATAACTCTATATATAGTGACTGCTAAATATTCATCATATAAACTGCACCGGCAAATTTACAACTTGGGTCGGACTTTAAATAAATCATGCATAATTTGAGGGATCGAGCGTTGCGCTAGTTATCACTGTTTTCTATTAAAAATTTCTTTCACCACAATCACGTTGTTTGTAGCTGGTTTGACATGCTTATTATCAATGATGTGCTCATTATTAATGGGCATTTTGGACAAAAGAGCGGAAAGAATACTTAGGAGAGGCATTAACAATACACCAGATGAAATTGCTAGATTAACTGACGTAAAGGATTTTCCTTTAATTTTATGGCTTATTAGCATAATATGTGTTTCATATTATGCAGCAGTTTTTCCATTTATTGCGGGAGGAAAGTAAGTATATTTTGAAAAATATATCCATTATCCAAATGCTAATATTTTTCAATAATTCAGAGACTTCTTCAAAGATGTATTTCACATGGAGGCTCAACCAGCAAATCAAGTAAACAGTATGATTTACATTGTATCTGCAGTTGCCTCTCCGTTTTGCGGCATTTTGATAGATAAAGTAGGCAAAAATTTGGTATGGGTGGTGCTGTCGATATTGATTACCATGCTGAGCCATGGTTTATTGATTTTCACACATCTAAATCCATATGTAGGAACGGTATGAATTAGTTACTGATCACAAAACAACCATACCTTATTGCACTTTCTTTTATAGATTACAATGGGCTTAGGATATTCACTATTAGCTAGTGCTCTATGGCCTCTTGTTGCATTGATCATTCCAGAGTATCAGTTAGGAACAGCCTATGGACTGTGAGATACTTTTATAATAGAATATACAGTTCAGTATTCGATATTTTTTTTAGGTGCCAAGCTATACAGAATTTAGGAAACGCTGTGATGTCTATACTTACAGGAATAGTTGTTGACAATTATGGTTTCTTTTACTTAGAAATGTTTTTCCTGGCTTGGCTTGGAGGTAGGGAGCTTAAAAATTGCATTACTTTATGTATCACTATTTGCCTTATGTAGCATCCACGTATGTACGAGAAATATTTTAATGATTGTAGGTACCTGTCCAACTGTTTACCGCTAACAAGATTAAGTTTGGTGGTGTATGTCATTGTATTATACTTTTACTCAAACGTGTATACATCATTATCTTTTGCAACTATCTTAAAAATAGTGAAATATAGCCTTATATAGTATTAACCAATATAAAAGATTATATTGATGTCATTTAAATGTTGAGACATTGATTTTCACACTTTTTCAACCCTTTTAATGCGATGAGTTCGGGTTCAGGTACTAAATCCATGGCTTCCCTATACCACGAGGTCATCAAGCTTGCGTTGAAGAAGGGCTGCGTTAAAATAGTCCGCAGTAAATACTTGTTGGGTCAGCTATTGTCTCCAAGAACATATAATAATAAACTTAAGTAATAGAGTATTCCTATAGGCAGTAAACCGGCAGTGTTTCCAAGAGAAAACCTGAAAGAACTACAGAGTATTAACAGATGATGTTATAAACGGCATTAGGCAAAGAATTAATGCTAATCCAAATAAATCTACATGAAAATTGTCTGCTCAAGCAGGTATATTTTTTTAATTATTTTAAAATGCTGTGTTTTCATCATCGCTTATTCGTAGGTATTTCCTAGGGAAATACCTTATTGCTTATACAGCACCAAATAATAAATTACATATGCATCCCTATAAAGTTTAAATTTGTCAACACCTGCATTTCCAAGATTTTGAGGCAAGAAGGAATTACTGTCAATGGTTTAATGAAAATTTACATGATGACGACTTACATATAACTTTCTATTGTGACGAAGCTTAGTTTCATTTATGTGGTTAATTATTAAAAATTTCGTCAAAACTATTGTACACAGTTTTTCACATCAATAAATCCACGTTTTTATTGACAGTGACCTTCATCTTTGTTTATATAACATTATAGTTGTCCAAACCAGTTGTTGCTGCCGTAAGGTGCTGCCTCTAGTGAGCAAGTTAGATACCACCGTTTCATGACTGATTTTTTTTATGAATGAGCAAAGCAAACATTTTATCTAAAGAGAGAAATTGGGTGCCTATACGGACAGTTGTAACCATTAATATGCATAGATATAATAGGAAAAAAACTAGATCTATTTAATATGCATACAAACGTAGAAAACAATAAAAACTGAACCTTTCGATAAACTTGCGTAGTTCGAAATTCTAGCATAGTTTTCCAATAAAAGCTTCCATGCATAAGTGAGTTTTGAAAAACTGGAGTTCGAATATTTTATATACAATAAATTAAATAAAAATAGCAATAAACAACCGTTTTCAACGTCGAATCATTTGTAAGAGCTCCCGTCTGGAAACAAAGTCTAGAATAAATAAATTGTTTATAATTTAAGCATCCGTTTCGATGTCCGAAACACGACTGCCATTTGAGTTGACAATTGTAGAGTGAACCCACAATGAGTACATATGTCGTCATCGTGATGTCGACGTAGAATAGAGGAACTAAAGTCATTAGTGGTGAGGGTGATTTTTTTTTTACGATAGAAATTATATTAAATACATATGTCAAAGCGACATGAAAACCCCTAAAGCTAGTATAATAAGACTCTTCCGACGTTTCCAGCGCTCAAAACGGATACGACGACATGTACTTCTTCTACTTCACTATACCAAATACAATATAAATATAGTATAATATTTGGAAGTACATATATCTTCATCGTAATGTCGACGTAGAATAGAGGAACTAAAGTCATCAGTGGTGGGGGTAATTTTTCTTTACGATAGAAATTACAAATACTTCTGTCAAAGGACAGGAACACCCCTAAAGCTAGTATAATAGACTCTTCGACGATTCCAGCGCTCAAAACGGATATGACGACATGTGTACTTCTCTAATAATAGTTGTGTTCGCGTCGCATGAACTATTTGCACTATTATGCACTTTAAGAAGTTTTGTGTGCAAAAGTGCATAATAGTGCAAATAGTTCATGCGACGCGAACAAACTTAATAATGAACAATGGCAATATTTCTTAAAAAAAATATTATATATCTTTAGTATCAAACATGTTATAAAATTTTAAAAATAAGGTAGGGTGGATTTAGCAACAATCGATACGATTTGTTATTAGAAACCTAAAAGTTCTTTATGTCCGTGAAACACGATTTCTTCTATGCTCATAATATGAACATTCGTCAGGCATTTTCCACGATCTAAAATAATATTATCTTCTTAAATTTTTATTTAACCAACAAAATTAAAAGAAACTGAGGTTACTGCTGTATTTCTCAACAACTAAACCTGTTTATTTAAAAACTACCGATCCAATAATTCTAAAATTCATAAAAAAAATTGTTAATATTAAAAAAATATTATTTCCAAATCATAAATCGTTACCTATAACTAAAATAAAATCAAATTAACGAAAGGTCATCAATTAACAGATGTATAAACAAATAAAACCGTTATCGACCCCAATCTGTAAAGGATGACGCCATAGACCCATAGACGATAAAGACCACACGTCTGACAATAGATGAAGAGTCACAGATTTAGGGCGCTTATTGAGTTTGATCCCAAAATTCACAAACTTCTATTTTTCTGTTGCTGTATTAGTTAGGCAGCTAACAATGCGTTAAATTTTAGCAGTAGTAAAAGACGTATGTAGTACTACAAAAATTTCTCGCCACTATGATTTTAGTTTATATGAATAACCACATTTCAGGCAGTACGCCATTTATCAATTAACTGTCCCTCGAACCTGTTGGACAACTATAATATAAACAAGGCCTTCATCCTGTCAAGATTAGTGTTTGGGTTACGATGTCAAGACGAGGGATAAGAGAACCAGTTTTCTTCCACGATACTATAAATGCAGAGTGTTATAAGCACAAAATTCTAACATCATTTCTAAATAGCTTGCATGATGATGAAATTGGTTGCGGATATTTCCAAGATCGTTGCTCCGCCTCATACTGCCCAGAATACGATAAATTACTTAGAACAGACTAATTATCGTAAATGGATGCCCAGCAAAATTCACCCAATTTGACACCGTTAGATTTTTTTCTTTTTAGATATTTAATAAACAAAATATTCCGTAAATTTATAATTTGGACAAATTACAAGCAGTAATTTCTGATGAAATGACTACCACTTGAAATGCTGAAAACTGTATTTGATAATATGAGAGGATGGGCAAACTTGTGTCTCGAAAATGATGGTGGAATTTTGAACATTCAAGCATTCTGAAAGTATTTTTATTGCCATAGACAGTGTACATTAATATATCGGAAATTGACAAATCTGAGATAACTTTTCTGTGCTTAATCCATGTTACACGTGTAAACATTCAATATAACCAACAAAAAGAAAAATCAGATCAGCCAACTGTTCAGTGGCGCCAACGTAAATTTTGTATTACCAACATCAGTCAGTTTCAACTGTTCACTCTGTATCTATACATATTGGAGGATTTTTAGTTGTGCGTTTTTAATTGCATGTAGTGTATTCGACGTTTCATATGTGAGAGTTCCACCTAGTAGCCGCCTCTTGTTTTAAATTTAGTATGAGTAGAATTTTCTGTCTCTGAACTTTTAATCTTTCCATTGCACATGGGTTCCTTTTGAAATATTCGACTAAATATGCTTGACATTGAATATGGCGGTTAATTTTGTTTCGTGTTTTTTATAACTAAAAAAAAAGTAAAGAATGTGCAAAATGGTGCCGTCCGCACATTAGAATAGCCGATAAAGTATTTTAGTACATTATTAGAGCAATTTTACTTGCTGTTGTTTCAATTTTATTTTATGCACAAACTATTAAAATTGATTAGAAACAGTTGTTTTGGAAATTCATAGATTTCCATCTTCAACTGTAGACGAATGCCTACAGGAATACTTTTTTTAGCGTAAATTGTTTTTTTAGGTTTTGAAAGAAGAGTAAGAAGTTAAAAACTTCACAGAGTCACATTTAGTGTACACAGCATTGAGAGAATACAAAATCTCAGATAGTAATCTCAGTACTAGGTACACCTGTAAATATTTGGAGTTTTACTTTTAAGCATACAGGCATTTTAACGCTTAATTATTATTTAAGGAATTATTACATAAATCTTATTTTTTAGTTTTCCAAATTAAGAATATACAGAAGACCGTTAGTGGTCTTCCTTAATGTAAATACTGTGACTCAATACATACTCAATAAAATATTTTTTTTTCTGCAGTTGCTTTTGTGGCATCCGTCATCCTGTGGATTTTGAATAACAAACAAAAGCGTATATTAAATATGTCTCCGAAACAACGACAACGAGTTCTAGAAATGTATGTAGTGTATTCTAACAACTATTTCAAAGTACTTATAAACGACATAAATTTCAGGGAGAACCAGGACAAGGAGAGGCTATTGGACGACGCTGGAGAACCTTCAGGTGAAATGATACCTAGTTCAGACTTTCAAATAAGGAACCGATATTTGTCTCGTATCGGAGCTCCGGTAAATATTAAAGCAGTTTCTTATTTGGCGTCTGAATTTTCTTGGTATTATATTATAATCAATCATATTACATATTAGTAAATAGTATTGCGCCAAAAATTGATAATAGAGTACGGATACTATCTTAAAATGGAACAGACGATATTTTTAATAGTTAAAGTTTATTTCTACACTTAAAGTCTAATAAAAACAAAATAATACTAATAACAAATAACTAAGGCACTACTAAAAACACTTATTGAACTAAATTCACCATTTATGACTACTGTTTATTGTTATTTATTTCCACAGTTCGCTTACTTTGGGCGGTTTAATTATCTACGTGATTTCCGCTCTAAAGAGATGACGCCATCTCGGGTAGCATTGCAATGCAAATTTAAAAATAGGCGCGCGCTGCAATATAATTCGTCAGTTGTAGTTAATATTCTATTAAAGCAAACGGAAAGAAGTAAATTGTTTTTGTAACAATCTTGTTAAGCAAAATTAAGCCTGTTGTTCGAACATTGAAGGTAATTCAAAACTGATCAGAAATATTATTAAATACATTATTGTAGTGTAAAAAGGGCGGCTTATAGTTGTCTTTCAACATTTCTCACGAGAAAAACCTCACTTTGAGAGTACGCCCAAGAATCAAATCGGACTGCCTAGACTGACAATGGAAGTAACTAACTAATATATGAACCCTGTTTATTTAACTGCTGGTAGAAGCTAAATTAAGCTAGTAACTGCCTTGTATCTCCATGACATTTAAAATTTGCTATTCAGTTAAGACTAGAGCTTTCAAAAGAGGAAGAAAAGTTGAAATGACCGTTCCCAAATTGGAACAATGTGACTTGTTTGATAATACACTGTTTAAATACAAAATATATATAGAAAAAAAAGTTGGTCAAAAATAGGTTAGTTGAGAAGAAAACCCTGTTTGACAGAGCTTTATGGATAATACTATCATATTTTTATGTTCATACTGATACTCTTAAGAAATTTGGGCTGCGCTCTTATGTATTTGCCATTCATTTGTTCTTATAATCGCGATTTGATTTTATTGTTCCAATGAATTATACCACTTGTTTGTTGCAGCTTCCGGCGAGTTTTAACACAAATAGACTTTCAAGAATTCAAGAACCTATAAACGATTAGTATAATTAGCTGATATGTGATATAACCATAATTGTGTATAGCTAATTATTTAGTATTTAAGATTAATAGCTCGTATAAATGTACAGTATTTTAGACAAGCTGCATTTGTTTGTTGTATATTTGTACATATGTAAGTGAAATACCATAATTAAATTAATAAAAAGACGAATATGATTGTATATGGCTTAAATATGCTGGTAACATATCTAAGCAACCATTTTGTAATATTTTGTAATATCTTTATTTAATTTCAACTTATTGTATATTTGACAATCACGAAATAAAATTATATTTATTTTGGTTAAATTATTTTGTTTTAAAAATATTACATATCTCCATGTGTAAGTTTAAAATAATATTCGTAGTTTAAGTGATTATACAGAATTAGCATTTTGAAATTGGAGGAAATTGGAATAGAGTAGTTCGAACATGTAACAAGTGGTGTCTGTATTATAATTATACACGCATCAAGCAAACTTTCTATTTTACCTTGTAACACAAACAATGTCCAAAATTTACAAGCTTATGTTGAAAATTACCAAATTGAAGTTTAAATTGCTTATATCTTTTTTTCCTTTCATGAACTCGCTCGTTTGTGCTTCAAACAAACGTTCAAGCGGGAAAATGGACTTTCCACACTCAGTTTGGAATTATTATTATTTACTAATTATCATACCTTGTAACTGGTGAAATTGAAACCTTTATATCTTCAAATGCTTGTAATACGCCTATCTGACGACGTCAGCATTAATAATAGTTAAAAATTTAAGCTACCGAAAACGCTGTTCTTCAGGAACCGGGTACCGGTTCCAGAACCTGTGAATATATGATTTAATTTAATCTAGGTTTGGAGGTCAGGTGTGACAAAGATGTTATTATATACGTTTCGTTGGTATATTTTGAAACTTTATCAAACAATCTGTAAGGGAACAATAATATTATACTTTACAAAAGCATAACATGTAAGCACCTTATTTAATTTGAAAATTTTTGTTGATTCATTAATTTAAGTAGAAGAAACATATCTAATTGATATTTCTTCTTGCTATCTATTTCATACTATAGTTAATTATAGTTTTGTAACTCTAATATAATTGTTCTCATACAAACTTGTGGGAAAAGATAAAAAATATACCAATGAAAGCCAGCAATCTAGAAAGCATTAAAGAAAAAGATTGTATTCTTTTTTACAGACTTAAGTTAAACAAAACTATAGTTTAATTTTATAGAAAAAACAAACAATCTATAAATGTGAAAAAAAACTGGATTGAAATTATAGAGCCTTAAAAATTTGAAGATATGTGCACACTGCACACACAATTCTGAATATAGTTTTGATACCCAAAATTGTGTGCTCAAAATCAGAATCATTCCCAACAATTTCAAGGATATATGTAGATTTTCAGTTTAATTAATTAACAAGACAAGAAAAATGGATTTGTGTCTTAAGTAGTGCAAAATTATGAAAAACATTTTACTTACTTCTTCTTCTGTTATGACTTATCTGGGTTAATATATATTGAAACCATACACATTTGGAATAAATGCAAACATTTATGTAATTTATTTTATACAATTACACAAAATTATCAATATTTTTTTCTGTAAAAGTAAAAATTAAATGTAAACGTGGTACAGGTAATAAATACATTCACACATACCTTAGGTATCCCATAGTGAATATTGATAATGCACATGATTAAACCAATTAAACGATACAATGAATAACAACAACGACAACGTTCTTTGTGTTTCTACAGTTCGGTATTTCCCAAACCGCATATGTAGTGGTCGGTAGTGCCAACTATTACAAGTTCAATTTCTCTAGAGTATTATTATTTCGTAATACATATTTTGGAAACCCCAAAATATAATATGATAGAGATAAATAGTAAAGGTGCAATTTGAAATATAGTTAAATATACAGTTTGCACATAGCACATAAATAAAAAGAAACGCAAGTCCTTTTTTTTTCGTTGAAAGTATACCTTAGGTTTGTTCGTTGGTGCTACACTTTCTACACTTGTGATTAAAACAGGATAGGAGATTCACTTTTTACGTGCCTGGCAAAGGTAAAATATGCACCATTGTAATTAGTGTAACACTAACGACCAAACCTCTTAGGGTTATTCGCTGATGCTACACTTTCTACACTAATCCCTAGTTAAAACAAGATAGAAGATCAATTGTTTACGTATCTGAGAAAGATTAAGTATGGACCAGTGTAATTGGTGTAACAAACTTAGTGCTTTACTTTTAGTGCGTTCGGATATCTTCTCAAAGCTACTCTCTGACATCAATTTGTCGTGAATACCTAGTACCTGCCCAATCACAAATTGTCATATTGACATCAGAGAGTAGCTCGGAAAAGATATGCGAACACACTATTTGTCGACAAGCTTGCGCACCACCGACGTCAGCTCACCGAACTACAACTAATCAGGCGGTACATTCAAATTAGTAGTTTTATATATCTATATAGTTATGAATAGTCTCTCAATACCGACAGTCCGGGACGGGATCCTCCAGTTCCACCATCTCGCGACGAGGAGGAGAGCTTCAACACCTGCATTTATACAGACTGATTGCAATTGCTTTTTCTTGTTTTATATACTTGTTGTGAATAAAGTTGTTATTGAGTAAATATTTGGTATATACACATATGATAAAATCTGGATATAAATACAACACTGAAATAATATACAAAGACAGTTCAATACAGCGCAATTAATGGGTCTTTGACATCGTGCATGCTAATATTATTTTTGTAAATTGTCAAGAATTACATCACTGATCTTTGTTCACAATAAATCGTTTATCACTTTAATACAATAAAAACTAATGTCACTGAAATTCTATAATAATTGTAATGAGAATAAAATAACGCACAAAATTAAACTAAAAACGAACTATAACCACAAACCATAACCACACCATAATTATAATAACAAGAATAATAATCTTCAACATAAAACAACATGGACACGCCTATATTTAAACCAATTTAAACAGTCATCAAGCATTGCATTAAGTTTGTCCAGATGGGCATAAACATGCGTAAAGTAAAACTGAGGACGTCAAGTTCCGGCAATATTTAAAAAAAAATTGGGGCTTAAAATATTCGTCTACCCATATCGTTCCGACCATTTATGATAAGAAACACATTGAAATGCCTCAACAAATTTAGAACTTGTTGGTTTGGCTCAACGCAGTTTATGGGTAGGTGGACGAGGGGTTATGAGCAGTATTGCCAACATATAAAAATTTAATTCGTTAGATGGCTCTTGAAATTCCGCCAGATTTGAAAATCTGGAAATCCCGCCAAATGCAATGTTAATTAAGCTAGAACTAGCGGGAAATCCGCTAAATTGGCAACCCTGGTTATGAGTTATTTACAAATCAACGCCACATCAATAATGTAGCTTTCTAAATGCACACAGCGCTATCGCTTTCAGCGCAATGTACTAATTTACCATGTGATTAAACAACCAATTGGAGATTGATCGAAATTTTGTTTATTAAGATTCTACCCCCAGATTAAATAGTAGAGAACCCATACCCTCCACAGTCAACATAAAAATTCTCTACCTTAGGTATAGCTGTTATACGTATTTAGGCATCATATTTTGGTTAGAGAATTTTTTTAAAAAAAGAAAATTGCGTTTAAAATGTCTAGTAGAACCTAAAAATGCAGTAAACGGTATAGGCATTTATAACATGAAAATTGGTCAAGACTTTCAATGTAACCGGAAGTGCGACATAGATGAAGTTATTGTTTCTAAATAGATCATAGCTAAAACTATGCGTTTCGAAGTTGCGAAGTTTCAAAATCGAGATATCGTTGAAATTTAAGAACTTTTAATGGACGGGTTCCGTGAATCCCTCTCTATACGTATGTGATCGCACATGCGCACATTCAATTAGCATTCAGCCTCTATAGTAGTAAGATCTATACTTGCAGCTTGTGTAAAGCCCGTCTGACACGGTCAATTTTCATGTATATTTTTTGTAATTTTTTCAATAAAAAGTTGAAAATAAACTTGTATAGAAGCATTGAAACTAGATTTTTTCAGAATTTGTAGCCCTTCAATTTCTTCGTCACTTTTCTTTTGGCGCAAGCGCAGAACTCTGTTCTTAACTGTCATTTTGGTGTAGTTTTTGTGGTTTAGAAGTTATATAAATATTATTATTATTCGTATGAAAGTTACTAGTGTGTTCAGTATCGCTTGATGAGCGACCTGACGAGCAGTGGAGGGAAAACCGTCATAAGAGGAGAAGGGATACACGGAAAGAGAGAGCGGCAGGGTCGAAGCCGCTGCTAAAGCAACCGCTGCCCAAGAAAGGCTTGCTCTAGACCGTGGCAGGCAGGGGGACAAGGCCACCAGGAAGATCAAGCCTAGCCGTAACGCCCTACTAATAGGGCCCCAGCAGGGCAAATCTTACGCAGAAGTGCTAGGGGCAACGAGGAAGAACGCCACAACGGATAATATGGCCACTGACATACAAATGGTCAGGAAAACCAAGGCCGGAGGAGGGAATTGAGGATGGCTATCGTCCACCTCAACGAGGCAGATGCAGTAAAACTGTTCAAGACCGCCCGAGTTAAAATCGGGTGGGTAAACAGTAGGGTAAGGCGAAGGCTGGAAGTGGCACGCTGTTATCGATGCTTCGGGTACGAACACAGACAGAGGGACTACACCGGACCGGGCCGCAGAAAGGAAGACCTTTCCATCAAATCCGGTGAGAAGGGTCACAAGGGTTACCTGTGCAGTAGCACAGCTTTGGATCATGTCCCCGGATACGACAGTTGCGAGACCTTTAAGAAGGCGCTGGAAGCCGCCAGAAGAACCGTAAGATCGCTATCGTGAAGTTCCTTCAGGCAAACATGCATCGAAGCAGGACGACTGACTACCTTCTTTACCAACTAGGTTTAGAGCTGGCAGTCGACGCCGTCATCATCAGTGAGCAATACCGGCACATAGAGGAGACTGAGTGGTATGGGGACACCATCAGCACGGCCTCCTTATGGGTCCCGGCGGACAGCAACATCTTCGTCGAGATGCATGGGGCGGGAAGAGGCTACGTTTAGTCCAGGTTTGGTTTGCGTTAGTTGTTACCTGACGCCGAATGAGCCGATTGCCGATTTCCGGGAAAAGTTGTACCGTCTAGAGAATGCTCTTCGAGATATTCGGGGATTTGGTATTGGTCGGCGATTTTAACGTCAAGGCTATGGAATGACAGACATGCGGGGAAGGAACGTCCTGGAAGTGGCGACGAGGCTACTGCTGGACGTCACCAACACAGGCAATACCATAACCTTCCGAAGACCAGAGTATGGTGAGACCATTCCTGATATAATTTTTGCATCGGAGGCTTTGGTCCGCGATGTTGCAAACTGGAGAGTCATCGAGGACTACACTGGTAGCGATCACCAATATATAGTCTTCGACATCACAAGAGGATCATCACGCGAGGTGGAACTCTGCCAGGCTGGACGAGGGGTCTCTGGTCATGACAGTTGCGGCCGGCCAGAATAAAATCATCAGGAGCACAGGTTTCAGTGAGGGGGTTGCGGGAGCCGCAGGCAGAAGGCCACCTACTGGTGGACGGAAGAAATCGCTGAGCTCAGGAGAAGCTGCCTGTGTCTGAGGCGGAGTCACCAGATTAAGGAGACAAGGCCCAGATCTGGCAATGACAAAAGACGAGGAACACAAAACCGACAAGAAACAACTGAAAAGGACGATAAAGGTCAGTAAGAGGGCCAAATGGGAGGAGTTGCGAGAAGAGGTCAACAACGATCCCTGGGGACTCGGCTACAAAATCGCTACCAATAAGTTGGACATGAAGTCTGTGCGTCCCAGCCTGCGAGCAGCACAGATGGATCGCATCGTCGTGGAGCTTTTCCCTAAGCACCCAGAGAGAGAACCCGAGGCCGATGGGGTGGAATCGGGGCGAGACCCCGCCGTTTACAGCAAACATAGCATCGGCGTATAGACCACTCTGCATGCTGGATACGCTGGGGAAGCTGCTTGAAAGACTTCTAAAGACGCGGCTCCTGGCCAGCGTCGACGTCGCCGGAGGACTATCTCCCAGGCAGCACGGCTTCAGAAAGGGCCATTCTACAATTAGCGGCGTTTGGGAAATAGTAGACACATATCTAATGGAAAGATGCAAGAACAAGGTCGTCACCCTTGATGTGAAGACCGCTTTCAACAGCGCCAGATGGGACGTTATCATGGGCGCACTGGAGAACCGCTTTCCACATCCCGCATTACCTCCTGCAAATGTTGGGGAGTTACCTGGCGGACAGAGTGCTCAGGTACGAGACAACGGAGGGATGGCGCACGGTGAAGATAACGACGACATCCGAGTCTGTAAGGTACCTGAGAGTACACCTGGACAGTCGTATGACGTACTGGGACCATATTTGCTTCGCGGCAGATAAAGCGGCCCAGAAGGTCACTCTACTCAGCCGATTGATAGCCAACGGTGGGGGGCCATCGGCAAGTAAACGCCGGCTTCTGATGTCGGTATCGGAGTCCATTCTTCTGTACGGTAGTGAGATCTGGGCAGACGTACTCCGAAGGGAGAAGTACCACAAGAGGATGGCCGCAGTCCAGAGGAAGGGAGCCCTCTGAATAGCAAGTTCCTACAGGATGGTATGGGAGGCAGCGGCCCTAGTTATAGCAGGAGTAATCCCTATAGATTTTCTAGCCAAGGAGAGAAGGCAAATTTACCTGGACAAGCTGGAAGACAGATCAACAGGCAGGCGGGATATGAGTAAGCGTACCATGCGACTCTGGCAGGAACGATGGGACGCGGACACAAAAGGCAGATTGACGACCAAATTGATTGGGAATTTCTCAGTCTGGATGGATAGAGATCACGGAGAGGTTGACTACTACCTCACTCAGATGCTGACGGGACACGGGTACTTTAACGATTACCTACGCAAGATAGGGAAAGTGGATAGTGACTACTGTCGGTACCACCATTTATTGATAAACTAAAACGATACAAGAAAAAACATCCTTAAACCCCCATGCTCCACTCAAGGGTACTGCATAGGGCTACCTACTCTAATTATCTCATTATTCCTAGCATGTCATTGGTCCCTATTTTAATTAACTAGTACCTAACTACTATTGCGGAACTAGTGACGGCGGTATTGATAATATTGCGCCCGTGGAGTGACTTTATAGAGCTCTCAGTATTCACCTACATTGAAAGAAACTGAAAAGGTTATTTTAACAGATATTAACATGCATTTAGTAAAAATTAGTTTAAGTGAAGCTCACTTTTCTTTCAGTGTATGAGCAAGGGAAACCCCGAAAACCTTACCCTGAGAGCAAATACTAGTCCGTGTTAATGTAAAAAGAATTAAATTCATATTCTTAATCTAAGTGGGAGATCATGTCGCCTCTACGCGGATCTTTATAATTTGGAAAGTAGTCTAAACCCGACCAGTCTCAATAGCTCAGCTGTTTCCAGTTAGCACCTTGGTCCTCTCTGGGTCAGAAACCATTTCTCTCATCCTTCTGGACCAACAATTTCTCACCACCGTGGCATAGGGAGCTCAAAAGCCTCCATTTACTGCTGATATCTGAAAGCAACAGCAGCAAATTCTAACAAACCTACATTTAACTTACATTTAATTGTCTAATAAATCTACTAAATTTATATTTGTTACTCTAATCACGATCTAATCGCGTTAATTCTTTTGCAATTTTATTAAAATAATCCTGTCGGTACCAGGACAGCGACTGTGACGATGCTCGCCATACATTCTTCAAATGCGTAAGGGTGGAAGTCGCACGGAGATGAGCTGGAAAGAGATGTCAGTGTGCTCACACCGGCAAATTTAATTCGGAGGATGGTTCGAAGCCGGGACGCATGGTACAGGGTTTCCGCTTTCGCCAAGACGATTTTGATGACCAAGAAGTAGGAGGTAGACGGACGTTAAATACGGGGCACCACCTCGACAGAATGTGATAAATGATGCCGAGGTGCAATCTTGCTCGACGGAGAGGTTTTTTAGTGGGTGAGAGTCCCACACACCAGGCTAACAGCCTGAAGCTGCATAAAGCATTTTTCCTCCTACCAAAAAGAAACTAGTGTGTTCAGTGAAAGTGAATAAACTCACTACTGTAACTTGCCGCAACTAAATGCTTTTATTTACACCTAGATTTTACAATATGCGCATTAGATTTGTGCGCAGAAAAATGAAAAAAAAAATAGAACATTTCCTATTATTTTATTGCACATAATAATTGAAATCAAAAATGATCATTTTTTTTCTGTAGGACGCGTTCAATTTTTTATTACTGGAAAAAATTACAAAAAAAATGTGCATGAAAATTGACCGTATCAGACGGGCTTAACAGATTTTTATTAAATAATAAAGATATACAAAAACTCAACACGGAGTGTATATACCATGGTGCAGTCATTAGGATCAGTTTTCGGTTTAGTAATATTGATACTCTCAAACTTGTAAAAATCACTTTCATTCTTCTAATCTAGGTATTAAAACAATTGTCTTATTTTTGGAAATAAAAAAACAATAGAAAGAAAGAGTTTCGAACTCCTAAATACGACCAGCATCAATTCTTAATACAATAAATATCTAAATTTTAAAAACACAAATTATATACGTATGTGGGTCTTAACAAAATTTTGTAACATAATATACCTATATTTTTGGATTTCTTCGAAAATCGAGTGGTTAGAAAAACGTATATAATAATATAAATATTTTTGTCTATTTTTTATGTTTTTCCAAAATACGAATTGCTTACAATTAATATGATTGTTGATACCAGGACTACGAGAACACAATCCAATGTTGATATCTTGGAATATGCTCCCATTAGCATAGCAATAACTACTGATCCAATCCCATTCCCGAAGCTCTACAAACTCCGGCACATAAGATTTAGCGTAATTCCAAGCAAAGAATGTGCAATACTTTCTTCATTTTATACATTAAAAATTGAAATACGCCGATAGAGATGTGTAATGGCTTATAACTTATGACCGAGAGTGTAATTTAGAAAGGCATGCACTTGCAAATCAACTATTTAGCGAGAGACAAAGTAGGAAAAATAGGTGTGGGAACTACTATACGCTTTAGTGTTATTTGTAAATTATAGACAGTTATTTAAGCAGTATAATGTGTGTGATTAAAATAGGGTTTATATTTTCATTCATAGGAATAATGGAATGCACTATATCAAAGGTATTTACATATCTATTCTTCGTTGTTTTAGGAATAGCAAAGTTTGAGAAATATAAGTGATAATAATATCATATGCTTATTCATATGATAGTGTTTTATTTGACTTTGACGGAGTATATGAGCCACAACCTCTTTGATAATTTTGAGAATTTGCTTTATACCTATACGCATACGGTCTATCGAATCAATTAAATTTACATAGAATTGAATGTACGCTAGATTCCGATTAGCGACATCTGCATAGCATTAGAGAACATGGATACTACTTTCTTAACATTATAATAGATTTGATAATAGTGATGGCGGATATAAGATGATTGATTTATGTCAAAACTAAATAATCCGAAACTATGTAACTAAAATAACCAATAATAAGTGAATTAGTGAAGAGTGAATACAACTTTAAAAAACGGAATAGTTCGGTTTTTGAAAGAACAAACCGATTAATTTGGAAAGTATTAACTTCAATACCTGTCAATATTGAATAGGTAAAAAGAGTAAAAAGACTCGTTCTTCATCCAACAAAGTGCTTGATTACTAGTTTCGGCCTATTTTAACCATCTTCAGATCACTTGTCAATATGACATTTATTCAAATTGTCATTGACATTTTGCATTCACAATCTTGCCAACATCAGGCGGGTAAACATTTTCCCAAAAAAGTCCGCCAGTAGCGCCACCAGCATATACGTACAACTCATGATAAGCAAGCCGTATAAAACAAACTTCCAATTTAGGTTATCAAGCAGGTCGTGATATAAGTGTATATCTATAATTCACAGTGATATAGAAATATTAAATGGATTTTAAAGGATTTCGGGCGAGAAAAATGACAATACGCTCTTAAAATATATTTTCTTTAATTTTTTTTTCCTTAGTACTTGTACAGTTTTGACATTGTCCGTTTAAGCGTCTATGTATGCTTCTACTTCATTCCTGAACATTATAAACCAACAAGCATTCAGTGGTTTGATATTTTCAGTACAGTAGGCACTGAAGAAAAAATAATTTTTGGGTTGATAAAGCACCTACGATATACCTCTAGTATTTTATATTTATACATATACGTTCTCGGAGTTCAAATTGTTAATACAGGCGATATATTTAATAAAAATTGTTTATTTATACACTTAGAGTCTAATAAAAATAAAATAACACTATAAGAAGACTTACTAATTTGTTATATATTGTTTATATTTGACGCGCTTGTTTCTGGAGTAACCTGTAGGCCTCATGAATAGAGTTGGGCAATTGTCCGGCGGAGCAGATACGAACTGCGACGCGGGCCTCAAATAATGTAATATAAATACAGCAGATCAATCGTATTATTGTAATTTAGTATGTATTTATAAAACATGTCATAGTAAGAGTTGTGCAAATTTTCCTTGGGGACAAAATCGGACAAAGCGGAAGAACAAACGGGGCCCCTTGTGATGCATTCGCATTTTATATCACTACATATTTAGATAAAATAAAATTGTTTACATTTTATAAGAAAAACAGGTACTGCTGTTACTGACTTGCAACTCTACGGTTCATCTGCTTTATTGGAGTACATGAGTTGGAGCGCACGTTTTGAGTACGTACCTGCCGCGCCGGAAAATTTGCCCAACTCTACTCATGAACTTTCGAGCGTATTCGCACTCAGAAATTTTGATTGCGATCTATGCAGTATACAATAGCGCCCTCTATGAACTGTTTCATAATCTTCGTTTTAAAGAAATTGCGCCATCTACCGAGAGGAAAGCCAAATTCAAAAACAGGCGCTACAATATACCACATTAAAAAATGCACCTATATGTTTCGATACCATAGCTGTGAGTGTAACCTTAAAGTGTTAATTTTGAAGTCGCACTACAATAATACAAAGTTCTAGTAGGTGACTTTAAAATAATCTTGTTTGGCAGCTACGTGGTTCCAAAAACCGTAAAAACCTACTAAAAAATCAAGGGACTATAGACAAATAAGTATGTACGAGGGGAGGTCCAAAAGTTCGTGGAATGGAGGGGATGGGATGCGGATAGGTGCGCTCGCTATGTGTCATTCTGATTGGGGACTCATCATTAGTATATAGGTTAAGCTGCAGCCCTATTGCGTCAGTCGTTTACGAATAGTTGCCTGCTAAACAAGTCAATCCGGAAGAAAACTGAAACTATGGAGAAAATTGAACACCGTGCTGAAATAAAATTCCTTACCAAGCAAGGAAAGAACGCTCAAACCATATTGAATGAAATGGAAACCGTTTATGGGGAACAGTGCCCTAGTAAATCAATGATTTATAAGTGGCATGGTCTTTTTAAACAGGGCCGGGAGTCGATTGAAGACGACCCCCGCTCAGGACGGCCAGTTGAGGCCACCACATCAAACATCGTCGAAAAAGTGGAAGAACTTGTACTGGAAGATACCCGTTTGAAGAAAAAACAATTATCTTCATTACTTGGAGTATCAGATACCACCATTTTGCATATCCTACATGACCACCTGGGTATGACAAAGTCAGTGCAAGATGGGTACGAGAATGCTCACGCCACCTCAGAACAACAGCGCGCCGATGCGTCCGAACAATTTTTGGAGCTGTGTGGAGACGAACCTGCACACATTTTGGAGCGGATTGTTACCGGAGATGAAACATGGGTTCATCACTTTGAGCCTGAGTCCAAACAGGAGTTCATGCAATGGCATAAAAAGGGGACACCACCGCCAAAGAAATTAAGTGTCAGAATCGGCTGGAAAGTTGATGGCTACTTTTTTGGGATTGTGAAGGGATATTATTGATTGATTACAAAGAAAAGGAAGGAGCATAACCGGAGAATATTACGCAGCGATATTAGGAAAATTAAAGAGGCCATCAAGGAAAAACGTCGAGGAAAATTGACCAAGGGTGTGTTCCTCTTGCAAGACAATGCGCCGGTTCACAAGAGCAGAGTTGCAATGGCTGCTCTGCACAAGCATGGCTTTCAATCAATAGTCCATCCACCCTACAGTCCAGACCTGGCCCCTAGTGATTTTTATTTGTTCCCAATTTAAAAAACACTTACGGGGAAGAAAATTTTCCGACGACATGAGGTAAAGGAGGCAATTTTAGCCCATTTCGAGGCGAAAGATAAAAATATTTTTATGATGGTTTAGAAAAATTATTCATAGATCTAATAAATGTTTGTGCTTAAGGGTGATTATATTGAAAAGGAAAAATACATTTATTGTTTTATTTTATTTAAAACTCTTTCATTCCACGAACTTTTGGACCTCCCCTCGTAGCTACTCCTCACACAGTACAAAATCTCTACCATACATTTAAATATACTTTATGGATATCCATAATCTCCATTAGACGTGTCATACATCTCCAAATGCCCGCCTTTTAGATATCCAAATAGTACATCTAATGGATATGCTATGTAACACAGATAATTAATATTGTATGCAATACATCCAGTTTGTATTCATTGGTATACACATTTAGTTTTTTTTTTTAATTTCCTGCAAGTACCTATTCATAAGTAATCCAATAATATGGATTATTAAGATTAGAAATGTCATCTTAGATTTTAATAATGAATGTTACGGGTTCAGAAATGCTTTTAAAATTTACACAAGACTTTACAAGCAAAGTAAGACATTTATTCATGTATGTCTAACATCTAACCTACTAAGGTTAGATATTCAGCTATGTTATAAATTATGACTAACGTTTTAAATGTTATAAAGAAAGACAATATTATACGAGTGATACTTGCCTATACTGTAATATAAACAAAACCGTAAATCAACGTAACAACAGATAAATACACCACATTCAACAATTGTCATTTTTAACTTTTTTACCGACTGACGACGTCACGACAGGTACGATAAACGATGAGTAGAAACACATTCGACTCGGCGATTTTAGACCTTGTTCAAATGGTCATCGAATAGATATCCACAAGATATCTGCTACAAAGTTCATGTACTTATATAACAATAACTTCAAAACGTGCAAGTTGCTCCTATTTTTTGAGTATTAATTTTTATGTTAAAATTGCGACAAATATGTTTCTATTAATTCCATAAACAATTATAATAACTCCAAACAATATCCCATGGATATCTAACATCTGTGATGGATATGGACATGTTTTGGTGATTGATATATGCAGCGGATATATCTGTCGGACTAGTGTGCTGTGTGGGCTATGGCTACGATCAATTCTTGATTAATTTACAAATTCAATAACTAGATAGTGTCAGTACCTGTTTAATCGGAAATGACCTAGATATTCAACTCTAAAGAGTTTGCCTGTATTTTTTTTACATTTGAATTTAGGATATTTTGAGTAGAATTGTATCAAATTTTACATTTTTGATATTAATTTGAAATTACAAAATAAAATATTGTTTTTTTTATATAATTTTGAATTATTAGAGGAAAAAGGTTCGTTTTTGTGCAAAAAAAAACGATATTTAAGATATGTCCGAAGCAGTTTAACCTACCCCAGAGTAGACATGATGACTGCCATGCCCGCAAAGGAACACGCCGACTTGTCAGTCACCTTGTATAATGAAACAGTGCAATTACGTAATTTGCAGTTAAAAAAATCATTAACGTTTTATCATTGTACCATATTAAAATGCTATCTCAAGTGGATGTATGCGCTGCCGCGCCAATCAACAGCTATGACATAGCAGTTGTGTAGCACATAACATCTCATACTGATTGTATATATATATTTTTAATACAGTTTAATTACATTGCGCATTATGCAGAAATTGCAAGAGGACGGCGTTATTCCAGACGTAATCAGCAAACCACCTGAAGAATCCCTAGAAATAACGTATGCAGGAGGCGAAAAAGTTAATTTCGGCGAAGAACTTACTCCTACTCAAGTAAAAGATTCTCCAGCTGTCCGTTGGAATGCGACTCCAGATGTCTACTATACTTTAGCAATGGTCGACCCAGATGCACCTAGTAGAGAAACTCCAACATTCAGGGAATTTAATCATTGGTTAATCGGTAACATTTTGGGGTCTAATCTGGAATCTGGTGATGTCATAACGGAATACATGGGTTCTGGACCTCCAAAAGGCACCGGTTTGCACCGATATACTTTCATGGTATACAAGCAACCAAGCAAATTAGAATTCGATGAGCCCAGAACTAAGAAACTGTCAAGAGCGCACAGACGAAGTTTCAACTTAAGAAAATTTACGGAAAAATATAATCTTGGAGATCCTGTAGCAGGTAACTTTTTTAAAGCACAGTGGGATCCATATGTGGATGTTAGATTTAAGCTAATAACTGATAATTAATCTAAATGTTGCAAACAAAAATAGTATCTCGCCAAATATACTTACTATTTATCACAAAATATACATGTTAAATACTTACCAAACACGTTCCACTGTTATTGAATTACATAATAATGTTTTTTCTTATTTAATAACAATAATTTTAGAATATTATTTTTATGTCTATTTGTTTTATTTTTATTAAACTGCTAAAAATAAAATTTTGGTTTGGATACATAATCACAATCAACAATATAGCTGAACTGTGAACTTATTTTAACGTATATCTAAATACACGTGATTATTATAACATATATTTTATTTTAAGCACTCCTCCCTTTATTTATACGCAAGGCTGACAATCAAAAAGTTTAACTACTGAGATGTGCTACTTATTTATTAATTTTAATGTTTTAAAATTTTTAAATATATTTTTTTATATGAGTAGACCTAAATAAAGGTTTTTTTAGTTTAGTTTAGAAAGGACGTTCTTTAAAAAAGCTAAATTCATGGAAAGAGAATTACATACAGGTATAATCGCCGTAAATGATTAAAAGGCAGTTTTATTTGTTCTATATCTATCTTTGTATAATTATTTTACTAATTTTTATAATGTTTTTGTGTATATACGTTTGCTACAATTTTCAAAAATAATATTGTTATATAAATTGAGACGTGTTGATGTTTTATTTTTAAAGTTTGCTATAACTTGCTTCATTCTTAAACACAATTTAAGACCTTAAATTTATACACAACAGTATTTTTTTCTATTTTCAGCATATCAATGATTTTGGACTTTATAAATTTACATTACATTACGCTTCTCGTACCAGTTTATGTAAGCCCTTATAAGTACACTTGCATTTGCGTATAAAAAAGCCACATTCCTTAGTGTTAATTTTTCTATTTAGCAGCATTTTGATTTTATTGAATTGTTATAACTAGCTACAGTGTATCACAAACACAGTTCCCTTCCAATATTTAAATAGCTACTTGTTAGCGCTTAGTAGTTTGAAGCACAACTTATTGAGTGAAACAAAATCCATACGTTATAAATGTACTCGGCACCTGGGAAGTAAATAAAAATGTATTCTGTCAATAATCGGCGAGTACCTTACCCAACAAAGCAAGTAAGTAAAATACTTACTCGTAAGTAATCATTCGTGTAGGGTACAATAACTGTCTGCGGTACTACTTGTTGATTATCACTTAGTGGCATGATTTTCTTATAACGTAATTAATTTATATTCCTATGCTATCGTATTTATTTTCATTGTCTAAAAAATCTATTCAAATTAATTATGCCTAAAGTATTTACTTTGCTCTTCCAAGTTTTCGATCCTTTGCTGGTCCTACACGATCCGCGTTATCGGTGTTGCCATATATTTTTTTCTGTAGTTTCTAAAAACATTTGCTTAATATGAAATTTCCCGCTCCTATAAAACGATTGCACATTTGATAAAATCCATCTTTGACTCTGTGTGAGTTGTTAATATAAGG
Source organism: Protaetia brevitarsis (assembly GCA_004143645.1). NCBI lineage: Eukaryota > Metazoa > Arthropoda > Insecta > Coleoptera > Scarabaeidae > Protaetia > Protaetia brevitarsis. Next base: position 2,962,460 of record RXPK01000318.1, read on the forward strand.
AAAAAGAAATCAAACAAGGTCTAGATCCTCACAAAATTCTTCAATAACACACGACTGACTGCACATTCATTTGTCAAATTTGCGCTGGTGAATATATTACGTGATATTACATATCAATCTACCACAATCTAATTAAACAAAATCAGGCAAGATGTCCAAACCATGAAGTTTGTTGCTAGTTGAGTTTATGCAACAAAACCCAAATTTGCAAAGTGGGCAATTCACAAAAGATTTTACATTTAAGAAAACCCAACATTTGCCAGATTTTTTTTCTTATTATTATTATAATTTTATTCCATGCCAGAAGGGGCGTAAAGTAATAAAAAATTAATATTTGTGTTATTTATAATTTACAAAGAATGTTACATAGACATGGCAGGATATAAAGAAAAACACGAAGGGAAAAGCTGCTCAGCTAAAAAAGCATTCATATCTTAAAAACTTACATCATTAAATTGCATAAGTGTTAATATACCTTAGTTTCTATTGACAAAGTAGATACCCTGGTGGATTCATAAATGGAGAGATCAGTTCTATTAATACCCGAGTCAGTTATTTTGTTAAACGAACATTTTTGACAAATTGTGCGTCTGGCATATCGAATGCATTTTGTCTAACAACCGTTCTCACTCATGGAATCTCTAGGGCTTGTTCCTTAGCTTCTTCCTCAGCAATAAATCAAGTTTGACTTGATTAATTATCAACACTTATTCCAAGTCCACTTTTGAGAAATGATGATAAAACGAACGGTGATCAATATAACTTTTCTTATGAAGAATATTCGCTGAAATACACGCCGTACCTACACTAACCACACGCAAACATGAAAAGATGTAAAAACAATAACAACGTGGAAAACTGTAACTTCTATCGCCCACTTCGATTCGTGCGTGTTCATTTCTCCTGAAATTTTCCCTTTCACCTACTCCGGACCAACCGAAATACGTTCTCTCAATTTTTAGTAGATGTAAACACGCGTAAATTTTAAGAATACGGCTCTTCTAAAGTTGAGAGAACCACGCCCTCTGTTCTCACGAAAGTCGTGCGAAGTTTATGTTCTCACGACTCAAGATAGGGTCCCTGGAGTTCTCTTCTATTCTACTGCTGTCGACTTTATGTACAGTCTCCGACATTAATATTTAGCACCACCAAAGCGTCGAGCCATTCGTTCGAGTGCTAAATAATAATGTCGGAGACTGTTCGCGCACAGATTTAGCCTTCTTGTCAATTTCCTTACTGGAATTCTTACTCTTACTTCTTCCAAAAATCCGCCTCTTTGTATCCTTGCCACTTACAACCCAATGAAAACAAGTGGTTACATTTACGTGAATTTAACGTTATTTCAACCAATACACTTCCTAGTGAAATATTTCCTTCTACCTTTATTTAGGTGCGCGGATTCATCGTCAATTGCTGACTCTATCTGCTTCTTGCAATAATTTGTAACTACAATCAGATCTGTTTTGATTGCTTGTTTACAGTTTACAGTACGCCACGATGAGTGATGGGGCAAATCACGGACCGACTCCTCTCCCCCTCCCCCTCCATTTTATCAATTTTACAGAGTTTTTAATCAGTTTAGCTCAACTTGCAGTAATTTATTACCTCATTAATTGCTAAGAGTCATTATTACAATGGCGATTTAAGGATTAAATATGGCAAGGTCGAGTATATTTTTTTTTATACCGATTGTAAATCTAAAGTGAAGTTTAAACCAAAGATTATTGATCTACGGTTTAAACCGCGATTGTAATAATAAAATGAAAAATGAAAGTTAAGTTCTTATCGGGAATACTACTTATCTACCTAAATATAAATACTAACGTATTTCCTTCAGAATTGCATATATCTAGTTTTTAAACTGCACGTACATATATGGGTCACTTGTTTACATTCTCCCACCTAACTAACGCAAAATTATTCAGGTATTTTTGTGATTTTATATCGACGAAAACACAACACAAAGCACATGAGTTATTTAAGCGAAGATCGAGTAAAATATAATGGATATTCCAAGCATAAGCGGACGTAGAATGGAAAACAATTTTTATTTTCTTTGTTTACCTAAGCAAATGGTTTGTTTTCTTTTACTTAAAACACTATTATGATGTATTTTTCAACTCCCTTATTATATTTATTATTTCATTTTCATATTTTTTAAGACATGTTCATTTTGATTTGAAATACTATAGTTATTAATTTGCGTCATCCTAGAATAATACTACACTGTATTATACTACGATTAATAAATATTAAATATTCTTCCAATTTTTATTGCGGGGAAGTGTCTAAACCGCAATGTCCGTCCGTATGCGGCGTCCCTCTACATATGCTTCTACTTTCAATAATCTTCGTCAGCCGTTTGACTCATACGCTTGCTTACCGTGATAGTGGAAAACCGTTTTCGTCTCATTTTTGGCAGGTCCCGATTTTCTGTATAAATGTGCGTTCTTAGAGGCAAACCGATCAGCGAATAAGCTTTTCACGACTTCGCAGCGTCCTCGTCCTTCGTCCCATACACGTAATCCTATAAATCTTTCTCTATTTTGTGTATTTCCATTGCAAACTTCCAATCATTGTATTTCGATTTTCCTTCAAGTTTTTCAAAATTCATTCCGTTATTCATTGAGCAATACTGTTTGTGTCTATAAGGAAACAGTTAAGTTCAGGAAATTTTATTAGAAATAAAATTGCATTATAAAAATTGTTCGAAATTGCGAGCACCATTTTCGATTTACATATTGTAGCGATTTGCAATAAAATGCCAAATTCTTCAAAATAGATGAGGACGTTCACGAATATCATTAAACGCTAGAATAACTCGAGGCACTAACCCTACTTCTGTATTAATAGGTCTCTAAACCAGTGACTTAATATAATCCCAAATATAAAAATCAACTCAAAATAGGTCCCCCTTTTGCAATCCATTTATTTGTAGTCAAGTATGCTGGTGCACCAACATGCTGGAAAACAATATTTTCTTCGAATATTAAATCGGATATTTTCAAGCAATTTTAGTAGAGCATGTTCCAGAAAAATGTTACTAACCTTTATGTTACTGCCCAGGTACATGTGTACCCATTCTGCCCTTTGCGTTGAAGCCAAGTCATTACTATGGGAAAAAATGTTTTACTCATTGTCAGTCAGGTCCTCAAACACGTGCAATATACACAAATTCTAAATTGAGAATGAAACACAATGATTCCAACACATCAATCAATCCTCTTTTTGTGTGGCAAATATATTTTCCAAACGCATAAAAATATGACACAAAAAACCTTAAATATGTTCCGTGAAAATAAAAATAATAAAACACAAGAAACATTGTCGCAGCATAATTTCGAACCTCCTAAAAAGAAATCGCGTAAAAACCACCCCGCGCCGACTGTGTATGTAAATAATAAACAATAGTAAATACAACAATAGCCACCGCCAGATATACGAGTTTAGAATCGAAATAATGGCATTTTGTGTTTGGGTACAAGTGTACCCTGGATAGCGATTAATGTTCAAAATCCGGGTATAGTAACATAAGGGTTATACATATGGCCATCTAACCGTGCAAGTAGTAAATATGGTCAACAATCGCAGCTCAAATATTAACAGAAAACTTCCATTGATGATGTAACCTCTGAACGGTGTTAGAATTTCTTCACTCCAAAGGTGACTATTGTGTGTATTAAAATAGCCATCTCTTGTTTAGTATGCCTTATCTGCCCTTAATACACTCCTAAGAAATCTTGGTTCGTCGTTAAATTTTATTCAGGTACCATTTGGCAAGTTAAACTGGATAATCAGCTGGAATCAAACTTAGAACCTTTGCACTTTTTGAATGTGAAACGGAAGCTTCTAGTATTCCTTCAATACCATCCATACATATTGCCCGAGCTGTCGTGTCGTAGCTAAGGGCTTGCACAGGGTTTTTCAACGATGCCAGTTGTTGCTTTCGGCTACCGCAAGCCCAACTGTTAAACTAGGTCCCGAAAGAGATGGGGGGCTTAACTGCACGGACCGAGAGGAGACAACCTCAATTAAAAACCTAAATCCTAAAGTGGCGGACTAGGCTGATGGGATGCGTGGCTGGATAGAAGAAACAGTCTACTAGTCCAACCTTGGGGCACCTGGCGCACCCCATTGTATTTAGCCTTACCTCTGCATGCGGGGCTCTGTAGAGGTGGACGTTTTCTTCCCTAGCTACTCATGGGATCAACCATGGAGGAAGGACGTTTATTAGCGGGACGACACCGCTAATAAACAGGAATTGGAGCAGGACCTCCATAAGAAGCCTTCCACTTCCAAAGTGAGAGTACCACCCAAGGAAGGAACAAAGGGAGGAGCAAAACGACTGGAGTAGATTGGGGAACAGGATGGCATCCATCCCCTCTCAAATTGCGTAGCACTGTGCAACTCAAGGGCGTTGGACCTGGGAGCACGTGAAATCGAAGAGGGAGACTTACCTAACCTAGGGCCTTCTGATATCCTACACTTTCTGAAAGGAATAGGATTGGAAGGTCAGCTGTAAAACAGCAAGAACAGGGGACACAATAGATCTTTTAGGCCGCAGTGTAATATCACCCTTCCAATATACACATATCCATACATATTGTTTTTGGGTTATTTTCAAATCGTTGCAGAGTTTGGTCCTGATATTCAACATTTCGAACAGTACGATTACCTCTCGAATCTCTTTTCTTTACTTGGAATTCACCAATCTTGAAAATGATGTCTGACAGGGAAAGTGACCCTCAGTATGCATCAAACACTAATTTATCTAATAAAGATTAATTTGTGACAGATCCAAAATGACAACTACGAAATTGGTTGTTGTTTTTTAAAGGTTGCTATGATTCAGTTTTTTTGTTTTTCATCTCGATATTGAATCATTTCCGGACACTGGTTTATTAATAAGAAAAATGTTTATTTAAGTGTCCTTTGATAATTTTTGAAAATTAGGAATTCTGTGACACACTAGGTACACCATCAACGTGTAATATTACGTTCTAAGTAATGCCAGCTTAGACAAAAGAGTAAGATGGGAATACAGTTGAAGCTTTATGAAAGGTTCACGACTGAGGGCGAACGATGAGAGCAAGATGAGAGTGACAAAAAATTGAAAAATTCTATTGAAGCTGAGCGATCATGTAGTCGCGATGTCAGGAGAACGTCGCGGAACTAGTTCCAGATTCCAGGGACGTCGATGGAACCATTACTATCGAAGAATTATTCCTCATTTTGGTCGCAAGCAGGTAAGAGTCGCTGTCACGTTCTAGCGACTGCTGGCAAAAACGTTGAAGTTAATATATAGCCGTTACGTTCCAATAACTAAAAATGATAGTTGAGTGTGATGGTATGACCTTCTTCAATATCTACCGCGTAATTAATGTTGACGGATGTAATTCTGAGTCTAAACATGGTATCTCTATGACTAAGAAGTCAATAATTAATAAATGGAGCGATAACACTACTAAAGGAACGCACGCTATGCTTGGAATCAAAACAATAAACTACAACTAGTACGTACTCGCTTAGACACACGTTTGTGCCGATATAATGCGTACTTTACTTGTTTATATGCTTTGATTGTACTCGACTATCTTCATTGACCTTTGCCTTATTTCGATGTTTTATTATGTAAATAATTTTATCACAAGGCTTCAGACGGTGGCTTTTCCCGAACGTTGGACTTGCAGCTCGATGCGCATCAGCCAACTGATAGTTTTGACAAATGTGTAAGCTTAAAAAGAAAAATATTCTGACGTAGGATATCGATTTTAGTATTCAATTTTAGTAACCCAAAAATGACTTTTTTTTTAACCTCCACTCGAAGTAAACGAATTCATAATTTAATTAACATAAATTGCATTTGCAAATAAAAATTCATAGATAAAGCTTACCTAAATCTTCAGGCAAATTTAACTCTGAAGTTGGAAATAGGTTACATTTGTACGATGTTTAAATTTTATATATAACACAAAATCGCCGGCAAACGTAGGCATATCTTTGTTTATACCTAATCTAACTTGAGTCCTCTTTCACTTCCTCCCCAACAAACACAACACTGTTGGCCATCATCTAATTAAGTGATGGAACAGTCGGCATCGTGTTGGCAATGGCTGCCAGCAGTGAACATTAAATCGGAAATGTGTATTTAATATTGTTACCATCTGGCATCGCTGGACCAACGCCTTAATTTTTGTATAAATTATTAACTTGAGGCCCGACGACAGGCCATATGTGCACTTACTAAATATTTTTAAAACCAGCAATCTTTTTCAAAAATTATGTTTGTTGTCTAACCAGAATGGCTAATAATAAGCTAGCTAAAAGGCATAAAAAAATTGTAACAAAATATACAAATAATTCAAAATAAAATAGTAATTTTCTATCCTACAGCACACAGTATATGTAGATCACCGCTAGTGCGCCCGGCTTCAAATAAAAAAAAACAGCAGTGGAAAATTGTTAGTTTGGTTCCATTTCAGGACATAATATATGCTGGTGTATAAGGGCCTTCTAATGAACCGCAGCGTTGGCTCTTTCCCGGTTTAGTTCTGTTCCAATCTGTAAACTGCACCAAATTAATGAAGGCATTGTTAAGGATCGACAACGGTCGATGATGGCTCATAATATGTTGGCAAAAAGTCGGGCTGAGTCTCCAGTAGGCACCGGCACACATCTGGCATGCTGGTGCTGGGCCATTACTGAGACTACTGACAAGAACATATTCAGCCTGTTTTGGCCCAGTGTATTTGTGTTTGTTGAGTCAAGTCGCTTTTACGTTAAGTCTCCTTTTCGCACATTTCCTTCATGTAACACTTTTTTAACAACTCTTTATTCAAATATTCAAGTTCTCTGTTTGTGTGTCTTCTACACGCATTCTCTTCTTATACCTCCCAGCATTCTCCACAATTTTTTCCCAAATTTCTAATTTTCCTTCGTCTTTTTCTGTCGTTACCCATATTTCGCTGGTATATAACATAACTAATCTTATGACCACCTCGTAACCTTTAATTTTGTCTCCTCTCGATAGCTTTCTTGCCTTATAATATTAATGGATACTGCCTACACCGCTTTATTTCCCTTCAGCATTCTCTTATCTATTTGCCACTCTTCTCATCATATCACTTTTTTTATGTTATCGTTGCTTCTAGGTAAGCTAGAACTGGTTACCTTTTTTCAAATTTATACACTTCTTCTTTTACTTTGAGTTTTGCATGTTAGTTTTGATCTGTTACATCTGCTCTGATTTTCATGTATTTTGTTTTATGTAGTCCAAATTTGTTTGCTTCTTTTTTGAGTTTCTCGATAACCTTCTCGAGTTTTTTGCTTTGAATGTTGTTACAGGACTACGTTGTCTGATATACTATACACAGACCAGCCAATTTATGATGGTAAGTCGAACCCGTTGTTGGATCTCGCAATCGCTTACTATTATCATTTCCATTACTAGATTAAATAGGTTTGTTATATGGAGGTCGCCTTGTCTTACATCTTTGTAAACTATAAATTTCTCTGAATAACTGTCGCCTATTAAAATTTTATTTGTTGTGCCTCCTAGTACCAAATTTTATCAAGTTTCTTATTTTTTTCAATTTCTTAATCTTATCAGCGCTTCATACAATCTGTCTGAAAATAGAGTCGTATGCCTATTCAAATAAATAAAGAGCATGTGTAGACCTAAGTTTTGTTAATATTCATAGTCGCTATTCTGGATTTGTTTTAATGTGAAAACTTGATCCACTGTCATCAATCTTCCACATCTGAAAGCTCCTTGATATTCATTTACGACACTGTGAAAATGTTTGGTGAAATTAAATATAAAATATATTAAGATCAAATATAATTAGTTTGTTAAAATTTTCTATTTAAATAAACATTTCCTAAATAAAATATTTGTTTAATTCCAAAACACTTTATTGATTGACTTACTTTATTTACTTGATTTTATATATATATACTTATTGAATTACATCAAATACGAAACAGTTGCGACTGGTACTAAAGGGCACAAGGGCACGTGCCCACCCAACCATCAAGATGAACACAGAAAGAAATTCGCATGTAATTCACTGCATTCTTTTATTTTGTTATTTTTACGTATTTTTTTTTATAACGATACTATCAAAGTTTCCTTCCGCACCACAGATACTAGCGCATATGCCAACGCTGGAAACTATGTTCGGGGGCACTATTTCCGATGTACCTATTTCGAGTATGAATCGGACGGCTCCGTTTATCTTCGCCATATGCGCTTATACCGTCGCTTTGAGGCACACGATTTCGTGTCTCCAATTAACGTCTTGCATTCCTTACGACTGCATCATTTTCGATCCGTACCGCGCATGTGTGATCTCAAAGGCTTGAAGTGACATTTATTGTATGATGGAAGTTAATTGTGTACAAAATCGTTTAAAAAACCCGCTATTATTTGAAGAAAAACTTTGAATTAAGGAGAAAGGGAGGCCTATTCCTGACCTTCAAATAAACTACACTTCCACCCAGTAAAACTCGAACTTATAATAGAGTATTTAATATAAGAAATATGAGTGGATGTGCGGATGTTCACTAACAAATAAACTATTTTGTTTTATTTGTTTAATTTTGAAGAAATAGGTTAGAGCGTGGAATAAACAAGGGTTGAATGATTTAAAGCATATCGCAGAGAGGACAAAGAAACACAAAAATTTCGTTTCTCACATGAATGCATGCGTGCGTGGATTTTAGTGTGTAGTGGCAAAGTGGAGATACGTGAACAGTTAGACAGTGCTTATTTGCGATATAAAATTAAGTACAACGAAGATGTGAAAAAAAAAAACGTGACATTTTGCGCCGGTTAATTATGCGTATAAAAAACTGTGAAATCTTATCCTATGTTGGACAGTGTAAAATTGAAAAGTGAACAGTAATTTATGAGCGCGATGACATGTGTGACGTAGGTGGTGTTTAGCCACTTTTAAGGCCGCTTTACAGTTCGCATTTTTTTACAATAAAAATTGCATGCTATAAAAATAACGCATGCGCATTCAATGGATTTCGATCAGCTGAATGCAATTTTACTTGTATTGCACATGCAATACACGCAATAGAGCATGCACTATTTTTATTGCACGCGATAAAAAAATGCGAACTGTAAACCGGCCTTTAAGTGTTTATAACAGACAACAACCTAAAAAAGGTTTTGACGGAAACATACAAACTGTTGGATATTATTTGTACAACGCCTATGTCGACAGCAGAATGCGAACGATATTTTTCCACCCTCAAACGCATTAAGACTTTTCTGAGAAGCACAATGTCAGAAGATCGACTGAATGCATTGGCGTTCCTATCAACAAAAAAGAAGATAATTCAGTCTATTCTGGATTTTGACAACAAAGTCATAGACGTCTTTTCCAGCATGAAAAGTAGGAGAATGGATTTTATGTACAAAAAATAGGTAACTTTTTATTTTGTGCCCACCCTCTTTCATAACTCACGAGCCGTCACTGTTTCTGAGAAACTCAATGTCAGAAGATCGACTGAACGTATTGACGGTCCTATCAACAAAGTCATAGACGTCTTTTCCAGCATGAAAAATAGGAGAATGGATTTTATGTACTAAAAATAGGTAACTTTTTATTTTGTGCCCACCCTCTTTTATAACTCACGAGCCGCCACTGGAAATCAATTTAACAATAACTTTTATTTCTTTTAAATACCCTTATATATAAATTTAACTATACCTACTTAATTTATGCTTATTTTATATAAATAAAAAAACACAAAATCATGTTTGCTTGCTTCTCTTTTTTGTGTATTTTTTCTAGACGTTCACAATCATGTTTTTTGCGACTACAGCGCAATCTGTTACGAATCAAAAAAAAAGTTTCAAACAAAAACTGCATACTTGATAGGGTAGAATCCTAATCTCCAATACAAAATGGGGGTTCCCATTTAAGATTTCAAAGTTGTCCCCCCCTTCCCACTCTTTTTTTGATTTGATGTAGTGTTTTAGGGATATTCCATTGTCTCAAGATAAAAAACTTACCCTGTACATAGTTTAATTCTCTTTCCTCTCAATGATTTGATAAAGATCTGCAGCATTCTAACAACAAATTTTATTGTTAGTATTTATTTACTCTTAGAAATTGATAGTATATTTCAATAATATTTTGGTGTGTGGTGTCTAGTAAATATAGATAATGTACTTTTATAATTATAAACTTAAAAATAAAATATAAGTACCGCAATAGAGTATCTTGACTTAAAGTCGTTTCAGAAAGCATCTGTTAAAATATGTATACATACATAACATATTAATGTATACACGGGTATAGTTTCGGATGGGATAATCAAAACCATACAGAAGTGTTTTCTTGAAAACCTTGAACAGAAATGTTTTTATAAGGAAAACAAAAGTGCTGTGATTTTGAACCTCAGTTTCATCTGATTATGAAGATAAAACCAATACGTAAATGATATTCTGATGCTATTAATAATACATCGATTAATCTAAACTGTAAAAATTCCAAGGTTCAAACCGCAAAAACGAACCGTCTTGAAAAGTTTAATTTATTTTTTTATAAATGTTTTCTTCTCAAGAAATACTAAACTTATGAATGTTATTCTCTGTAATAATTCAGATCTCTTGATTATACATACAGTAAATGTGTAACAACTACATAACAATAAGCATTAAATTTCCAGGTATTGATTTACCACAATATTGATCGCAAACGTAACTTGAAACGTGTAATTTCCATGACAATATAAACAACCGTTAATGTTCCAAGCTTGTCATCGGAGAAAGGTACAGTTGTAAGACCACGCACCACAAAGCACACTTCCTTCCATTTTATGCAATAGTATCAATTCTGCATTGACGCAGGTAACATTCAGCATGATCGTTCACAAAACAAAAATAATGTTTCTTTTACTACCCGTGTTAGCGGCTACAAACTCTAACATGGAGAAAGAAAAAGTAGTTCCAGATGTAATTGACAAAGTACCAGCAACCGTGTTGGACGTAGTTTATGCAAATAATGTGAAAGTAAGTGAAGGTAACGAATTGACCCCCACGAAAGTCAAAGATCCACCCACCGTAAAATGGACGGCGAATGAAGGCGATTATTACGTATTGGTAATGACAGATCCGGACGCGCCTAGTCGCTCTAATCCTAAATTTCGAGAATGGCACCACTGGTTAGTAGGCAATATCCCCGGAAATAACATATCACAAGGAGTTACGTTGAGTGAATATATAGGATCAGCTCCTCCAAAAGGCACAGGATTGCACAGATATGTCTTACTGGTTTATAAACAACCGGAAAAATTAACATTTACTGAGAAAAAACTAACAAACCGGTCGGGAAATGGCAGGGGAGATTTTTCTACTAGAAAATTTGCAAAGAAATACAATCTAGGCGATCCGATCGCAGGGAATTTCTTTCAAGCTCAATGGGACAATTATGTACCAACTGTGTACAAACAGTTAGGTAATTAATAGATGTATTAATATTAATCTTGTTTTTATTCACCTATCATCAAGTTCTTTATTTCGTTTAAAAAGAATATGTATTACTTGCATGTTGATTTAGGTATATATGGAAATACTTTCTAGCATTTGTTTTGTCGTAATAAATAATGCAACTTAAAATGTTGAGTTAAATTGATTAAGATTAACCTACATCGTGCAGGAACACTGATTTCATCTAGAAAATTGTGGCAAATAAAAAAGTTGTGAAATATGTCGAAATAATTATTTTGATATTAGGAAATAATTTAATGGGCTAAATTTACATAATGGAAAAATTATAAATATATATTATATAAAAAGATAAAGCTAAAATAAGCTTTATCTTTTATAAACATAAGATTTAAGGATATCAACATTCAAGGAATTAATTGCACAATCACCAGTATAATTACTCACAAAATAATTATTGCATAACTTTTTATATATGATACGCGCATTGTTTCGTAAAATTTATACTCGATTTTAATTTCATTTAAAAATCTTATGTTTGGTACTGTTGCACTTGCGTAATTAAAGTGTTATTGCTGGCCCTGCAAATAGCCGCAATCATGCGCTATTTAAAAATATAAATCGTCAATCAGTAGGTACCTATATTATAATTTTTTTTAATTTGGATTATTAAAATTAAAAGATATAATAAATATCTAAACAGAAATTTGTCATGTTAATCAGAGAGATAAGTACTTCTCCGTAAATAGGTTAATACTTAAGTGTTCATACGCTGTTTAATCGTCTTCTAGTTATTAATTAGATCCTTCTTCATCTACCTTCCCTGGAACTTCCTATCGTATCAGACACCCTGTCTGATACTACGGGAACCGCCATTTTTTTCTGAGTTTGCTTTAGCTAATAGAGGACCAAACTCGACTCAAAACGAATTCAGCGCTGGTGCAGTTTAGTTTCAAATGCGCACTTGTCGTAACTTATGTCGTCAAAATTACATGCTGGAAAAGAAACAATGGTTGCAAAATCTGTGCAAACGCAAAAAACTGCGCGCGAAGCGACGCTAAGAGAAACGAAACTAAGATAAACTAAGCTAGATGAAAGGAATGAACCGCGGCCATTAAAAGCGGTGTGTGCGCGATTTATATGTTAGTTTGGAAGAGCAGAAGAAAGACGTAGGTCGCAGTTTTGGATAGGTCCATAACATGAGTCAATTACTTAAATCGGTGTTAATGGAATTAATTTCCGAATTGGAGTCTGATGATGCATTCGAAGGTGAGCAGTTGCTATTATGTACAGAAACTAAAAAAAGGATATTCTGGATGAGGGGATACATGAAAAGACGGGAAGTATTCGGGGAATTTCACAGATTAATTAATGAACTAAAGAAGAAAAAATTAGAAATTACTTTAGAATGCACGTATTCAGTTCTATGAATTACATGGAATGATCTCTGTAGATATTTAAAAGCAAAGTTATGAAGCACCTCATATTCCCGAACAGTTTCAATTACTTGTTTTGCGTTTACACAGATTTTGCAACCATTGTCTCTTTTCCAGCATGTAATTTTGACGATACAAGTTACGACAAGTGCGCATTTGAAACTAAACTGCACCAGCGCTGAATTCGCTCGAATCAGAACATAAACGAACTATCCATAACTAAAATACAGATAGTGCCCATCACTAATTTCATCATATCAATATCTCATTAATAAAAAATATTGAATTGATAATTTACTCGTTTTAGTTATGTTTCTATTATTAGTTCTCAAAATCAATTCCCATATATGACCTTAACGTTAACGATATCAGTTTAAACCAGTAATCGTTAATGTAAAAATGCTTAACAGCATCAACATCCATATATTTTTATTATCACTATTATAAACCAGTATAAAAACTCTTCGGCCTACATCCGAACAGTAGTATATATCGAATCTGAGGCAAGATCTTCACTTCTATTTTTCCCTGTTTGAGACTTTCGTACGTTCGTGAGTGTAAAAGGTAATTATCAATAACTTCAGAACTTTTATGTGTGCAGTTAATGTTTAGTTAAATAGCGATATCGAATCCAATCCAAAAACTGTCATGGGCAAATTTAACTTTTCTGCAATTATTTTTTATAACTTCAGCAGAAAGGTATTAAAGTAATTATTTGCAAAATAAAATCTAGTTGGGTTCCCACATACTTTAACGTTGAATTTACTATAAACTGTGGTGGACAGCAATATGGTGGTGAAAAGGGACAATGACGTTTTTTCTGACTTTTACTTATATTTGTTTTTAATGCATAATATATCTGTCACTCCAATTTATAATTGTTTTTACGACATAGGAATAAATATAAGCAAAAGCCATACAAATACAAATATCTTTTATAAATTAACCATAGTCCCTCTTCACCCCTTTTACCCATGTTAGTACTAAAAATCGTTATGAAAATTATATACGTAAGTATTTAATAATATATAATAAATTAAGATAATATTAATCAAAAATGAATTATATAAATTAAAATTAACTTTAATAATCTTCTGCCTCGTAGAATACATTTCTATGTGACCTCATATTATAGAGGTACACTAACAGAATAAAATAACCGCGGTGCTTAGTAGCAAAAAAAAAGATGAGGTGTACAACATTATTTATGGAATATATTGTAATATTCGGGTCTACTGGATAAAAGAAATGAAAAGAATTTAGGTATACCGTTTCTTAATATGCTCGAAATACCATAAAGAAAATAAATTTAATTTACTTCTATATCGGTGCGCCTTATTATGTAAATTTCCGATAATAACCAAGAAAACAACATTTTTACAAATCATCCTGATACTTTTTAATATGTCCAGCAAAGGTTATTATTATATATTCACATGAAGTTTTTTAAAAATGTATCTTACCAATAGATAGTGACAGTGAGATGTATTGATTTTAGAAATACTTTTTTCTGTTGTACATATTTAAATTAAAAGTAAAGTAATCAGAACGTTCAATTTTATTTTAATTTATGATAATCTTGCTATCAAAGTGCTAAAAATTCTGACCTGAAGATGTTCTTGTAAGGAACTAAACCCATCGCCAAACTAGATTAAAGAATTTGTGACGAATTAGACCTCTCATTTCATTCTTTTTCTTTTCCCCTCCTTTATGTAGGTAATCGACTGAGAGTTAACTTAATATGTATGTAATCATCCAGAATGCAAAAATACATCCACCAAATAGCCGTAAATAACCATATGTTACGCTTTTAAGCAACCGTATTTTGCAATCTTTTTACGATCTTATCACAAACAAATATAACATCTATTAACGCCAGCCGAAAAGGTATTCTTAAATTCTTTTCGTTTATTTTACTGTTTACAATATATTCCGTTAAACATTATGTTCACGTCATTTTTTTTCTTTACTACCAAGAACCGCGGTTATTTTATTCTCTTACTGTACGGAGGCACGAAATTCAAAATTTATTGTAGCAAGGAAGTAGGGGGAAGTGGTTATAGTAAAGGCACAGTTATATTTTGTACAACATGTACATATCAGCCAAATTCATAAATTCAAAGGTTTTGTAGTCATATCGTTGTACATATATTTTATAAAAGCCCATGGCTCGACGATTTTTCATAAGTAGGTAATAGTGAGATAGTAGGTTTTATTATAATTGTGTTATAATTTATAAGTTTTGGTGGGAGGTCTGCTTATGTTCGATAACAAGTTTTCGTCGGTATAAAAAATGGTATAAGCTGATGATCAGCTAATTATACCTTATACCACGGTACAAATAATACGGTATGCTCGTTTTGAATTTCAAATTCGTCAAGGTCGGTCAGATAACGTCATTAAGGAGCGTATCGAAAACAATAAAATACATGTATGGTAAATAGCAAAACGTTAAAATCCAAATTATTCACAACTACCAATTAATGTAATTCAATTGAGCTTTGCTTTAAAAAAGCCCGTTTTAAGTTGAAATTTATTTTATCTATCTTGTCGCCATCTAGTAGCGCTTGTGTTTATTTCTACAATTGTAACGAATTTCGTGTGTGTTTACAAAGTGTCTTCGTGGTTTTTCTAGAAAATTGAATCATGAAAACACGCTTTTAAAATATGTTCCGTAACCCCGTCCGGATTTTCTAAACTTACCTTTCGCATTAACAAAACCCTCACGGTTGAAATCGATTTTAATATAATAATTATTATATATGTGACGCCATTTATGCTCCTATGTAGCGTAACTTCCATATGCGCGGCATAAGCATACCGTATTTTTTGTACCGTGCTAAAAACCTACTTGCAAAAACGTGAGTGACGCTAATTAGATTTCTTAACATACATATATATGTAAATAAAGAAATAAAACTACAAAATAAAATAAAATAAATAAGGATATGTATTATGATTTTATAAAACACGGTTACAGTTATATAGTTGTATGTTGTTGTAAATTATTAATATTTGACGACTACCTAACAAGTGTTGTATTAAATTCATATATAATACACAAAATCAAATGTACATACTTTATATTACTGAAAACTGAAAATAATTGTGGGGAAATTTAAATTCTGCCAAGGGGGGAGTTTTTAAAAGTAACATTAGGCGAATTATAATAAAATTATAACAAAAAGTAAAATAAAAGGGGATTAATAGTAAAACACTATTAATTACATAAATATACAAAATAATTTTTTTTGTTTTTCTTAAAATACCTTATAACGTATCATTTCCCAATTCTAGTGATTTTCTGGTGAAATTATAATCCCGATCTAGGGAAATATGTCTTCCGTCAATTAGCAACACTGCTTAGCTGTGCATTTCTTTTATTTTGGGTGGTTATTGTACAAGGTTCGTATATACTAGGTGGCATCGTAACTTGCAGGGGATACGCGATGACGTTGTGGTGAGGCGCCTCGCGATCATTTTCGAGTCAAAGAAATGTTCCACTGGCGCACTATAGATGACACCACCAGCATTTTCTATTGTTGTACGTTTGTAGTGGTAATATTTCCATAAGAGAATACTGCGGTGCCATCTATAGTACGCTAGTGGAACATTTCTTTGACTATATAATATGGTATTGGGGTATTCTGTAATGATAAAAGGAACTTGAAATTATATTTCAAGACACGTTCTACTTGACATAACATTAATTTTTCAATTAATGTTAATTCCTAAATTAAGATTTTTCTAAAAAAATAAATATTTAGTCTGGGAGTACAAATCGCCATTTGTTTTTACATATATGCACCACTTTACTTATTAAACACAGCATACGTGATGACGTGTTTGCGTTCCTTCTCTTGATTGGCTGAAAAGTTATGAGGCCACCTAGTATATACGAACCTTGGTTATTGTAGAGATTATGTTTATCTCCATGAATGTACTGTGAGATTCAAAATGATTGTCGTAATAAAAAAACTGTTTTCCGGAAAAAAATTATCTATACTTTTTACTGTTTTAATGAGTGAAGTTAGCTACATACAAATTTCATGCAATTCAATTTTCTTGACATTTAGTGACATTGGCATTCGTGTTCTAATTTCCCTTCATTTATTTATCTTATTTTTTTCAAACGGTTTATATTTACATCTAATATCACCAACAATAGTATAGTAACACCTTGGTAACACTGACAGTTCAAACCTTCATTACAAAGGCTGCGTTCCGAGCCGCGCATAATGCATTGTATGCGTCTGATGTAACGATACATCGTTCCGATTTAACATGTATGCGCGCATAAAGAGTTTTGCCGCGAAATTAGTTTAGAGGCTAGAATGAAACATACCTACAGCGCATAGAAAAAAAAAGTAATGGAGCCTATGCGTAGCATATACACGACAAGTAAATCGGAACTCTCACAGTGTTCTATGTCTTTCAATGCACGCATCGCATAAAATGCGCGACTCGGAACGCAGCCAAACACACGTACACCTGCTATTTTTTTTTTATAGCACACTGCTAGTATCTGCAGGAGCGGAATTGACAATCTTTTTGAATCTCACGTATATCTTGTATTAATTGAAGAACTTCGTTCAAGTATTTTTAAAATGAAATAGAAAAAACGTAATAAAATTCTTTGTAATTAAATAACATAATCTTCTTAAGACAAAAATATTGAAAATCATAATTGATATCCATCAATTCATCTGATTTAGGTTTTTAAGTATTATTATCATTTGAAATGGCTGCTGTGATACCAAATGTTACCAAATTATCTGGAAGAATTATTAGGATATTAGGATGCAATCCAAGCCCTATGACATTACAAGGAACCAATACATATATCATAGGCACAGGAAAGAGGTATGGGCGTCACAATATCTAATTTTAGTATAGAATTTTTTTTTAATGTGAACAAGAAATGTAATTCTAGGAGAGTATTGATCGACACAGGGGATGCTGATGTCCCACAATATATTAATCATTTGAAATCTGTTTTAAAACATGAAGGAATCGATTTGGCTCATATATTTATAACACATTGGCACCATGACCATATTGGTGGCATTAATGATGTGACAGCGCTGAAAGAATATACTAGTATGACGTAACACTTTATTTCTTTATCTATTTCAATTTTATGTATTTAGAATATTGCCAAGTTTGGAAATATCCAAGGGAAAATGAACTAGATAACCTACCAAAAGATATAAAGTTCGAATTATTAAAAGATGGACAAGAATTTTCAATTGAAGGTGCAACTCTTCGAATAGTACACACACCAGGTCATACAACAGATCATGTTGTTTTACACCTACTTGAAGAAAATGCAATATTTAGTGGAGATTGCATATTAGGAGAAGGGACAGCAGTGTTTGAGGATCTGTATCACTATATGAAATCGCTTAAGTACATTTTAGATCTTCAACCAACCATTGTTTATCCAGGACATGGTAATATAGTACAAGTATGTATATAAATAATTTATAATCCTATGTATGTTTCAACATTTGAAATTTCACATGATTGATAGGATCCACAAGAGAAGATCCAATTTTATATTTCTCATAGAAAACAAAGAGAAGAACAAATAATGAAAGTGTTAAAATCAAGCCCAGAACAATTATTTTCAGCTATGGATATTGTAAATGAAATTTATGTCGATACACCAAAAAATTTGTACTTAGCTGCAGCTACTAACGTGGAGCATCATTTATCGAAATTATTGAAAGAAAAAAAAATTAACAAAATTGATTCACAATTTCATTATATAAATTCATCAAAGATTTAACAAATCTGTGTATATCTGATACAAAGTATTATTTATTTATACCGTTGAAACCATGTATATTGTGTAAAATATATTATAAAATGTATATATATTTAAAATAAGAGTACAATAAAAAGAACCTCTATTTTCGTATGTTTCTTTATTACACGGATGGGCAAATGTGACTCTTCGACTCTTCATTAAGTAAAGTGGGGCCATTGTTGCCACCAGTTCAATATTAATATTTTCAATAACTACTATATACTATACACAATTCAATAATAATTTGAAACTTTTGTAGAAATTAGTAGGTTTAATAATTAGTAATAATCGACCGATTTCCTAATGAAATCTTGTATCCGATAATAAGGTTTTATTACTATAGTTTTTTTTCTATTGATTAACACATTTTCGCCATTGTAAAGAAAATTTATTATCTTTCCTTGCGTCAAATTTACATTGAGACACAAAATATAGATTACCAGCATTTTTTCATGAAATATAAAAGCGAAATGAAGCAATTGAGAGCAGAATATTTCCTTCTAAATAACTCGGAGCGAAATTATGTAGCGGGATTAGCAGTGGAAGCAAATCTACGATTTCTAATTTGTTGACATTACAATAAAGCTATAAATACACTCGACGGAGTGCGCTTAAGGGTTATAAAGACACTAGTGCGTTAAAACGATTTATAATTACTTGTATCGAAATATCTTAAGTTAAAAAAGAGCGTTTAATTTGCAAACTAAAAAAAAAAAGGATATTACATAGGATTCGTTTAGGGCTTAGTAAAATTTGTCTTCAAATTGAGATTTCTCTGATAAAACTAGCACGCATTAGTGTTTGAAACGAAATTTTCATTATCATTCACGGTAGATGGTCCACTTCGTAATGCGACTTCAAGCAGTCTACTTCACTCATTGCGTAAATGAAGGGCTTGTGTATGAAGTAAACCTTTCACATCGCTTTCACGAGAAAAAACGTGTAGCAACCTGTTTGTATGTAAACAATTTACTATTTATTTTATCAATATGGTATTTGCCCAAAAACTAAATTGTAACCTATTATAAAAGCCACGCCGTGAACGGAGCTGATTACTCCTGCCTTTCACGAAATATATCCATTCATATCGTGAAAGCAACCTTGAGCCTTTGTTTCATTCGTTATGTGGCTTCGCAATGCAATATTTACTCATAGCTATACTTGCGAATGAAATCACGTTCATCGCAACACTAGTACGCATTGGGAACTGTATGTATATGTAGTATATACATATTAGACACAATTTAATGTGCTAATTTTATAATATAACAATCATACTTAAACCTGATTTGGAACAACATTCATTATTCTGGAAGATTGTAGGTATAATAAGGTATTGCAGATGGTAAAAGACAGTTTCGCAAACTACATATTTGTAAACATGCGATTCGAAATGAACCAGTGACGTCTCTTCGTAGAGAGCCACGGTGCCATAGCCCTACCATTGTAAATCACAAATTGATCATTAAAAAGCTTTTATTTTCTGTAAAAATACCGATAAATAATACACGCGCGTACATTTAAGTACAGAACGAAAACGTTGCTATTCCCATGATTTCATGCGACGAAACACGCTTTGTATTTATTTATGCACACAAGTGGTGAGCCACTTTCAAATTGGCTCCGGTTTAAGACCAGGCCAGCGGCATCCTGGTCCGCTACCCGTTGGTACCCGAATCATGCATTCCTGGACGCGTCATCAGTATACGTCAGTGCTCGGCACTGTAGGAGAAGGGTGTCTCCCACTATCACGGTAGAGAAATCTAAAGCAAGCGTGTGAGTCAAGCGGCCATCGAAGATCGGCTATTGAAAGTAGAAACATATGTAGATGGTCGTCACATATGGACTTCGGTTTAGACATTTTCTCGCAATAAAAATTGGTGTTTAAGAATATTTAATATTTATTAATTATAGTAATAACGTGTAGTATTAGTCTAGAATGACATCGCGCGCAAACTAATAAATACTATTTCAAAATCAACTACCATTGATATGTTTCTTACGGTGAAAATTATGAAAATGAAGTAATAAGTATCATAACGACCAAAGTTATTCCTGAAAAAGTCTTCATAATAGTGTTTTAAGTAAAAGCAATTTGATTAAGTACACAAACAAAGAAAACAAAAATTGTGTTTCCCATTCTTCGTAAGAAATACGTTCGCTTACACTGAGGTTGTCTGTTATCTCGACGATCTACGCTTATCGATATAAAATCAAAAAAACCTCAATAGTTTGTGTAGTTAGATGGAGGAATGCAAATAATTGGCCCGTGTACGTGCAGTTAAAAACTAAATATATGCAATTCCGAAGGAAATACGTTAGTATTTATATTTAGTTAGATAAGTATTCCCGATAAGAAGTTAATATGTATTTTTCACTTTAAAATTACTTCTAAATTCGTCTACATTAAATTTTTTGTGTAGGTATTATTTTAGTTTACAAGCTGAGCTAAACTGATTCAAAACTTTATGAACTTAATAAAATGGAGAAGGGGGTAAAAATTTGCCCGAGATTGATCCCACCATTCAATACTGTCACGAACCGCCACTGGCTCGAATCAAAAAGAATAACAAGGGCTGTTGCTCGAAACCGGGTATTCGATTTCGAGTACCCGGGAACACGGACATCCGAAATTTTTGGTTACGGATTACCTGGGTAAAGCCCGGTCTCAGGTAAAGTTGAATTTCGGATAATACCTGATTTCGGTAGTACCCAGTTCGGATAATACCCGGTTTGGATAAATACCCCCGGTTTCGCGCAAAGCTCGATATATGGGTACCCGACTCCTGAAAAAGACAAAAGTTTCGACAGCCCTAAGAAAAACGTATCTCTCGCCGGAAATTCAAACCCGCCTTTTTCTATTATTTCTGAAATAGTTTTCACGAATCTTATGTCAGAAAATCATCTACAGAAGGTGGTTATACCCTAAATATCATGTGGAGAAACAGTAGACGTAGAAAAAGAGAGTCAATCATATTCACTTTTACAATCGACTTCTCAATTCAATATTGGAAACTTGAAATCGTTCAATGACAGGGACGAAAAGTAGAATGAACAGAGCGGAATATATTAAAAAAGTATTTAACTGAATGATGAGCGAATTAAATACACTTTAAAGCTTAATAATGCTGTGAATTGATAGATATTCTGAATTATTGTGCTTTATGTTACACTTTAAGTGTCTTTTAGCGAGGAACAAGTGTTTAAACAATTATTCGAAATGTCATTGTTTGAATTCCCGCGAAAGAACTAAAAAACTATTGCTCAAAATGCTGCTTGTCATATGGACATATTCTTGATTGTATTCTTAGTATTTTGTATAATATTAATAGAACAAGAATCATGCAGTTTGTGTTTTTAGTTCTTATCAATATTTAGTGCAAATTAACAAAAAAAAAAAACTAATACAGTCATGTAATCATAATTTATTCAAAATAAAAAGATATATCTGAGACAATATAGTAGTCATATAAAGATAAAAAATAAATATATTTCGTTATATTTGGTTAGAAGATCATCTTCTCACTTTTTTAGGCGGAGGAGGCATTATTTCTACGTCATCATCAAATCTATACCTTTCGATATAGTCCAACAACTTTTCTTTTGTTATTGGGTCTTGAATACTACCACAGACAGCTGTAAGTTTTAAAATATATTTGAATATACACTGTACATTTTTCAGCTCTTACCTTTGGCAGTAGTAAAACTATTCGGAAACGATTTATCTGTTCTCTCTCGCATAAATTTCCATTGATTATTTTCAAATTTGCATTCAACAATTTTATTGTCGAGATCTTTAAGTTGAGAAGTATATTTCATAGCGGCAAACGGAGCATCAAATTGTCCAACAAATAACTGACATATTTTTCTAGCCACAATCCTAAAGGTAAATGTTTTTAATAAATAACTACAATAATACTTTATTTTGTAATAATAATTACCCTGCACCTTCTTCTTTTACAATTTTTAATCTAAAATCTACAGAATTCATATCTAATGGCTTCCATTTCAGAACACCATCACATCTACCTGCTTTATAAGGCTGCAAATAATAAGTAAAAATTACTAAAACAAAGTGTGACAAAGTGTATTCGGTAAACGTGTTATAGTATTACCACAAAATCTATAAAAAACTGAAATATTTGGTGATTAAATGGACAGCTATCTATCGGTTTTCGATCAACTCTGGGTGCGCATATTCACGCTGTCTGATAAAAAATAAAATCGCGACCATAGGGAATAACACTGAAGTGAATTTTCTTTCTTTATTGTGCATTATTAGAAAATACACAATATAGAACTATTTAATTAAATATTTTCCAATATTTGTAGTGCTTACCTCTTTTGCAGGTTGAAATATTAGCCCATCTGGTTCATGCGACAAAGTCTTTGCAAATTTCTCCCCCAACAAACTCCTAGCTTGCGTCACATGCCAAAAGTCTTTTTTCCTTACACTAAAGGGTTCTAAGGATTTATTAATGTAACCCGCTTCCATTGCCTGATGTCTTGGTTTAATAATTTCATTTTCTATACACAATAACCTGGTGGGTTCAAATGGCATCTTACCAACATCTTGCCCTTCATATTTAATGATATCGTAAGCTAAATATCTGGGTATGTTTGTGCCATTCACTTTATCAATAACCATTTCCTATATAATTAGTTACATAAGTACAAGAGGTACAAAAGGTACAAATACCTACACCATCTACAAGAGTATCTTTCAAATGCCTCTGCAAGTCTTTTCTATACGGAAATCTTAATCCATTTACTTTAAATATATTATGATCACGGTCAAATAGATATACCTCATCTTCTCCGTCAATCAACATCATATATCTAAAACGTTGGAGAATTAATAATAATATTTAACAATGTTAAATAATTACAGTAGTAAATCTATTTATTTAGGAGCAACATTAAGTATATTAAAAAAAAACTTTATATGCTTAAGGGCGCTAATAGAATATAATTAATTCAATACCATGGTGAAATATTACGCATTTTTTTTTTCTAACAGACTTTATACAGTTTGAAGCACAGCAAGAATGCAATATGTTTCAACACTCAAATGTAGGAGAGTCCCACGAAAGGTAAAATATTAAAACAATGAAAACACATTGATTTACCTACTAGTCCAGGATTTTTAGACATTCGCTCCGCAAAAAATCCTGATAATTGAATTTTCGATTGGATTATGTGAGAGGGGGTCCCCTAAGTATAAAACCAAGTTTGTGTCGTCCGAAAGCGCGAGCGTTAGCCGCCATCTTGAAAAACGCCTTTTTGCAAATATCTTGGAAACGATGAGTTTTACGTTAAAAATTGTGAGGACATTTTTTGTAGAAGGTCAAATTTTCCATCTTTCTTATTTGATTTTTTTTTCTCTATTGTTAATATTTGCCGAGATTTAGTCGATTAAAGAGACAAATTTCTGTTTTTGGAAAATATCTCGATAATTTTTGGAAATACGAAAAAAGATGTGATAATCAAAGTTGTAGAACATAACATTTTCTACAATATTTGCATAAAACTTTTTTTGTTAAATCGATAGTTGCCGAGTTCTAGCGCAATGAAAGTTGCCGTCAGGTAAAGAAAAGCACCGATTATTGGTAATACGTTACTCTAGCATGCCAAAAATAGTGTAATCGAAGAATTTTATAATTGAGACGCTAACAATACTATTTATCATGAATAGGAGGGATATGGGCGGTAGGAGGAAAATTTGCGCAATAAAAACATTTTGACGAATTGTTTGAAAAAGACATGAATATGTATTCATTTATTCATTTATATTTATTATCATTTGCGCGATTTGGGTCGCGATTTACAACTTAGGATCGCGTCATCATCATAATAAAAAATTGTTCTTGTCAAATTTTAAACGTCGATGATAGATTTAAAACAATTTTCTTTGTTTGGAACAGGAAGGGCGATTTTCGATGGTTTGCGAGTTTTCTTCTTCCATGTTCAAGTCATGAACAGTAAAAGAATCTATGAAAGATTCATTTTGAACATCCTCTTCGTCGCTGTCGTCCACTGTAGGGATTGCGTTATGGCATGTTTGGCCACTGCAATTTGAACAAATTATAGAACATTTCAAGCCACTCTTTCGGCATCCGCAGGCAGCTCCGCAATTTTTCATGCATTTGCAAGATATTATTTGCAGCAAATTTTGCGGCGCGGGAGCTTTTTTCGTTCTAATTGGTGATAAGCGATCCGCGGCGCGCTTCCAGCCCCAGTCATGGTGAAATCCCAGCCAACTTTGGACTGGATGATACACTCTGAAGGAATGGTAACGCGCTGTATCCTGCGTCGGTGGTAGAATTGTTAAGTTGAGCGTGGTGTTCCAAGCTAACTTGCCAAAGTTCTTGTATCGGAGAGAGTCGATGGACAGTTCGGTTTTATTACTTCCATATAAAGCAATAAAAAAAAATTACCTCCTGCAATACTTGCCGCCGAGACGTCGCGTCTCCTTACACTTTTTTTTGGTATACTAGAGTAACGTATTACCAATTATCGCTGTTTTTCTTTACCTGAGGGCAACTTCCATTGCGCTAGAGCTCAGCAACTATCGATTTAACAAAAAAAGGTTTATACAAAAATTGTAGAAAATGTTATGTTCTACAACTTTGATCATCACATTTTTTTTTCGTATTTTCAAAAATTATCAAGATAGTTTCCAAAAACAAAAATTTGTCTCTTTAATCGACTATATCTCGGCAAATATTAACAATAGAGAAAAAAAATTCAAAAAAAAAGATGGGAAATTTTAACTTCTACAAAAAATGTTCTCACAATTTTTAACTCACCGTTTCCGAGATATTTGCAAAAAGGCGCTTTTCAAGATGGCGGCTAATGCTCCTGGTTTCGGACGACACAAACTTGGTTTTATACTTAGGGGACACCCTCTGACATAATCCAATCCAAAATTTAATTATCAGGATTTTTTGCGGAGCCAACCCGTTTTTGGTGCTAAAATTCCTGGACTATACTCTTAAGGCTGGGATATCATATAAAAAATCTCGTAACAAGCTACTTTGGCATAAATTAAAATCTCTCGGATAATAGATGCCCCCCTATGTACTGATTTCACAATAAAACTAATTATTTTACAATTTGTGCAGCACTGAACTTTGAATGGCCTAACTATAAGTTCACGATAGTCGATACAATTTTACATTTCCATTAATTTGCAACACGTAGTGCTGTTTGCCTACGCTGAGGTATCTAAACGAGAAGTTCGTATCTTAGCAACATAAACACGCCCCTCTCCTAATATAAATCCGAATACCTCTTTTGAAGATACGAGTTTTTCTTTTCCAACGACGATAGGTATACAGTGTGTAACAAAATCAGATTCTTTATCAATTTATCAAAATCTGTTAATAAATAAATAAAAAACTATTATGTGAAGTTGTTTTACATTATTACCCGTATTACCATGTTGTGAATTTTTTCGTTACTTCTTTTGTTGAGTTTTCATAGAAACAATGTATGTTTTGAATGAGATCCCTGATGCTTTTTTTTTTTTTTGAAGAATAATAGATAATATATTGTATTTTGATAACGCCAAATTTAGAAGAAAAAAAATTGAAAACATCACTTCAGAAAATCTTTCAGGATGTTGTGCATAAACAATAGTAGTCGTCAACCAGTAATAGATTGATTTTGTAAAAAATCAGGTAATTACCCGAATACCCGAATTACCCATTAATACTTAAAAACTGAAGCAAATTTAAAAATAATACCTTATTGTGTGGCAACTTCTAATTGTTAATGTGGGAAAAATCATATTTCTACTTTCCCGGTTGTACGTGATAAATGAGCTTTGACTGGGTTCATAAATGATTAAGATCAAGCTCAAATTAAAAGCGCGAAATTTGAAATTTAAGTTGGTAGTAAAATAAGTTAATTCTACATTTATGCATAGCATAGATGGTTGTAGAGATGTAAATATCAGTATTTCACGATAAAAGGTACGAGCTGTTCTTATTCTTAGGTCATACCTATTATTAATACCTGTCGAGTCTAGATATGGATAGTTAAAATTGACATGGTATGTAGTATGCAGTTACATACGCACCGAGCATGCCGTTTTATCGTAACCAGTGCCCCATTGCGCATCTATCTAAATCAGTATCAGTATATTTACATAGGTATCTGTTACCAGACAATTGCCAAACAACTAGCGTAGTATTTTAGTGGTAAGTGTTGTACTTGGCAATTAGAACGGAAGAAGAATGAGATAACAGATAACAGGTATATACTAAATCGTGTACCTATTCTATATGCATATCTGTTACCAAACAACTGTTATAAGTATTTGTACTATGTCTATTTGGTTGTCAGTTATATTTGATATTGTTTATGTCACATTCTTGTTTGTTCTCGTCTATTTTCTACTAAAATTAATATTGTGTCTTGTTCGTTGCTCTTTCTTATTGTTACTTTGGATATATTAAAAACCTGTTCTTTTTTATCTTAATTTTAATTCAATAAGGTAAGACTATAATGCATTATTATGTATCAATACTATACATGCATTTACTTTTCAGTTTTATTTAAAAAAATTGTGTTTACTTCTGAGGAAGACGCATTTATTTTAATGGCCCATTATCGCAGTGGAAACCAAAATCCAGACGAATTGAGAATACAATTTGGAATCTTGTATTTAACTATTTATGCAGCAGTTTCCTGAGAGAGATTTTAATCGTTATAATTTTGTGGACCATAAAAACAATATTATTAGACAATTTCAAGAAAAACAAAAGTATTTGTAAGAAGTCTCCTGGAAAACCAACAGAAGCTAATGTAAGCAACAATAGATAATATTGAGCTCCACATGACAGTTTATCCAAGAATTTTACGATAACAGCATCATTAGTCAAGGCCTTTGGCCACCCAAGTCCTCCGATTTAATATCTCCTGATTTTTGTTTGGTTGAATTAAAAATAATATTTTTAAGAACAGATTTCATGGAAGAGCTTCCAGATACAATTAGGCATGAAGTTCAACAAATTATGGTAGAAGAATTACAGAGAGTCTTCGACAATATGACGAGCGGAATTAAGGTCTGCTTAGCAAATCATGGACAACATTTTCAACATCTCATGTGATTTCTTATAATGAAAAAATGTTCTAATTTAACTGATACATATTACAAATCTTTAATATAATGGAATTATCGAATTTAGTATTAATTGTATTGTTATTTAATCTTTATTAAATCTTTAAAACCAAATAAACACTTTATTGAGTTTTGACTTTTAAAATTACAAGGAATTATTTCATTACAAGTACCGATATGTACATATATTTGATTGCCTATAGTTCTCATCTTAATCATTTACGAATATTAGTATTTACCATACATTAGTAACAAAAAATATGTTTTTGAAGATTTTTCGTTTATTAATGATAATTATTGATACAAAATCTATCACAGAAGGAACAACAAAACAAGTAATGTTTTCAGTTTTTGAGTTCTTTTAATTTTGTTATCGTTCGGGAAATGAACATCAAAATTAAAAGTTCATCTAATCTAGGAATCTGTAGAATGATATGCCAGCCTTAATGTAACATTTACCGAGCCAAAAGTATTTTTACCATTAATGATAGAAACGTTAGTTTAAAGTACAAACAGATAAATGGTAAAAGCATCCAGCCCTGAAAGATTTTCGTTTCAGTACTCTCATGCGTAAACACTATTAAACAAATTACCTTGTGCCGTCAGCTTTCCAAGAAACCCTATAGGGTTTCTGATGTAATAATTGAATATTATTAACATCCATTGACACAGGTTGTGACCCAGGAAAGCCGCTTCTAAAATAAGAGATTACTATTATGTATAATCGGAATCACAAAAAAGAGCCCTACGTCATCAACAAAGCAACATATGAATTAAATCAGTACTTCAGCGTCATGTTAGATATCGTACTTCCAGCAGTATTTTAAAAATGTTAAGGCACGCATATACGGAAATGTAATTCACACTCGACAACAGGTAAAACAACGTTAATCAAATTACATCTCTTAATATGGCTACATATTGTTGGTATGGAAATTCCATTTTTGTTGCATTTCTACCTTCGTCTTGAACATCCGAAATTAGAGGCAAAATAAATATCAATGCACGTGATCTATGGCGTTTTTATCATGATTTATCATTTTTTAAAATACATTTAGCGATATTTCTTGCTATCATTACAATTAGAAATTGTAATTATTATTAAGATGTATAAATCTGTAGTACTTCCTAATTAATATATTTTACTACATTTTTCTGCGACCGGTTTCGGTTTAACATCACGCAGATTCTTACTATGTGATAGTCAGAAAAAATGAATTAAAACGCAAAACCACATAAGTAGACGGATCGTGGGGTCTACACTACACTGGTACATCTTATTACATAACCCAATTATGGACCTTCAAACATATAATTATTATTGTTGCTTATTTTATTTATGAAAGCAAGGTTTTCGTTGTTTTCTCACTCTTTGGCAAATGCTTAAAAACAAATATCATTGTTTTTCCGTATACTACACTAGCAAATTAATAATAAACATTTTTGGCATACTATAGTCCTTTTTTAAAGAACATTTGCTTGTACTTTGATATGATATAATTCTTGTCGGGACTGGGAGGCGCACCAGTTGAAAAATGTTGCTTTCGGAGGCGAGAAAAATTCTGCGTGAAGTATATCTACCTCCCTTATTAATATTATGTGCTAAAATAAGATAGAAATACAATCAGTGCATAAAGTAAGTCGAAAACGCTATTCTCTCTTATTTAGTCATCTGTGTTCGCAAGTCCAAGCAAGACACTGACGTAGGATCCGAGACCTTGGATCCCGAAAACACATAGCGCCATCTAGCAGCCGAATCCCTTTTCACTTTCACAAGTGGATGTACAATCGCCGACATTAATATTTAGCACTCGAACCATTGACTCAACACTTTGATGGTGCTTAATGTCGGCGACTGTACGTTTGCGCCTTTTTACAATTCCTTCATTTTTCAGGAATATACATCACAATAAATAACGTAACCTCACACTTATCTATCCAATGCCAAATGACATATGCCTTTTGTAGAAAGGGGAAATTCAATGGTTTTGTTTCCTTATGAACCAAATGAAGGCTTACATTTGTTTTATAAGCTTAACTTAAACTTCAGTTGTGGTTTAGATGACGTTAGCAATAAAATATTAGTTCAGAATAAACATTTATTAGTTGAACAATTATATATTTAATAAATAAATCATTTGAATCAGGTATCTTTCCGGATAAATTTAAGATGTCAGCAGGAGATCCGACGTTGATGAATAATTACCGACCAATATCTTTAATACCTTCTGCCTCAAAAATGTTAAAGTATGCCATGAAATTCAGGTTAGACACATATTTAGATCAATTCGAAATATTACATCAGTTTCAGCATGGTTTCAGAAGTGGTAAATCAACTATTACAGCTTTAATAGATTTTTATAATAAAATTTTTCATACATAAAAAAAAAACAATACCCTATTGGAGTTCTATGTGATCTCACAAGAGCTTTGGACTGTGTAAATCACGGTAAACTCCTTGGAAAGCTGAGTTCGTACGGTCTTTGGGAAACTGTGTTGCAATGGTTTCAGCCGTACCTTAGTAATAGGAGTCAATATGTTGAAATTATTTTTGTTGACAAAAAGGGGTGAAATGTAGGAGGAGGTCACATTCCTTACCAGTAACGCTAGGTATACCCCAAGGTTTGATACTGAGTCCTACTTTATTTTCATTGTATGTTAATGATTTATTGCTATTTCTTGCAGAATTCTTTATATTAATGTATGCGGATGATACGACGGCTATTGTTACCGGTGAGGATATCACACAATCGAAAGAGCATCTCTATTTAAATAGAGAAAAAACCAGTTATTTACTATTTCACTTAGCAGCACCTATTAGTAATAATATAGATTTGTACATTAAAGATCATCCAGATAAAGTAAAACTTCTAGGACTTGTTTTTGATCCACGTTTACAATTCGAATCTCAATGCGAAATACTAATAAAGAAGCTTAATAGTCTCACGTATCAATTTCGCTGTTTAAGGAAAATTCTTGATTTATCAATTATGAGACAAATATATTTTGCTAAGGTTCATAGCAAATTAAAGTACGGCGTTATTATATGGGGCAATTCGCCAGCCGCAAAAAGAGTATTCACTTCTCAAAAACGAATATTGCGTAGTATAATGGGTGTAAGTTCTAGAGATACTTGCGTGCCTTTATTCCAAAAATTTAATGTGCTAACACTACCTGCTATGTTTATGTTGGAGAGTGTTCTGTATGTATTTCAAAATCTAAATAGTAAATGAGAAATTCTCTAATTTACATAATCACAACACAAGAAACAAAGATAATATCATACCTCTACAACATCGCTTAAATATGTCACATGTCCTTATGGATAAAATAGTTAACGGATTTTTGAACATTTTGGACAAAAGCGGTAGATGGCGGCACGCCGTTATCTCGATTTAAATATAAGCTTTATAGTTAGACTACTACATACAAGATGGCCCTCTTACGTGTCGGCAAAATATTATTTAATTGCAATAGTTACGGGTCAAGAAAGATCTGTATACATAAGAGTACCTTGTAAGTTGTAGGTGAGGCCCGGGGAAAGGAGAGGGTGGATACGCGATGACGCGCCACGCCATCATTCTCGTGTTTGTTTATATTGAAAGGTTAGTATTGGGGAATTCTGTTATAATAAAAAGAACTTGAAAGTAATTGCAAGACACGCTCTTGTTGACAAAACATTAATTGAAACATTTTCTAATTTAAGATATTTAAACTCAAACAAACAAAAACATCACTGAAAAGAGAGAAGTTAAATCTGAAGAACGCAAATTTGCCAAGAAAAGAAAAAAAACAGTGTGTTTCTAAATTTAAGTTTAAAGTTTAAGTATGATTATATATAATAAGAATGTTTTTTTGTTATTAGGAAGAATAAATATTTAGTTTGATAATATATAATCGTTATCTTTTTACCATTTTGCTTTACTTTTTCTTAGTTTCTAATTTAATGTTATGCTATATATATATGTGTGTAGTTCTAAGTTTTGTGTTAAATTTATATAATATTTTTTATTTGACTTATGTTTACTATTACGTAATAGTAGAAATTCATTTTTTATTATAAAAAATAAATATGTAGTTTGGGAGTACAAATTGCCATTTATTTTTACATATATGCACTACTTTACTTGATAACCTTGTATATATGGATCTTGCCCAAAGGTTACCTCGTGACTTTTCAGCCAAGCAAGAGAAAGAGCGCGAACGCATCATCATGTATGCTGTTTTTAATAAGTAAAGTGGTGCATATATGTAAAAATAAATGGCGACTTGTACTCCCAAACTACATATTTATTCATTATAATAAAAAACGAATTTCTATTATTATGTAATAGTAAACATAAGTAAATCAAGTAAAAAATGTTTTGTAAATATAAGAAAAACTATATACATAGAGTATACATTAAATTAGAACTAAGAAAAAGTCAAAAAGTAAAGTAAAATGGTACATATATGTAAAAAAAATAACGATTTATAGTAGGCTACATTTTAAATTTCAAATTTCCGCCTTTACACCAGTTGAAGTTAGCGACAGTACCGCTATACACGGGAAAAGCGAAGATAGCAATAGGAGAGAGGAGGAGAAGAAGTTCTCGTATAAACGTTCGAACGAAAAACCCGCGTTTTATCAAAATTTTAAATATAAAAAGGCTATCGAACTACAGATTATATATTATCAAACTAAATACTTATTCTTCTTAATAAAACATTTTCTGATTATTATATAATCATAAACATAAGTAAATTAAATTAACAAAACAACTTATTAATTTAAAAACTAAGAAAACTA
The DNA here is from genome assembly GCA_004143645.1 of Protaetia brevitarsis. NCBI lineage: Eukaryota > Metazoa > Arthropoda > Insecta > Coleoptera > Scarabaeidae > Protaetia > Protaetia brevitarsis. The sequence goes on from RXPK01000318.1 coordinate 2,995,088, forward strand.
AAAATTGAGAAGTATACAGTTTTATGTTTTTTTTTCTCGGCAAATTTTCACCCTTTAGATTTAACTTTTCTCTTTTCAGTGATTTTTTTTTGTTTCAAGTTGAAATATTTTATTCTTAAAAGAAAAAAACCTCAATTTAAAAAATTATTCAGTTAATGTTTTGTCAACAAGAACGTGCCTTGCAATATACTTTCAATTTCTTTATATTTATAACAGAATACCTCAGAATACTAATCTTCTAATGTAAACAAACACGAGAATTATCGCGAGGTGCGTCATCACAGCTTCATCGTGTATCCACCCTCCCTTTTCCCCGGGCCATACAATTCGCCAATGCGAGTGAATCACACATCACACCGATACGGGATTCCGTCGTTTCCGCAGATAAATAGAACACAGAAATCTGTCTTTCTCTCTCTGACCGAGATACCTGTTATATTTATCGCGTTTTCAAATCAATTTACATTCACCGATAGAGTGCACCACTTCCCTGAGCAATACTTTATTTTTCTGACAATGCATTACGTTGACTAACTAGATATATTTAAACAATGGTATTATACATATTTTTTTCTGTGACGTTTCTTTATATGTACTTTTATGTGTGTTTATGAAGGAAAATAAATATTATTATTATTATTATTATTATTATTATTATATTATTATTATTATATTATATTTGACAATATCGCGCGCAATATCTGACATTATTTCCAATTAATCACATGCATCGATATTTACTCTATCTCTATTCCTCTATTAGTATATCCGCTCCATATGAGTAAAACGACATAAAAAGGAAAATAGTATATAAACTCAAAATATTCACCTCTTCCATTCACACATAACTTGTACTTTCTTCTGTAGATGAAAAGCTTTAGGTTGTTCGTTGAAAACTTCTACGCCTGGTACTCCTTCCATGAAAACAGGTGTTTTACCGTTTTTCCTTTTGTACGGCTTTTTACTGGTGTATCTAGTAAAGAGAAAAATACAATTGTATACATATAAATCTATATGTACACTGGTCGACTTATTTAATGTCGTCGTCTACAGCGCAGTGACTATCAAAACTACTCACCATTTGCACAGGTGCGCGTTCGGCTGGCGTCGGCTTTTCCAGGTAAATGATTTATTGGGGTATACAGTTGTAAAACGCTTGGCAATTATGCAGATCAGGTAGATCCAGGATTATTTAATATCGAAGGAAACCTTTAATATTATGGTTTGAATTGAAATATCTGTTTTACGGTTTGAGACCAAGTGGCTTTTAAAACTAAACTTTAAAATAAAATAAGAGTTTTTATTTTCTGTTTAAAAATAATCAAGTGAATGTATAGATAACAAATCGAGTTGTATTAATTACCGGCTTATTTATATTAAATTTTATTTATATATAATTTATCTTAGTAATCTCTCTCTATATCTTACCCTCTAAAATAGGAAATGTATTAGAAAACAAGAGAGTAACACTTCATAAGTTACCTTATTACCTTTAGTTTCAATAAATATTAATTTATATATTACAATATCATTATTGTAATTACCCACAGGTAAGAAATGTCGTAAAATTTGTCCTGCAGATCATTCATTTTGTTAAATGATGCCATTTACAGGGCAATTGTTTTAAACGGAAATTTTAATATACTATATAAATTATTACCACATTACTAAAAATAAAACTTTTCTTTGAAATTTCAAGAGCCAACTTATAAATTCATTAATACATTATATGCACTTCGATCTGGGGCAATTATAGAACTCAGCCATCATCCTTTAGAATTGTTCTTTTATTAATTTATGTGTATATTGTTTCGTTTATATATTTTATGAAATTTGTTTTTCTTTAATTTTTTAGAGTGTATGTTTATTTTTTATTTTTGCAGAATGTGTTGCTTTAATGGTTAGGTTTTACATTACCATTTTTTGTTTGTATATTTAATGAGAGTTACGTAATTAGATTTTTATTTTTAGAATTTTTTTGTTAATATTTCAGAGTTTGACTAATTTTCTTACTTTTGCGGAATGGTTATTTTGTGTATTAGATTTTATATTGTTTATATTTGGAATTAGCATATTCACTTAAATAAATAATATAACCAGGCCAACCATAATTTAATTTTCTTATGAATAGCAATTTTACAGCGTTACTTACACATATGTGGGTCCTGCAATAGTAAATGCTAATAATTAAATATTATTGAAATCTCTATTCAAAAAATAGTAATTGATAAACGCTTACAATAGCTAATATTGGTTGAAGCTATAGTTTTACGAAGTCTTCCTCTGTTGTTTACTATCTCCTACGTTTTTAAAACAATTAATACACAAGATTGGCTATGAATACCAAACTTTATTTCAATTTAAAGCACGTTCAAACCGCAATATACAACGTTTACTTGTGATATTAAATAATCCAATTTTTCTACCTAATTTGCATAATTGGGAAGGGTTTTACAACTGCATACCCCAATAAATCATTTACCTGGAACAGCCGACGCCAACCGAACGCGTATCTATCCAAATGGTGAGTAGTTTTGATAGTTACCGCGCTGAAAACGACGACATTAAATAAGGCAGCTAGTGTCATATGTAAAATATACTTTGGTTAGATATGTCTGATATGAATAAAGTGGTATGCTCTTTACTTGAGTATTTACAGTACCTGTTCACTAAACTACCCAATCTGAGCAAGGAAGAAATTTAATGCTACAATTTAAGATTATTTGAGAAATAAAGGCAGCATTCCCTTTCCTCAACTGACTTATATATTCTGTAGGTGTTTTTAATTTTTAAGTATTGTGTAATGAATTACATTCAACAGTATTGTTTACAACTATACATCTGAAGTGTAGATAGTCTGTGGGTTTTAGTAGAAAACAACTTACTGTGAAGAACTAGACGTAGATTCATCTTGATCATAAGATTCAGATGACTGAGCTGACTCATAATTGTTTGTGCCTTCGTTCGCATCTTCTTCTACATATTAGGAAAAAATATAAATATTAGAGAATATGTACACAATAGTGACTCTACAACAACTTAAAAATACAAGAAATTAAGGTAACAAGATGTCTCAAGATATAAATTACAGTGCTCTTTTTGAAAATGCTTTTAAATAAAAATTAGAGTGATGTTACCAGACACCTGTATTGACATTAGTAGTGACATAAAGCTAGACAGCCCCATGACACCCCATGAACTACTTGACTTCACTCGACAGGATGCAAACGTCAAAACTTCAACGAAATTGCAAATATTAAAAAAAAACGATTGAGTTTAAAGATAGATACACCCTAATATACACTGCTTATACATGATTCGGTAAATTCACTAGATGGACAAAAATTGGCGCCACTTTATATAAAATGAAAAAGCTGCCTGTATGCCAGAAGTGCTATGAAGTTGAAAATATTTCCCTCAAATAAATCATAGTCGGCGGTAACTATTCAGCAGGTTTTGAAATCAAATTCAAGTTAGAAGTTCGAAAAATTCTAATTTTGGTGGGACAACTGTATTATATGGTGCACATATGCCAATAATACTCAATAAGAGAGTATTAGTACAGAGAAAACGCGTACAGTACAAAAAATAAAGTTAAAGGGGAATGTAGTGGAAATTGCAAATCCGCAACTGTCGTTGCATACAAAGCTGGCATTACTTATTCTGCCATGGGGCGAAATTTGAAGGTGTAGCAGTATTACTAATTTTTCAATACTTTTTTAAGCAAAATAAATTGAGCCTTACTAAGTATTATAGCTAATTTATAAAATCTTTAAAGAAAACCATAATTAACAAACCTCAGATTTAAATAATAATCATTCTTTTACTCACCAAAACACCAATCTGGTAAAGAAGGTGGTGGAGGAACATCGTCTATATCGTCATATCTTCTATATAACTCCTCTAAGTAATCTGCCTTGTAAATACCAGGTGGACTAGAATATTAGTACACACATTTTAATTAAATAACGAAGTACTATTAGTGTTAAACTTAAAAAATATAAATATAAAGCAAAAGAACTTACCGAACTGTAGCAAACATTTCCAATGCAATTTCTAAACTACAATCCATTTTTTCCACTAAATATGAAACAATTAAAAATCCTGTCCTATTGAATCCATGAGTACAATGTACTGCTATACATTCTAATGGATTTTTTGATATGAATGTGTGAACTAAAGAAATAAATGTGGTTGTTTGTTCCCTATTAGGAGTTTCACCATGACCACGACATTGTAACTTCACATATCTACAATTATGTTCTTCAATTTCTTGCTTATCATAAAATCTGTTTGTGTTAGTAAGGTCAATCCATAAACCAAACTTTATCTTAAAAACAAAATTTATATATTAACTAGGAAACAATATAGCATGGCGCTACACACTTTTTTAGATTTACATAAGTCAAAAAGCATTTTAGGAGGAAATTGGCAGTCTGGTGGTACTTGGCTATCATACTTGACATTCAGAGGAGTTTTAAAAGCCATAAATTTTCCAACTATTAAATCTGATGCTTTTCTGGGACAATGTAACCAACGATTAGGAACTAGTTCTCTGCCTCGACCTGACCTACTCATTTTCACAATTTTTAGGTTAGGAAAAAAAAAACACTCTCACGAAAAAAAATGGGCCAAAAAAATCAGTTCATGCCACATCTACGAATTAATTAACTTTGTCGAATTGAAATATATTTTATTTTTAGTTATTCCAGTCATATAACACCGTTCTTGTTATGTTTATTATATTTAACAACCATCTTTAAACGTCACTGTCAAAAATCGGAGTTCTTGGTTCTCAGTGCAGCCACCTGAAATATAAGAAAAGTTTCAGGTTACAAATCCAAGTAACAGAGTGACGTAAAATGACGTTTAATAGACGTCACTTAACATCGCTCTGCTACTTGGGATGTGCTATGGTTTTAACCAATTCGGAGAGATGGACGGCTTTAGTTAGCTGATAAAAACTACAGGTGCGAGTGGTTACACCAATTACATTGATGCATATTTTATCTTTTTCAGATACATAAACAACAGATCTTCTATTTTGTATTAATTATGAGCCAATTTAAAAAGTGTAGCACCAACGAACAAACCTTACGTGTGTCTAAAAGCAGAGAATATCTAACAACCAGAACATTAACTTGAGCCGAATTCGATTGAGCACTACGGTCTTGTTTGGTCACTGTGACCTGGTCTACAGTGGTCATGTGTGGTCACACGTGTTATCAGTCAGTATTTGTGACGTCATAAATTTACAAATGTTTTGAGCGGCAAAAACTGTGTTTTTGTAACAACTATCACATAAGGCTTTTGTTAGTGTTAAATCAAAATAGTTTTCAATATCAAAGATAATATATATAAACGCGATACTGCTCACAACCATATAAAGAGTAATAATTCAGAGCGTCGTATGCAAGCAGCAATTGTATGTATTTGTAGGTTAGAAGAGAATATCTCCCAATATAAAAATAAGAACAGCTCTTATTGCAATTGTTGTTGAAGAACCAACATCTATTTTCATAAACATACCCTCTTTGGTATTTTCAATTACAGTAACTGCTGCCCAGACTACCTACATACTAATTGCATTTGTTACCACATGTAATACGGGAGGTTAGACGCTCATACCGCACTTGTGACCGATCTCCGAGCGCGGTCTTAAAATTGACAGACCAAACATGACCGGGTCACGACGTGACGTCATCAGTCTCTCAATCGAATTCGAGCGGTCTGTGGATCACGACTGACCACTAATGACCAATCTCAATCGAATTCGCCTTTGGCTTGGCGGGAAGGGTAACGCGCAGCTTGACCCGCCATTAAATCGGGCGAGAACTTGTGGTACCGGCTATGTTCGCTCTTTGCATTAGGCACACGTCGCTGACTTCAAGTTTATATTCGTATGTTAATTTAAATGGTGTTATCAAGTGCAAGTCGATAAAATATGAAAATAATGGAAAAGAAAGTAAAATAATTGTGAAAATAAGCGATATTCTCTCATTTTATCGTAGATATGTATCCTGTCAGGCACGGAATTTTATCGAAGCCGACTCTGACTTCTCGCCCGAGACACTGACATCAAGGTCACGAAATTTTGCCCACTCAGATCAAAAGAGCCGACAAAGAGTTTGCATTCTGGTTGTTACGATATTCTGTGCTAAAAGCGTCTACGACGCATTCTCACACCTCGCCAACATTCGTGACATGCGTGCTTTACATCTTACTTACTAACTGCACATCATCTGCACACCATACCCTTAAAGAATTTAAGCCTTTTTACCAGGAGTGTGGGCCCTTTCTTGTTGACAATGTTATATAAAAATTGGTTAAAAAAATTTATAAAACTTATAGCGTATTCCACTGGCACGATAATGGACCACCCAGTATATAAAATAAAAAATAAATGGCTGGCCGTCTATGGCTAACATTTTACAGAAGTACTTCAAGATGTCCCATCTAAATAACCCAGAACCAAAACTGAGGTGAACTTGTTAGAAATCCGTCTAATGTAGGGTGACCAAACGTCCCGTAAAAATGGTATTGTCCCGTTTTTCACGATCGTACTCGGTATCCCGAAAGTCTACCGGGACGCATGTCCCTTTTTTAAAACCAAACATATTTTCAAATCCCTAAAACGTCCTAATTTATAATATAACTTCAAGTAACATTTCGGCCAGCTATATAGCCACTGACAACGCTTATGATATGCCTCATAATTTAAATTAAATTACAAAAGGGAAGGTTAATTTGAATGAGCATATTTCAAAAATTTGTTTCCAGCGAAGGACTCCCTAGCTCCTCATTTCCTTTTGTGCCCATTATTTCTGCCAGTTCCTAATAAGATGACCTTTTTTTAGATTATTTGTTTATTACATCGGTTCTAAGTGCAATTTCTTCATATTCATAATCGATTATCATTCATAATCGAATTCGCCTTCTCCGTCATTCTATTACGCCCACCACTAATTTGGCCACTCTAGTCTAAACCCAATGCAAATATTCCAATTCCATGCGCCTGAATAAAATGCAACCGACAATGAGCTCAAGCTAAACCATGAAACAACAGAAAGTGAAACGTACTAATTTATTTATCATCAAATATAAAACATTTCTCAATATTTTTTTAGTCAACTTCTACAAAACGCTCCTCTACCTAAAAGAAAATAGGTGCCCACAATGACTATCTTCTATTTAAAATATTTTTTACTTAATCGATAAGGTGGACACTTGTTGGTACCGCATGTTGATAGCAAATAACAAAAGCATTCAAATAATTTAATACCCGAGAATTAATAGACAAGGCATTTAGATAATGTTGCTATTTAGCAGCAATAGAGAGGAGTGATAAATCCTTTTAATGGATCAGAACTGAACCCAGCTTATATCTATAAATTTCTAAATACTCTAATTCTCGAAGACATACATATGGTTTGTTACTTTTGTTTTGGATATAAGATATCAAAGTTAGTATTAAGTTTACGATTACTGTGTAAACAATGGCTAATTAGCAAAAGCACAGCAAAGGTAGAACTTTTCTTCTTATTTACACAGCTTTTAGGGTATTCACACTCGTGAATCAATCTATATACATTCTCGAGTAAAGGTTTTTGTCTATTTTGACAAGAATTTAACCAATTTTCTCGATGTTTTAGCTATCTGTGGAAGTAACGCAGTTATAACAAATAGAGTCTATATAGTTCTATAACAGAAATAATAGATAGAAGAGGTGAAATATTTTCTACACAACTTCAAAGCCGCATAAAACGAGATAGACTGCACACTTATGTATTTCTTTGCTAATTAGTTTATTAGTGACTTCCTAAGTTTTGCGGATTATCTAATCAAATACATCGCTTCCATATTTGATATATGAAATATAAGAAAGAAGAAATTCGAAAACTAAACTTAGTGGATTAGTTTTAGTGCAAATATTCACGCTTAATAAAAACAAATGTGTTTACGAAGGAATGAGGAACTAGATATCAACAAAATAAATATTTATTTGTACTTTAGCTGTATATAATGTTGTACAATATTAAAAAATACTTTGTAAATTGCACACAATTACCAATTCATTTCTCTATTCTAATTTTCTTAGTCAACCTTCGTTAAAGTTCTTTAAGTGGTAACTTAGCTTTTAAGGACCGTAGATAGTACCACATAATGGTTTAAATAATAAATAAATACCCTGCTTGATTCTCGTCCTTAAACTTCTCATGGGCAACGTTTCGTCCTCACTTTGCATGGATCATTTTCGTGTTACTGCTGCTATTGATCTGAAACTGAAAGCTAATACATATCGGACGGATCAGTTAGCGTTGCGCCAATTGGATTGTTAAGAAAAACAGGATATCCAGGTATAAGGAATATCCGTTGCTACAATTAAAGTTCTTAGGATGTTTATTAATTTCCATGAAATCTCAAATTTTGCAGTTGTAACAACGAATATTTAGAAATAGGATTTGGACAGAATTGAATTAGATTTGGTGGTAATCGACATCCAGCTTACGGTCAGCAAGTATACCCGCAAAATCCTTAACTTCAAGATAACGGTAGCAATAAAGCTCTGAGGATATCTTACACATGTGAGAACGAAACGTCGATCATGACAAGTCCAAGACGCGGTTTTAACCTGAAAATCTAGCGGCTAGTATTATGAACAACACACGGAGGTCTTGTCAACCTGCCAGTTGAAAACATATTTTGTTCATTTAATATCTACATAAAAAGTGAGAGTAAAGTGTAAAACTAGAATTAGCAGTATTCACGTAAACATAATAAGATATGTTATAACAGTAAATATTTGTTACCTTTTTGGGCTCTAACACAAATGATATGCGAAAGATATTCTTCTGGATTAGTAAACTTCGATTCTAGTAAAGTTTATCAAAGAAAACCTACACAAATTAGCAATGTGAGCTAAATTGTAATTATAGACAAAGGTTTATAAAATCCACTGTCGTCAATTTTTCTGATCCAAGATAAATGCAATTCACTGAACTGGCATTCACCTAGACAAAAATTTTTGTATTTCTCCATTATGACTGACGCGTCAAAAGTTTTCCTTCTATCTGCCCATTTCCTTTTTCGTCCTTCTATTTTTCTGTACTTCGTGTTTATTAAAGTTGCATGAATCTTGACACTTTCTTGATATTGACGAATAAGACCTAATGCAGACATTAGTGATAAATGAAGAAAATAATTGGCTACACTAAGGTATAGTAAATTTTGTTACGATATAGAACTATAGGTATTTAAAAAAAAAACATAATACAAAAATTTTGTTGGATATAACAATGATATAACATACCTTTCTCATAAAAGTGCTTTGAAATAGAGTTAGCTATTTGTTGCAATATATTTTCGTCATCTCCTGCGCAAATTTTTGCGTTAACGTACAGTATGTTCGCTTTCTTATAATTATCGTTCATGCAATCAAGTCCGCATAATTGAATCCGCAGAGACCCAGTTTTAGAAACCACTGGACTGACAAAATATTCGAAATTATACTAAAACAAATCATTCTTCTTATATATACCTTATTATTCTTTCTTTGCATTCATTCAATTCTTTAATGGCCTCTGTTATTTCACTTTCATCTAGTAAGGAAAAAACGCTAATTGTTAAATGTAATCTTTCGGCTTTTTGAAATATGCTTTCATGCATTCCTTCAATTTTTTCATTTTGTAATATTTCCTTCTAAAACAAATATGTTCGTTATTTTAGTAAGTACAAATACAATATAAATATATATACATGCAAAGAATAGTTCCGCCGGCGTATTATAGATGTCCCAGCTAGGCTGATTTTAGAAAAGTATACGACCACGTGATCTGACGTGGTTAAACGTATGTGGAATTTTCCGTTGCATAAGCGCGTAAAAATATAAGATAACCGAAGAGTCGGTGCGAGACGAATGAAAGTGATTTAACTGCGCGCGCAGCGAAAAGGTAGAGAGCATTCATAAATGAATTGTCATTTCGCAAAATTGTTATGAAATTAACATTAAAGGAGGCAAAACAGTTAAGTAAATAAAACAAAAACCAAAACACATATGGGCTCAATGGATTAAAATTCGTTTTATAATGAAATTAAAGCATATTTTTACGTTAAAGCGAAGCCTACACAAGGAATATTTGCTTTTATTTATTTCGTCAAATGCCTATTAACTTTTTCATAGTACATATTATATCTCATTTACCGCTGTTGATTTATTTGCGGTGATAAAATATTTTTGCTTTTAGTGGACTAGTGGACATTTAAAATAATCTTTGTTTCTTGATATATAAATTTATGTTTTTTTTTTTGCTAATTCTTGTTTTCAATATATCTGCAGTTAACAGCGAAAGAATATATCTTGCTAAAAACTGATACAAAAATATCAGAAAACATTAAAAAAGTGTATCTTTAGAATCTATAAATTTTTCTTTTTTTTTTAAATTCACTATCAGAAATACCATGATGTTTGAACAACATAAGCTCATATTTGTTTCCAAAATTATTGTTTACTGTTTTTATAGGATAATCGAAGGCGTATTGAACAAGACATTTTTTTAATCATTTTGCTTAAAATGTAACTTAAAACATTACAGTACAAGTTTCAATCGCAGCCCAGTAGACAAAATTCAAATTTTCCGCAATTATATTGAGTAACTTCAACTTAAAGGTATTCAAATAACCATTAATGTAATACAAAATCGTAGGTAACTTCATGCTTTAATGTTGAAGTTACTGAAAATAACTGCGCGAAATTTGAATTTGATTTACTGGGAGGGGTCTTTACAAAAAAAAAAAAAAAATGCAACATTATTATTATCTGGTTGCACTTTTAAGGTATTTTCCTCAATTTTGTTTTTGTACAAGTACAAGTACGCCAGCATCAGACATAAGCTTTTGTCGCTCTTGAACTTTTTCTGTTTCGTTGTTTGTAGAATCAATATAGAAAATATAATTGTTGGACATTATATTATTGTATCTATTTTATAATGGTTAGAACTGTTAAACTATATATTTGTCACAAAAAAAAAAAACGATTAAAAAAAGGAGAGAATTAGCAGAATTCAAATTTCCGGCATTTATTTCCAGGAAAGATTTTCATTTTTTTTTCGTGCGCTGCTTTTAGGAAATCTCAGATTACTTTTGGAAATGAGACATAATACTAGAAAATTTTATAGGTATGCAGCCAAGAGCAAATGCAGACTTTTTATAATAAAGTATAATAGATGGATTCATAAAGAACAACTCTCCAAACATATACTCATTCTGTAAAATAAGTTGGATGGAAATATAAACCGCAGAACTAACACCTAACATCCGATCCTCAGACCATCCACTTATTTATATGCCAGGGGGTAGAATTCATGTATATAATACAAAATCGTTGGTAATTTAGACTTGAATGTTAAGGCGAATTCGATTGAGATTGGTCACGAGTGGTCAGTCGTGGTCTACAGACCGCTCGAATTCGTTTGGAAAACTGATGACGTCACGTCGTGACCCGGTCAGGTTTGGTCTATCAAATTTCAGACCGCGCTCGGAGTTCGGTCCGGATCGATCACAAGTGCGGTATGAGCGTCTAACCTCCCTTATTAGATGTGGTAACAAATGCAATAAGTATGTAGCCTGGGCAGCAGTTACAATAATTGAAAATACTAAAAACAGTATGTTCATGAAAATAGATGTTAGTTCTTCAACAACAATTGCAATAAGAGCTGTTCTTATTTTTATATTGGGAGATATTCTCTTCTAACCTACAAATACGTACAATTGCTGCTCGTTCACGACGCTCTGAATTATTACTCTTTATATGGTTGTGAGCAGTAACGCGTTTACATATTATCTTTGATTTTGAAAACTATTTTTATTTAACACTAAAAAAAGCCTTATGTGATAGTAGTTACAAAAACACAGTTTTTGCGGCTCAAAACGTTTGTAAATTTATGACGTCACAAATACTGACAGATAACACGTGTGACCACTTCAGACCAGGTCACAGAGACCAAACGAGACCGTTGTGCTCAATCGAATTCGGCTTTAAGTTACCAAAAATTTTGGTAGGAAATTTGAATTTTGCCAATAGGAATAGATTTCTGAATTACCCACAGCTGTAATACTCAAGTGCTTCCATATCAAGTACATAGTTCGCTTGGTCCACTGCTTATTTTCGTAACGTCTCTTGCCCCGCCGCTTTTTTAACTGCCACCGCGAAGAAGCTACAGTGGCGCCGCTCTATAGTACGCCAGCGGAACTATACGTCTTTGACCATATGTATACTGGTATTATATTTGATAGTACAAAAGAATGGATGCGCTGAATGTTATTTATGAGCTAATCCAAACAACCAGTTCAATTGGACCACTTCAATCTGACATTACTGATACAACTCGCAAGAAGAATTTAGTTAATACTTTACAGGTCTATCTACATTTATATTTACCTTAAATTCGGCAAACTTTCTTTTAATATCTTCATTGATAGTTGGTATTGAAATAAACTGTAAAATAGCTTGAGTTTCCCTTATTGTACTTAAGACAGCATGGAGTTTAGTTCTTGCGTCGATTACATTTCCAATGTCCTTGCTACTGACAGTTAGACATTCACTGTTTTGCTGTGGGATACTAATACTTGAATTTGTGTATTCCTCTAAGTCCTTAATGGTAAATTGAGGAAATTTCTGCAGCTTATCATAATAAAGTCTAAAAAAATAGAACTTAACAAACTACATTTCAATGAGTTATAGATGTATCCTTACACAGGCAATCGAAAAGATGTATAATATAAATCATTAGCAAAGGTAATATTGTAACGAGTTTTATACTCTTCTACAACAACAACATTTAGGTTTTAATTAATCCAGAAGAGGTATAGCTGTGAGCATATCCTTCATGTTTATATGCATTCTTTATGGTACATCAAACAGCAACACCTCTATGATTTCATAACTATATATGCGAGCGTGCCAAAAGAAAAGAGGCTTATCAGGATATTTCAGTTGACTTGAAACAACCATTTGTATCTAGTATAGTAACTTAAGACAAATATTTATTTTATACAAAGATGAGCAAGATAAGGGAAGTGATTACTTTTTTATAACAATTAGACATACTTGTGTTTTGTCTGCTCTGCGGAAATAGGTAGACAACATGACTCTCCACTCGTGAAGCAAATAAACAGTGTATCTAGTCATTGCAAAAAAAAAGTATTTACTTCTCTTATATCCTCTATCGCTAGTTCTATCTGCTAATATTTTTTACTTTTAATGTTTTAAACTTAGAACTAATTTCATTTTATTTGAAAACCAGAGGTTTATAGATGTCAAAATGATGACAAATTTAACATCAATAAGTTTCATGATAAACCTGTAATCTTGGAGCATGGTCACATATGTTTATGCACCTACTACACTGGAAGCTATATTATCTTTCAATTTATTTTCATCATATCTTCCAATATTATAACATTTTCCATCAATCCACATGCGAGTTGGTTTCATACTTTGTACTAGTTTAATTATTTTAGAATGTGACATTTTGACAGTCCTTGTGGTAGTTTTATGTTTCGAGATATATAGATATTGCAACAACTTATAAAAATATAACTGTTTTATCTTTGAGAAAGCTTCAGATATGTTAATGACAACTATTGCAAAGCTAGCAATCATAATTAGTCATTTCTAATTCTTCACATAGATTCTACTTCTTTAGAAGTGCAATTTATATGGGTAAGAATGCAATATTTTTGCACAATAATAATAATCAGCGGTTGTAATATGAACACAGCAGATAAACCCATCACATTGTGGAATCAATTTTGAATGCCTCCTGGCCTCCTGCCTATAAATTGTAGGTCACATTACGAAGCATTAGCACATTATTATCATTATGTGCAAGTTTTGTATATACATTATTACTTACATCTACATACAGTATTCTCTAATCGAAAATAGAAGGTGACTTCACTTTCTGTGACACCTTGATCTTTTGAAATACTCAAATAAAACTGTAACTTGCATTGACTGCAAATTAAATTCAGGGCGTGTGAAGAACCCGAACCAAATATGTATTCATTACATTTTTGTCGAACAAAACTCTAGGTAGGAAATATTTTTCAAAAGCATTTTAAAGATTTCAAACTACAATCTTCGAGAAAAAAAGCCAAAATACTTGGTAAACACAAACATACGCGAAAACCGTGCGATCACGCGACACGCGTGCGCAAATTGTCGGCAAACTGCTATTTATAAAATTTACAATTACAAATAGTCAAAGCAACACTGTTAGATGGCGACACGATCAAACACGGTGATATTGTTATTTATTTCAAGCACAGACTAAATTGTTGTTCTGTGACTAAAGCAAGCGCAACAGCAGAGCAACAGGCTGTTCTGTGAGCACAACTAAACTGTCAGTTCTAACGTCTTTTAATCACTGTTACACTACACTTTTGAAGTTTATTATTGTGGAAATTAGCTATTTATATAAAATCATTAGTAGTTTTTACTATTCTAGACATATATAGTATGGTATATAGTATTTCCACAACATTAAGTATATTTTTAAATACTATTTGCATATACCGCCATCGCCAGTGAAAATTCTACGTCATGTGAGTTGTTAGGTAGTTATCTAAACTGTAACTGTACCACAAAAATATGCGTCTGTTCGTTGGTGCTACACTGGCTCCGACTTAAAACAGATAGAAGATTCACTATTTATGGATCTGAGAAAGATAGAATATACTACCAAAGTAATTGGTAACCCCAACGATGAACGAACAAACCTTATACGTATGACTTGTTATGATATGAGTAACCTTGTATAATTTTATAAGTAGATAATTATGTAAATAATATTTGACAGCAAAAGATATAAAATGTAAACACTGGTGGCTGTTATTTTATGGAGTAAAAACTACATATAAAAGAAATGAAGAATTTTGCTTCAAAAAGTTCACAGATCTCAAATAATTATTGATGATTATTGTTAATTGTATTCGACTTACGCGAATAATTAGGTGTTATGCATTCTGTATCTCTAATAAATGGATTCTTTTATAAAACCTCGGAAAGTACCCCCACAGAATGTTGTGATACGCTTCTTCCATAGGCAAACATTTGGAAATAAAGCGCCTGGTACTCATTTTCACACAGCAAGACAATTTTATCAAAATGTTTTTCCCAATTTTACATTAATAAATGTAGAGAAGCCACCTTGTTTTTTACGAAAGTTTAGTCCTGATGGCAAGCATTTTATCGCTTTTTCGTCAGATCAAACATCACTGGAAGTGTATAGATACAAAGGGCCAGCAGCTGCTGGAGACTTGTTGCAGAATGTGCGGACCAAAAATGAAAAGCAAAAATTTGAAATTAAAAGCAAAATATTTGATAGATTTTTTCAGGTGAATAAGATAAAATATAGTTTAAAATATGAATAAAGCTTTATACATTACAGTTGAAATTCATAGTCAATGTCAGTCAAAGTTTGGAACAGTTAAATAGAGAATGTAGTCTCTTTAGTGATGATGGAAGGTATGTTATTGTAGGATCAGCCACCTTTATTCCAGAAGAATTACGACCACACTTCTATGAAATATACACAAATAATGAGTCGGTTACACCTAATCCTCGGTATGTGTTTTTAAATGTTTTGGGATACTTAATTAAATTACTTGAAACAAATCCTTCTTTCAGTATAGATAAGACATATTTAGTTTATTTTTAGGTCTCCATTAGAAGATTATTCTTTACATTTGGTAGATCTTCATGCTGGAAAACTATGTGATACAAGGCATTTTAAAGTTGATAAAATCTTTTTATCACATAATCAAGGTCTTTATTTATACAAAGATATTCTTGCTGTGCTCTCTGTTCAGCACCAAGTCATACACATATTTCAGATATTGGATGGTATGTTTGTAGATGTGCGTAAAGTAGGACGTTTCTGTTTTGAAGATGATTCATATTTTTTCAATCTTATATTCCCCACCGAGAGGGCATTTAAAGAAATATTTATAAATTCGTTAAAACATCGATTGCTAGCGTTTTTATATAAGAGAGCTCTATGCATAAGTAATTGCACTAATAATCCATATGAAATCCGAAAATTCTATCAGTATTTTGAAAACTTCAAGTCATTGAGGTTGTGGAAAATGCAATTATTGGATGAAAATCACATCCTGATAAAATATGCAAGTGAAGATGTTGTGACATTGAAATCACCTGATGCAAATAGCCAACCATCATTCTTTGTAGTCTATAATATGGCAGATAGCAAGATATTGGCAATTTATGAGAACACCTCCAAGGAGCTTTTAACCTTGTTTGAAAATTTCTGTGATTCTTTTAGAAACGCTAGTATTTATACAGAAACACAATTTACTTGTAGTCCGTCAAACAATATTTATGCCAGACTTATTCAGCATAGGTAAGCAGTGATACAAAATACCTATATAAGGCTTGTTCATAGAAGCAGTTACTAGCTTTGTACTTTTTAGCTGAATTAGTTAGCTATAGTGCTGCACTAACCAGCCGAAAGTACTACATTACAAATAAATAAGGTTGCCATATTGAATTACACCGATGCACTAGTTCGCTGGCTAGGGCAGACAGTACAGTGAACTATTATACTAAGTACCGATGTACCGCTAAAAACAAAGACATATTTAATGTACTTGTACTAAAAAGAACGCTTCAGTGTGTTTCACTTAAACTAGTGCAACCATGTCATCTAAAGAGCACAAAGCTACTCATAGTTTCCAACTAGTTATTTAATACAATCAGCAAAGTAATTATAGTTACCTAGACATTAAGCTTAACATGAGTAAAATGGTCTGACGGAAATGACTAGTTTGTGATTGGTTTAATGAGTCTTTGAACAAAGCTATTAATTGCATTATAAAATGTGTGTACGTGGGCCACGCTGAAAGTTTTTAGCCACCAGGAAACGGCTTATCTGTTACAATCAAAAGGTTTGTTCAAGGTGCAATTTTGTCGTCCAATGTTCGCAGCAGGCCTCGGCAGTTTAGTTCATTACTTCAAGTAGAAAATATTATTTTGAAATGGACAGTTACAATGTTAACAGAAGAGGTAGATGATGATACGAGAATATTGTTATCCATGCTTGATGATTTGAAATAGTAAATAGCTACTTTGCCGCCATCAAACATTTACAAGGTGATAACGTGCAATCGATCGATATGCATTACCATTTTCGCCGCGGAAAATCTTGTGGGCGGCCAATATCGCAACATAACAAAACCCCGCTATGCTGATTTGAGCTGTCGGAATAAGATATTATCGCTTTAGCAGGACCTAGCTCAAGTGACGACGTATAAATGCGTAAAGGGGTAAGAAATAGAAGTAAATATTAATAAAAAATATTTAAACACATATTCTTCGAAAGCGACTTACGTTCATTGGGTTGTTTGTTCTAATATTTATGGCGATTACTCTATATGCTCTAGCAAATAATTGAAAGCAGCTGATACGTACGCTGATACATTGGATATCATATGTATCAACCAAACTACTTACGCATTACAAATGAAGAAAACATCTTCTCACCATAAGTTTTGATTAAGTATTTTCTCTCAATTTAACGAAGACATACAACATTTTTACATATATAAAAAGCAAATTACCATATGCCCTAATTAAGTTCAATCAGGAATAAGTTTAGATCTAGTTCAGAGAGTGGTGAGAAAAGTCACCAGGGCACAGACAGGCAAAACAATTCATTAAGCAGCAGAGGTGTGAATTTATCAAAAATCTACTGCGTAGACATGAAGACTGTTAAAATGATATGACTGTAGATCAAATCAAGTAGATGTATAATAGGCCTGGCAGATGACGCTACTTGCAGATTCTGCCAAGAGAGGGAAGAAACACTAGTGCACGTGCTATGCTAATGCGACGCCTTGATAAGGACAAATTTTCTAGTAACGTGGAACACCCTCATATATAAAGGACCGCTCTCGAGGACGATAGATCTAACTAAACAGCAAAAAGAGAGAGCGCCTTCTAAAACAAAAGGGGATTACAATAAATTTGAAAAGGTTGCGGTGAAAGAGATGCGTATGGACACCCAACTCTAATCTAACCTAATCTAAATTTACATCTGTGACAATAAGCTATAATGATCTATTACAACAAAGGCATAACTGAAAATCCTCTTTACAATATGTGTTTATCACAATCTGGTAATTCGATTGTAACAATAATATATAAATATTGGAAACCTGATTTTTCATTGGAAAAACCAAATTTTAATTATTAATTATGAGGAATAAATTCATATTTTTTTAACGTTTAGTTCTCTGATTTCACTGATAGTACAGCAGTCGCAAAACCGGATGGCACCAAGTTGCGCAAACGATAAGACGTCACAAACTACATTCTATTTTACAAATATTGACCCAGTGAACATATGTTAAATGTCAATGAACAACAGCTAATGGACGACCATGTCGATACAGTCGAATTTTTCATACATTACATATGCGTTTCTGCGTCGATGCCACACCTTTGTTTTTGCGTTGATGTTTAATTCAGGATAACGTAACTATACCACGGCATTTCTTGACATAAAGCGATTTTATTGTTTTGTCTAGACTATTTTTAAACTACTAAGCTTTCACAAACAAATTATAACTTTCAGTTTTCCTATATGTACAGTATTGATCAAAATAATAGCAACTTTCTATTTACGAAGGAATGCTTGTGTACAATACATAGTGTTTATTTCCATAGCATGTCATTTCAAATATAAAACTATTTTATTTTTTCATTTAGATTGCTCCAAAGTTTCAAAACTTTGACAAACAAAATATAATTTCCGGTTTTCCTGTATACACAGCATTTGCCTTAATTATACCAACTTCTATTTGCGATTGGAATACTTGTGTAAAATGTGCACTGTACACATTATTTGATTATTGTATAAAATTCAATGATTAAATTTTCAACTCGTTTCATATCTGTCATGCAATTTCTCTTACTACTTATGCATGAATCATTTTGATGAAATTATAGTAACTGCAAGTGCATTCCTGTTAGTTAGCAGTTAACAAGGGTAAAACACAGATACAAATTTTAAGAAGTTTTTCTTTAAATAAGACGATAATTTTGTGGATTATTAAAATCATAAGAAAAAAATGGAGATGCAGATGCAATTACTAATTCTAGAATGCCGAAAGAAACTAGCAATTATTTAGACGAAAAAAAAATATTAAATTTACTCTTAAAGCGGTTAAGTGAAGTTCTTATTAGTGCTCGCACGATAAGATTACTAAATGCCGGTTTAATGAATTACTGTCCCGTGAAAAAAAACGCTACTATCCAAAAGGAATATCAAGACCAGATTATTATTAATTGGCGTAAAGATATATTTAGTGAGGAATGCAAATTTAATTCAATAAAAAGTAATGTTATCTGGCTATTGAATTTCCACCGCAAAGCATTGTGGAGGATCTGTGTTGGTTTGGTATGCTGCTTTTCTTGGTTCAAAATGAGTCTAATATATAGAATTTATGGCATTTCAGTGTGCATGCAAGGTCATTTTGGAGATTAAAATTAACCTGTACGCTTATGATGTTATTGCCTCTGAAACACCAATTTCAACACGCGAATGACCCTAAGTGGAAGTCAAAATTTGTGACAGATTGGCTTAGAACCTGGAAAAGTGATGCTATGGTGTGGCCATCGCTGTCGCCCAATTGCAGCCCCATTGAGAACCTGTGGGGAATTCTGCCTTGAAATTTGTGAAAAAATATAAAAATCCGAATGAACTCTTCGAAACATTTAACTACCACTTGGAATCAAGTTGGCTGCACTATATAATAGATAGACTTATAGAATTTCTAGCTACTTCAATATTGTTCATCCGCATTTAACAAATAAATATAAAACTTACCTTTTTTGCTTAAACTTGCCTTAAAGTACCATGGATGATTTACCTACAACATTTATGATACATATACCG
The DNA here is from genome assembly GCA_004143645.1 of Protaetia brevitarsis. NCBI lineage: Eukaryota > Metazoa > Arthropoda > Insecta > Coleoptera > Scarabaeidae > Protaetia > Protaetia brevitarsis. The sequence goes on from RXPK01000318.1 coordinate 3,015,064, forward strand.
CAAGAGATTTCGTTGTATGGTCACCCGATGTTATACGAACTACGGCTTCGTGGTTTCGCCCTTTCATTGCCGTAGAATGCCGATTGCGTTAGATGACCATATGACGCTCGCTCAATCAATATATTATCGCCTAACCCTCAAATTATTTATTATTCAGAAAAAAAAATGTTACAGTTTTGGCCAATACTGTATGTATGTGACGTTAGTAGTGTACAATTAGTTTTTAAAGAAAATATGTTTAGAAAATATTTATGTAATCTTTGTTATTTTCGATTTTTCGAATATTTTTCTTTTCCAGTGAATGTCACATATATATTTAAAACAATTTACGGCCAGTAAAGGGCAAAACTACACTAACTATATTTAACATTAAAAAAAATGGAAGTGTTACAGAGGTTAAAACACAGATAATTAAAAAAAAGCGGGTGCCATTAAATTTATTAGTACAGTCATACTTAAAGTGTTATTTTGAATCTATTCAGCTATCCAAAATGTAACTTATTTTTGATTAAATCGCACGACTTAAAGCTACTACCCATGGTAAAAATTTCTACCTCATTTACTTCTCAAATTCCGTTTCTGTATTGTCCATATTCCAGAAGTTGAATGGGCGAACCACTTTTCCTAAACATCCATATACAGATCAAATAGTTCACCTATAGTCAGGGTATCGTATGTCGGAACCCTTCGGCAAGAGAAAAGTGGGGATGCGTTGGTGATACCTCGTGATACAGCACTTCACTCGATAGCGCGCAGTTGCATTTTGTTGGCGAAATAGAGTAATTCATGCTATCTCCCTTTCTGAATAGTTCCGACCTGGGATGCTCTGACTATAGGTCGATTGTTTGATCTGTAGATGTATACCGCACGAATCATCTCTACCATAAAAAACAATTATAGACAACGTTATATATGTACGAAGCGTATACGTCTGTTTATAATAGAGATGGCTCGTATGATATATTGTACCTACACATGCATTTTCTTAGAGAAAACTGGAATAAATTTGGGTATTATAATAGTGTAACGTTTTTTCGGTTACTTTAAAACAGTCTGTCGGGGTTTTAGAAAAACACAGGCGATATATTTAAATTCACATTATTCTATTAACACAATTTCGGTAATTAAAATCTATAAAAAAATGCTTATTAACTATATCACTTAACCACTAATGTCTTTATTTATGTAAACGATATTTATATTACATGTACTAGTTCAATCGCGACCGCACTATCGAACTCGTATCGATTGACTGCCTCCTGGCCAACCCGACGCGTTATTTATAGCTGGCGCGAACGTCCAGATTGTTCGAGGCCTTCTAGAACGTCCTCGAAGATTCTGGAGAAATATTCTCGAATCTTCGACCGGTGCTGCCCTCTGTTATTCGTCGTAGGTAGTTTCTTCTTTCCGCTATGCCAGCGCCATCTAGGGACGCCTATCGGAACCGCCAGTTGAAAAGTTGGCGCTCGTTACACTGCTCCCTCCTTAGATCTGTTCCGTCCGGAACAGGAACTATCACCTCCATGAAGATACGAACAGTTCTCTCCATTTTTACACGACGAGGTCCGGAAGAAATAGCACGCTACGTCCGTCGCCTCCCTTCTGCTGACGCGGGTTGTAGCTGCATACTAGGAACTCTATTCCAGTATATCGGAAAATTTCTTCGAGCATGTTCCTTACGACCCTCCAGTCCAAGCCATCCAATCCACAGCCTATTTTTGGCACCCTGATCTTATTGATCTCCAGCGCCAACAGCTGCTCTCTTAAACTTATCAGGCTGTCCCACATCGTCCGGTAGGTTGGCTTGCCAACTGAGGCTTCTTGGTCACCAAGTTAGAATAAAGGCCGTTTCTTTCTTGGCAAGTGGAGAGCTTGCCCACCTCAGGGTTCTGGCTTCGGAGATCTGGACACCACCAAATTTCTTCTTGAAGACGGTAGCTATCCCTTGCCCATTCTTAAAATCTTGGCAACACAATGTGCTAACGCGCACCCTTCAGGAGCCAAAAACAAATCCTCCTGAATCTCCGTTGTTACACCATGACGCACTTTGCGGCCATTCCATACTTGTCCATGAACTCCTCATAGCTGAGTTCTTCTTCGGGGAGTCTACAAACTCGGACCATCTGCTCGTCCTCTTGATTGTCCCCAAGATAAGGACTAGGCGATTAAAATGCACCACTCTCTTGCTTTACCATTGGGTTTCTTTCTGATGCGATAGATGACGTCATTAATTCGCTTTTATCACTTCGTAAGGCCCGTCCCACGATCGTTGCAGCTTAGGTGAGAAGCCTCGACGTCGCTGAGGATTGAACAGCCAGACCAGGTCTCCAGGCTGATATGCCGCCTTCATTCGCTCTGATGTCGTAGTGTTCTTTTCATGCGGTCACTTGCTTCATGGATATTACGTCCCCCACTCCCACCGCTGAATATCATCCATTCGCCTCGCAAGTTCGAACATATCATCTCCAACTACTTCTTCATTCGGTTTAAAGCCGAACTTAAGATCGCATGGTAAGCGCAGTTCTCGTCCAAAAAGCAACCTAGATGGACTTTTGGCCAGTGGTTTCGTGGACCGATGCTCTATTACGCCAGCAAGAATAGATGTAGTTGCTGGTCCCAATCTCGCTGGTGGTCTGCGACAACTTTTGATAGATACTTGAATAACTGTCCTGTTCATGCGCTCCACCATGCCATCTGATTGCGGGTGCAAGGCAGTTGTTCGGGTCTTGCGAATACCCAATATTTTGCACATCTCTTGAAACACTGCTGATTCAAAATTCCGTCCTGGTCGGAGTGAAGTTCAAGCGGCACACCAAACGACTGAAAAGTTCTTTAACTAAAGTCTCAGCCACTGTAACAGCTTCCTGATTTGGTAATGCGTAAGCTGCCACCCATTTTGCTGAAGTAGTCTACTGCAACCAAGATGTATTTATTTCCAAATTCCGTCGTGGGAAATGGTCCAGCAACATCAATCGCAATCCTTTCAAAAGGACTGCCAACGTTGTATTGCCTCATAAGGGGCCCTCTTGCCTTTGGGAAGGTCCATTGGCAGCGGCGCAAGTTGTACATCTCCGGCACCAGTCTTTCACGTCATTCTGCCAATTAACCAATAGAATCGCTCTCTGACCTTCTCTATAGTCTTCCGGACTCCAAGATGCCCTCCCGATGTTCCATCATGAAGAAGTTTTTAAAACTTCGGGAATTCTTGCTTTCGGAACCACAACTGAAGTCTGCTATTGGTTCCAGCTTCGTCTTCTAACACTCGTCTGAGAAGACCATTTTCCATTACCAAAGAGCCCCACTGAGCCCATACGATTGTTAGCTCTCGCGAATATGGTGCTACCGTTTCCAATTAGCCGCGCTTTCTTGCATCTTCCCTCCATCACACGCTTCAAAACTTGGTCAGACTCCTGGTCAGCTCGGATTTGGTCTTCAGTCCTATCTACATCTATGACAGTAGTCCTCAAGCAGCGTTGCTTCAGTTTTCTCTTCGGCACGACAGCAGTGCGTGCAATCCTTGGAACAGGGTCTCCTCGATAGTGCGTCAGCGTTTCGATGACTGGTTCCAGGCCGATGTTCCGAATCAAAGTCATACTCTTGCAGACGCTCTATCCATCTGGCAACCTGCCCTTGCCGGATTCTTGAAGCGTAGCAGCCCATCAATGCCGCATGGTCGGTTCTTAACAAGAACTTCCTGCCATAGAGTATTTATGGAAGTGCTCTATAGACGTTAAACTACGGCCAACAGCCTCTCCTGGTCACACAATAGTTGCGTTCCGGTTTCGACAGCACTTGTGCTGAAGTTAACCGAGACTTTTTCGTGGCCATCTTGAACTTGGGACAACACGCCTCCGATGCCCACGTTGCGGCATCAGTATCCAATGAATTTTCCTTCAGCCTGTGGATAGCACAAGATGGGCGCAGTGGTCAGCTTCTGTTTCAATTCTTCAAAGGCATCCTGGCAGCTCTTCTCCAAGACGTAGTCTCTGCCCTCTTCAAGTTAGTCTCGTGATAGGCTTGGCGATGTTAGCAAATCCAGGAACGAATCGTCGGTAATAAGTGCATAGCCAAGGAAACTTCTTATTTCATGTTGTCCTTCGGAACCGGCCAAGACTTGACCGCTTCTGTCTTCCCTGGGTCAACCGACACTCCATCCTCTGATACTACGTGGCCGAGGTAGTGCACTTGCTTCCGGAACAGGTTGCCACTTTTTGGGGTTAAGCTTCAAATTCGCTCCTTTCAATCGCTGAAATACTTGCTCCAAGTTCTTCAAATGGTCCTCAAAAGATTTTCCTAAGACAATTATATCGTCGAGGTATACCAGCAAGTTTCCCAGGATAGTCTCTCAGTACGTTGTCCATCAATCTTTCAAACGTAGCGGAGCATTACATAACCCAAATGGCATGACGTTAAATTGCCACAATCCTGTCCCGATCGTAAACGCCGTCTTCTCCTTATCCTTTGCCTCTACTTCGACTTGCCAATAACCACTCTTCAGGTCGAGGGTCGAAAATACCTTACACCCACCTAGGGTATCTAAAGTGTCATCGATTCTGGGCAAAGGATAACTGTCCTTCTTGGTTACATTATTTAGTTGTCGATAATCCACGCAGAACCTAGTTGAACCATCCTTCTTCTTGACCAGTACCACTGGAGAAGCCCATGGACTGTTCGATGGTTCAATTACGCCATCCTGCTCCATATCCTGTATAATTTGTTCTGCTTCGGCTCGTTTCGCCAATGGCAATCTTCTGGGGGCTTGACGGATCGGCTGGGCATCTCCAGTGTCTATTCGATGTCGTACAACATTAGTCTGCCCCTCGTGTTCCGGTCTTCTGCTTGGAAAAGATCTTGGTAGCGTCCAAGCAGCTGTTTCACGGTATGGCGTTGTTGTGTTGTCGAATCCTTGCAAGACAAGTCAATGAAGTTATTCAACCATCCAGGAAGCGGATCTGGAGTTGTTGTTACGCCATCCTCTTTGTTGACAATCGACGACACACTAGCACAACTTCCCAAAGGTACGCCCTTCTTCAGCTTTACTGGATAACTATTGACGTTCATCAGTCGGACGGGCAGTTTTTCTCCAGCTTGTATCACTGCCTTAGCGACCAGTATTCCACGACCTTGACGCTAATCGCTCCCGGTTCCAGCATTAAAACTTGCCTTTGGGAATGTCTCCACTCACGCTCGCTTCCACAATGGTTTCACTGCGGCTCGCCACAGTTACTTCTCTGCCAACACTACGCAGGCCGACATATTCTTGCTAATGGTTGAGAATAACTTCTTCTTTGCCAACCTTCAACACTCCTGCTTGCAAGTCCAGTTAAAACCAAATTCTGTCATTATGTCCATTCCGAGGATTACGTCTTGTTCTATATCTGCAACTACTACACGATACTGGCATGCAGTATCACCAATACGGAAGTGGGCTATCGTCTCCCCAACACGTTGACTGATTGCCCATTGCCGTACGTAGCGTCCACCTGGTTGGATGTATCCGGTTCTTCTTTCCCACTGCTTCCGGCCGAAGAATTGTCATTGTTGCACCAGTATCTAGCAGTAAATCTCTCGGTTTCCCATTTACATGCCCATACACGACGAGGCTGCTAGGTCTACATCCCACTGAAGCAACATCACTGGTGTTACTGGGGCATCAGCTACATAGGCGACGATCGCCCCTTCCGTCGGCCCATTTTAGTTTTCCGTCGGCTTTGGTTTTCGTGGATCGGGACACCGACTACGTAAGTGCCCATCCTTCACAATTCCAGCATCGTCTTCCTGGTTGCCTAGTTTGCACGGATTCCCTTTTCGTCATCAATTCCGTCATCTTTTTCGTAATCATTTCATCTAATTTCGCCATAATTCCTTCTAATGGCTCTTCTTCCTCGTGACTCCCTAGAACACGGACGCGAGCAGGTCCTTTGACCGATTGCTTCACGGCTTCAAAATCTAGTGCTTGAGCTAAAGCCTGGTTCAACGTTTGCGGCCGAGCGAGCTTTACTGCCTGTTGAGTATCCTTATCGAGCAGGCCATTCCAGGAATTTTTCCACAGCGAGACTCTCGCACACATCTTCCGGTACCGTTGGGTACGCACTCTTAATTAGACGAACGACGTCAGCTTCATACTCCTGTAGAGTCTCGTTCGACCTCTGACAGCGATTTTTCAACTGCGAGCGATATACTTGCTGCAGATGTTTGTTACCGAACGCATCTCCAATTGATTAAGTAGCGTTTGGTAATTTTGTCGCTCCGTCGAAGGAATAACCTGGAGTACCTTCAAAGCATCGCGCGCAGAGCTACTGATAACATGGCTGCTTTGGTAGCTTCCGTCCAGCCATATACCGTAGCTGTGGTATCCAGCAGCGTCAAATAGTCTTCCAAGGGAGTCTTCCCGTCGAATGTAGGCAGGTCACATTTATTTTGAACCGTACAGATGGGTACTGAATTTCTTGGTTCATCTGAGTGCTTTCCGTATTGGTAGAATTTCAGTTTCTTCCGTGTTTCGTATGGTTCCAGAATGAATTTGTTCTTCTAGAACCTTCATGCGATCGTCCAATTCTTCAATCATTCTAGATTTTTCGTCGATTCTGTTCATTAATTCGTGTTTTACATTATTAGAACTTTCTATAACTTTCTCTTCTATGTTTTCAATCTTTTTTTCTAATTTTCTAGAATTTTCTATATTTTTTCTCGTCATGTTTTCAATTTTTTCTAGAATTTCTCTTCTAAATTGCGAGAATTTTCCATAACTTTCTCTTCCAGTTTTCTAGAATTTTCTATATTCTTCTCGTCCAGTTTTCAATTTTTTCTAGAACTTCTCTTCTAAATTGCGAGAATTTTCCGTAAGTTTTTTAGAAGTTCGCCATTACCACCAGACTTCAAACAAATATGTCTCAGGATCTTCACCAGCTGCTTCTATTGCTCTTCGTAATCTCGACTGAAGCTCGCCTTCCTTCCACTCGTATCTTCATCCCTTTCTTCTAATTCCCGTTTGAGATCTACCACTTTCAAGTCCACTAATTTACAGTATTTCGCCGCCATTGTTTCTAATTAAACACTATTAGTCCACTAATATATCGCCAAATACCCACACTTGACACCAATTGTAACGTTTTTCGGTTCTTAAACGTTGTCGGGGTTTTAGAAAAACACACAGGCGATATATTTAAATTCACTTATTCTATTAACACAATTTCGGTAATTAAAATCTATAAAAAAATGCTTATTAACTATATCACTTAACCACTAATGTCTTTATTTATGTAAACGATATTTATATTACATGTACTAGTTAATCGCGACCGCACTATCTGAACTCGTATCGATTGACTGCCTCCTGGCAACCCGACGCGTTATTTATAGCTGGCGCGAACGTCAGATTGTTCGAGGGCCTTCTAGACGTCCTCGAAGATTCTGGAGAATATTCTCGAATCTTCGACCGGTGCTGCCTCTGTTATTCGTCGTAGGTAGTTCTTCTTCCGCTATGCCAGCGCCATCTAGGGACGCCTATCGGAACCGCCAGTTGAAAAGTTGGCGCTCGTTACAATAGTTAGCATAACTAATAAAATGCATATTTACTGTTTGATGGTCGAATAAAAAGAGGGTTTTCCATTATTTATTATTATTAAAGTATACAACTACTTGGTTGTTTCAACATTGAAAAAACTTCAGTATTTCCTACACGTTATAATGTGTGTTCTAACAGACAGTTTGTGTACGGTTCTTGATCATACAAACCTCGCTAAATAATTTTATTGAACCCTCACAGTTGGCTCTTAATCGGTGACGATGAAACACTACAATGAAATCGTCCCATTAATATGCTTTACATCAGTACTCAATTACTGGGGGTAACGAGTATCACATAGAAGAATTGGCTTCTACAATTTTTTTATACAAAGACGATTGGATTATACACAATTTTAGAGAAACACTTTGTCAATAGTATTAGGTACCACCTAAAAATGTATACATTCTAACATTGACGAAGGCTTAAATAAGAAAAGCTCTGTAGCAGCAAATGTTATATTTGCTAAACCGCATGGTATAACTTTCACATCAATAAATTGAAGGAATCATACGAGATTTTCTACAACCTGATTAGATGAATCTGGGACAAAGCATTATTACGGGATGGAAAAAAGCATAGTATTAAACCAGCTACTACTTGTTTGAGGACATACAAATACTTATGAACATACATGAAAACCATGAACAGAGATAATACACAGCTGCCGCATTGCGTTGGCGAGTGTGGTTCTACAATTACGGTGATAAAAGCAGATTAGTCATGTCATTCCATGCATGAGATAAACACAAAACTAGGACGTGTTATATGGTCTTTGTGTATAATGATTTACTTAAAGGAAAACAGTCCACATAGTGTTGGGACAAATTCTCAACAAAGGTTGTGAAATACTCCATGAAAGCAAATCATCACCAAAAAAGTGTCTCCTGTTTTCTTTCATATTACCACTCTGCGATGACAAGCTCTTTAAAAAATTAAAAAAAAAAGGTTTACGTTTTTAAAATTCCAAATTTTCAAAATTTCTATACTTTAAGTCTCAGCTTGGCCCCCGTACTACACAATGTCAAGCGTTCACACAAACTACATGTACCTTAACATTGACGTTAATTACAGTACCGTAATCTTTACTGCATGTTTATTTTTACAGATTTAAACAAACAATAGTTAGTGCCAAATTTGGAGGAAAGACTGAAGCGACGAAAAGATTACTTGCACAGTTACCAATTAGTGCACAATCTTATAGTAGTTCGCCGTACTTAGATTTATCTCTATTTAGTTATGACGATAAATGGGTATCTGTTATGGAAAGACCTAAACCCTGTGGAGAGCATCCTATAAGGTGCGTATATATACCCCTTCTTCTTTTTAGATAAACAATGGCAAGAGGTTAATGCATGTGGAGAGTAATGCAACATCCATTACATTATTTAAAAAAGTTAACGTGTATTTAATTTATTAAATGAATTTCTGTTGCGCACGTCAATAATAGGAATATTTCTCATTCAAAAATGATCGATATATATTTGACGCAGGTGTATATAGTAGTGATGTAACGAATACGTGATTTTACACATTTGCGAATGCGAATATGTGCACTAGACATTCACGAATGCGAATATTAACTTTTTAACTTTATTAGCGTCATCTATTAGTTTTCAGTTTACAACTATACGAACACATTAAGCACACGCAGAGAATTAAATTTCTCCATCACCGCAGCGAAACTAATATAGTACAACCGAATCGCTTCGACTTTGTACGTCTTAAGGTGCATCCACACGCTCGGAGTTCGCCGAACTCCGAATGTTCGGCAACTACCGAATCGTGTGGACGCGACCGTCCACACGATTCGGGGTTTGCCGAACTCCGAGCAGATACGGGAAAACGCCGAACGTTCAATATGAGAGTTTAGCGTGGTAGCATTGAGTAATTGCATGAATTAGGTTGGTGTTGGTACAGAAATTATGACTTGTTATGAACCATTGCTGTCACTGCATAACTGAGACTCTTTTTTGGTTTCGCGGGAAGCCCCGCAAATCATAAATATTTGAAGTTCTGTCATTTTTGTTGAGCATGACAGAAACTAAATATGAATCACGAACACCAGTAATTCATCTTTAGGTTATAAATATTGACAACTTGTGCTATTATTTAATTTCTGTTATTTTCCAAGTTTACGATGATGAATGTATGGGTAATTGCGTATACAATGGCGAACAAACTCGAACAAAAAAAGTAGTTTTATTGACCTTTTATAATTGTTATGACCAACGTGATTGTTATTGAAACATTCGTCGTAAAAATTATACGCCAATCAAAGAAATATTTTTTGCTCAAATTTCTTCGCCATTTTTTATCCAATTATCTAGGAGCATTTACGATAATGAGGCGAATATGTTTGCACTGGGGATGTATTCTTTATCGCTTCAAATTGAAGGTCGTGAGGAAGGAGGGTGGTTTCTTTTAAATGATTATATATTAATAAATATCATCTAATTTTTTAATTTATTTGCCAATTTATAGACAAAAAATCATATACGCATTTAAACCAGATCATCACATAACAATATACATTTCGACCCTCTTTAGTAAAATTCAAGAAATTTGATGAATTATGAAAAGAGTGGTAAGCTTTTTAATATTTAGGCTAACATTGCAATTATTTAATTACTTTATTTACACATTGGTTTTAAAGATTAATTTTTATAAAACTTAAGATCTTTAATTTACTTAAAATGCATCAATTTAATGTAATAATGAATACTAAAATTGCACTCCTATCAATGTCAAAAAAAAAACACGTTGAATTGTTTATTATCTTTGGCAAATCTGTCATTTTCGGCATACGACATAGTAGTTTCATGCCCGGTAACATAAACAATAGTTACCCATTTGTCAAAGTTAATCAATGGATAACAGCAAAAATCAGTAACATAAAGGTTTGTTAGGAGATAATCATTTGTTAAATCAGTTGTTAACTTAACCACCGCTATTCCGGTAGTTACACATTTGTTAAGATTTACCAAAGCACGAAATGTGCCGAATGTCCAACGAAAGTTGCCGTGCATGATTGCATCAATAGATGGTGAACATGTGAACTTAGACGGAAAATCTATTGACATTTTGACAGAATTTTATTTTTGATTTAATTTGATCACTGATCAATTAATTTGGAATAAGATAGCAGCAGTAAGTTTAAAATATATACGTTTAGTGATTATTACATTATCATTTTTATAATTATGGGAGCTAGGTAGGTGTAATTTCAACATTTGATTTCTGATAATATTACACTAAATTTGACACTATGCATCATAATGAGTAGGAAATGCAGGATGCCGTGAGAAGAGCCAGAAATTTTACGGTACAAGAGAACACACATTGTTAGCGATCATTGAAAATTATAAAGGAGTTGTTGAAAAATAAAAAAACGATGTAGTATCTATTAAAAAAAAAAAAAAAAACGAAGTATGAGCAGAAATTACATTTGAATTTAATTGTCATAGTACTACTGGGTAAAGGATGAAAGAGCAGTTATTTAAATTATACAACTTTATGAAAAAGAACAATCAACACGACCAAATCATTATTTTATTTGCCTTTTTTCTTTATATTTTCATGATTCTTCTCTGAATAGTCGTGGTCTATGACGTCTATCATATATGTTGTCTAGTATATCGAATAGTTCTTCATTGGAGGACGATGATTAATCATTCCATATATCCGTTTTGGTTATAATCTTTATAACAAACTTGACATAAGCCTGAAGCAAAAACTCAATTACTGAATTTCTAGGTGAAAACGTCAAAGTTTCAAGTTGGCCCTCTATCGGAACCAAACTGAACTATCAATTTTAGTAAATTTACAGTTAACTAGTTTACAACAGCCATTAATCAGTTGTTAACTGATTACTCGACATTTAACAAATGGTTAAGTTTATGTTACTCAACTTTTACTTAACAATTTGTTAGTGCTAACAAATGATTAACTAATCATTTGGTTACACACGCTTTATGTTACCGGGCATCAGTAAATAAATTTGTATCTGTTACTTACTCGCTGTCATATGTAACAGTTATTAAAAACTGTAGGTATAATTGTATGACTAGTAAGAGACGAGCTCACTAGACAGCTGTAAATAGCTTTCCCTCTCACTTTAAATACCTTCCCGAATGTGTGGACGGGTGCACGAACTCCGTCTAGCCGAACATTCGTACACGTTGACGTGCGCCATTTTCCAATGCAAATCGGGAATAGGCAAACAGTTTGCCGACTAGTTCGCCGAACTCCGAACTGCCCGTCTACACGACTAATGCCCGGTAACATAAAGCGTGTGTAACCAAATGATTAGTTAATCATTTGTTAGCACTAACAAATTGTTAAGTAAAAGTTGAGTAACATAAACTTAACCATTTGTTAAATGTCGAGTAATTAGTTAACAACTGATTAATGGCTGTTGTAAACTAGTTAACTGTAAATTTACTAAAATTGATAGTTCAGTTTGGTTCCGATGGAGGGCAACTTGAAACTTTGACGTTTTCACCTAGAATTCAGTAATTGAGTTTTTGCTTCTGCTTATGTCAAGTTTGTTATAAAGATTATAACAAAACGGTATATGGAATGATTAATAATCGTCCCCCATGAAGAACTATTCGATATACTAGACAACATATATTGATAGACGTCATAGACCACGACTATTCAGAGAAGAATCATGAAAATATAAGAAAAAAAGGCAAATAAAATAATGATTTGGTCGTGTTGATTGTTCTTTTCATAAAGTTGTATAATGTAATAACTGCTCTCTCATCCTTTACCCAGTAGTACTATGAAATTAAATTCAGATGTAATTTCTGCTCATACTTCGTTTTTTTTTTTTTTAATAGATACTCATCGGTTTTTTTTTATTTCAACAATCCTTTATAATTTTCAATGATCGCTAACAATGTGTGGTTTCTCTTGTACCGTAAAATTTCTGGCTCTTCTCACGGCATCCTGCATTTCCTACTCATTATGATGCTAGTGTCAAATTTAGTGATAATTTATCAGAAATCAAATGTGAAATTACACTACCTAGCCTCCATAATTATAAAATGTAATGTAATAATCACTAAACGTATATATTTTAAACTTACTGCTGCTATCTTATTCCAAATTAATTGATCAGTGATCAAATTAAATCAAAAATAAAAATTCTGTCAAAATGTCAAATAAATTTTCCGTCTAAGTTCACATGTTCCGCCATCTATTGATGCAATCATGCACGGCAACTTTCGTTGAACATTCGGCACATTTCGTGCTTTGGTAAATCTTAACAAATGTGTAACTACCGGAATAGCGGTGGTTAAGTTAACAACTGATTTAACAAATGATTATCTCCTAACAAACCTTTATGTTACTGATTTTTGCTGTTATCCATTGATTAACTTTGACAAATGGGTAACTATTGTTTATGTTACCGGGCATAAGAGTTCGCCAAACTTAGCGCGTGGACACACCTTTAAGGCGCGGGGCCACTGGACGCGAAGCGAAGCTCAGCGAAACTAATTTCCTTGAACATTAGCTCCCATGTAATCTTACGCAGACGCGGCAACTAAAGCTAAGCGAAGCGAAGATGCGCGTATGATTACATGGGAGCCAATTTTCAAAGAAATTAGTTTCGCTGAACTTCGCTTCGCTTCGCGTGCAGTGGCCCCCGCGCCTTTATTCTTGTCAATTCAAGTTTAGTTTTGAGGTTATTGATGGTTATTCTAATGTAAACTACAAATTTGTGCTCAAAAGGTTGTTTTAGGGTTTCAATGAATTTGAATATTAGTTTTTTTTTCTAACAGGTAAAAGTTACCTGTTAAAATGGATAATTCGATATTCGCATATTTATTGCGAATGCGAATATTCGTTACATCACTAGTATATAGTAATATACACCTGTGTAGCTGTTACCTACAGTAATACTTTTAAGTCATATAACTTGATCGGCAAATAATCAAAAAAAAGTATAAGAAACTTCTGTTATAATGCCTGTCGTAACACTAGTTTTTAGTATATATACCTATTATTCTACAGTTGTTACATGCCATAACCTTTATTTGACAGCGATAACAGAATTTTGTACATCGCAGCACAATACTAGTACGAGTTACTTGCTCCGAAACCTATCGATTAAATGTGTTCAACATGAGTAATTCGTAACTTAACGCACAAAACTGACGGTGAGCTAACTGGTAAATAGAAGGCTTCTATTAATAAAGTGTTTGCTTCAATGCGACTTATTCAAAACTACCTATATATACCTGTCTCAAAATTAAGAGTGGTTTAAATCAGTCGCGTCAAAAAAAAAATATTCCGGGAATCGTCATTATGTCATTTTTAATTTAAAGTGTCAACCAAACGCAACTTGTCAGTAGTATTTCAAAAATGTTTTTCACTTCATTTATTGCTTATTTTGGCGGTTCATAAATGAAAATAATAGTATATTACATGTGAGATAGAAAATGAACTCAGCTAGATTCAGGCACTGGAATGAAATTTCAGCCGAGGATAGTATAGTATTTTATTCGTAATCACGTTAAATTTTTCTAATTTTTTCGCAAAAACGGACATGTGTATATTGACAAGTTACTATATCTACATATGGCTACCCTAGTTCTAACCCTAGTGTGATATGCAATTTGTTAATATATATTTGTCAAAAATCAGGATAAAAGGAGTTTTTTAAATAAAATAACGTACCTGCAGCGATTTAATACGCGTTTTTAGCGATTATTTGTTGAATTAAAATTACTAATAACAGTATAGGTACTTGAACTGATATTTGATGTTTTAGATTATTGACAGAAACGTCACTTTCCATCCAAGAGATGGAAGTGATCACTTTCAACCCAAGAAAAACACTTTTCATCCAGTAATGACGTATTTTCCAACCTCATGCAGGTTAAAAGCTATATTACTATTATGATTGCGAATAAAAGTTATTGTTGATGTTAATGGGTTCTTATGAGGAAAAAACCAAGTTCAAGCAACTTTCGATATTCTAGCCATCAAGTAAATGTTGCTGTAGGCGATTTATCTTTGGACGAAAAATTGATGTTTTTCATAGATATATGGAAATGCAGAAAGGTGATGGGATAATGGATGATTTGATAGAACCATTCACGATTAATTTAGGAATTGCGGAGTTCGGGGTTTAAGTCCGGGGTCGTAATGTTGATTAGGAAGATTTGGCTCTGCGGGGGCCTGACAAGCTAAAAATATAGCTTAAAAAAAGTGACAGAATGTGACTTGTCAAATATTGAGCAACATTAATTATCGTTAAACGCTGTGGTACAGATGAATGTATTTTACTTTTTAAAATGAAAATATTAGAACACAGTGATTTTAATATGTTAAGCTACAAAGTTCTTTTATAAAGGTAGATAACTATCTGACATCTGTCAAAACAGCATGTCAAAAAATTGCGCATTGGTTATAAATTTAAATGTGCCGTTATTTTCTGTCCTTTTTGCTTAGAAGTATCTAATGTTAATAAGATTTCGTACTGTAAACCGGTCTACTGCCGCTACTCCTAATTTTGAGACGAGGTATACTTAAAATGACAGTTGTTACATATGACAAGTATAAATTTAGGTTATAGTTATGCTGCGTTTTTAAATTGCGATGCACAGTGCGCATTTGATCTCTTCTTGACGTTTGTCGTAGAGCCATCTGTTATTCGTGCCGCCCTATTTGATTCACGTGTGAACGTTAAACATAATCAATAAAACAAAAAAAAAAAAAAATCCGATGAGGCAACTAATTTTTTTTTATTATCTCAGACACTTTGATCACTCTAGATCTTTACAAAGTATAGCTGTCATCTGTAGCAATAAGGTTGGGAACCAGTTTTTTTTAAATTTTTTTATTCGAATGAAAAGTTTCAAATTACTACGAATTTACAGGTTTTTTTTGTTTATGAGATTAGTATTTTTAAGGAAAAACAAGTTTGAAAATGTATATGACCAATAAAGAATTAGAGATTCTGGTTTGGACCAATAAAAAATAGCGGTTTGGCGATTGCACAATAAAATCGCTTTTCTTAAAGATTACTTACTCTTTAAGAAAAACGATTTTAAACTTTTAAAAATCTTAAAAATTTCCAGAGCACAAATCACATAATATATGCTGGCTCACGTTTTTTCGAGAGATAAATAAAATCCACACAAAAAGACTAAGTAAATGTCTCATTAATATTTAAAAATAGTAATATATAAGAACAACATTTTACGTATTTAAATTAATAGCAATTTTGAATACACCACATTAGGAGAGGATATTAATGCAACATTATTGTAAAATAACATTAAAATTTGAACCTTAAATAATTATTTTACTTCCAACAAATGTTTAAAATAATTTAATATAAATATTTATTACAAAATATGTATTGTTCTAGGCTAACTTCTAGCTCTTTTACCGAATTACCAGTAAATGAAAAAATCGGTAAATTTACAATCACTAATTGCAAACGTTATGATGACGTTTTTGTGTTATTTTGAGCGTTTTACGTTATTTTAACGTAAATGATATGATAAACATAAAGGGCAATAACCATTGTAATAATAATTATGTTAAACTTCATAATTTGGAAAGAAGCGCGCTGCCAAGGCGAATCATGATTGGACGTAATGCAATTAGCCGTTCATGCCCAGAAGCTTCGATATTTTTCTCAATTGTGACATTGTGTTTGACTGGAATTACGTTTATAGTCCGTGCTGTTTTTAGAAAGATATCCCTAAATTCTAGATTTGTTGGAAGAATATTCTATAATCATAACGTCATCAATAGGTGGTAAATTTTTGGTCAGTAACTATTTCAAATACAGGATCTAATGTAAGTTGTCTGTTTGATTTGTATAAAACTTATAACAACAATAATCTTATAAAACTTACTTTAACATTTTTGCAGACTTTTTAACACTTAATAATTGCCCAATGTATTGTAATATCACGCAATTATTAAATAATCATAATGTGACTTAAACACTAACCAAAAACCATTAAATGATGCCTGAGACATGTAACACTAGGCAAACGCAAAAATCGTCAGTTTTTTATTGGCCAAACAGTTGTGATCTAGTGCTTTAGGTAAGCGGTCTCATGAAGAAGTAAAAAAAAAAGCAAGCTCAAAAATGTATAAGCAGATAGATATATTTAAGGACAGCGCTCTAGTAAGTGTAAGTAAAGACGTTTAATTGAGCAAAATTGTAATTTGGCCTGGCTCAGTTAGTCCTCTTTACTTCCACCTTTACATTCATATGTCAAAAAATTTTGAAAGGTTATTAGCGGTTGTTAGTAAGGCAAATTTCCCGCTCGTAATTTTTAGTTCGAAGGACTGACGCTATATGGTTACTGACTAACATAATTTGTACTAACATTGCCATCAATGTCTATATAACGTATTCATTATCTATGATAGGTATGTAGGCATTTTGAATAAGTAACATTTAAGTCTCACTCTTTTATTATCTGCCGTAGATTTAATTTCCCACGTTATCAATTTAGGGCAGAGGTCGGCAACCTTTTTCGGACGGCGGGCCATTTTCAAAATAAATTTTTTTATGCGGGCCGCACATTCAAATGTAACTTAAATAGTGCTTTTATATCATATACGAGTGTAAATATTATTAAAAATAAATATAGAAAAATTAATTTTTTATTGACATGCTATAATAACAATAATGTCAGAGAACAAAAATTTGACAATTCAAATTATATTGGTGCTTTGGCGGGCCGCGAAAAGTTGCAAAGGGCCGCATGCGGCCCGCGGGCCGCAGGTTGCCGACCCCTGATTTAGGGTATGCTGCGTATAGGGGCGCCAAATTTCTGTTATCCCTGACAAGTATTGTCCTTCTCTAATATGTATTATCTTTAGTAGTCACAATTGTGGGACCCATACCTTATGGTACAAGATAATGACAAGCGCCTAGAAATTCTATAACAGGATAGCTTAAAACAATATATTTACCACTATTATTTTAATTTTAGATTCTATGCGAGAGATTCAGGCTATTTAAAATTTAGAATTTATGCCGGTGGTACGAATCGCACTCAGCCGCAAGCTACGAGACGTTTGGTTGCGTTTACTTTTCATCCGACTGATCCATTTGCAATATCAGTGCAACGTACTAACGCTGAATATATTGTTAATTTCCACATAAGATTCGACCATGCAGAACATAATTTCGATGAGAATGATAATGTACTTAGGTAATTAAGTTTGTTGTTTTAAGAGTAAGTACTAATTTATAAATAAAGCGAATTTATTGTACACTCTTTTTATTTTTGTTATATAAAGTTTATAATTTATAGAAGAACTAAATCGTCAAACGTGAAAGGAAATCGATTATCAGTAGTTTTACCATTGGGATTTAACTACACGAAACATCACATATTAGTTCTGTTCTAATAGCTAATTCACATAGTTTCTTTTTAGTTGAAAATAGAAACTTAATTTCAAAATCGAAAACCAATTGCATTACTTTCTGACGGAGAATATAATAGCCTCAGTACAAAAAAAGCTACAGAGAAATAATAGTAATTTTAATATCATAAATAAAATTTGTACCTGAAATGTTATAAATGAAGTTTTATGTATTACCAAAAATATTACCAATATGTTTAGGTTTTTTATTGAGCTACACTATAGTACGGCCACCAAATGTACGGGGTAATAAAAACTCGTTATACGCACGGATTGTCGAATAGTGCTGCTGAAGTATCGCAGTTGAAAACCCGTTTGACACCACAACCATGTTTGTCATTTAATGTTTGTCCGTTGTACTATCACTAGTATTTTATATTCGTTATTTACGCATAGCTTTTAAATTCAAAATTTTATTTTCTAAAGCTGAAATTGAATTAGGACAAAATTCAATTAACAGTGAATTTCCAGCTAAATATGTTATTTGTCATATATCTTGTAATCATGGCTTTCAGTGCGTTTGCCATGAGGCCTGCACGTGATCACTCCCGGGGTCCGACTATAGCACATTTTTGTCATATAAAAAACAATGCGTGTATATTGGTTGTTGGCAGTTATGGATTACAGCCATTGCCCGTAATAATGGCGGTTGGGAAAAATTGAGTGTGGTGAACGCTGAAGGGAGCTCCTTGGAACTAAAACGTGCAATTAGATATTTCTCAATCCTTTCTATCATCATTTGGTAACAGCAAGTGTAGTTAGTTAACTTTATTTCGTGTCGCAGATATAAATGAGGTTATGTGCTTATTTAGGTGTGTTAAATTAATCTGCAATAAATATGCATTTAACTGATATAGTAACTACGAACGACGAAGGTCATCTAATAATTAATAAAGACGATTTCCTATGCTTGTCCAAGTTTTTTTTTTTCTAATCTATTCCTTTCTCATTTCTATCGCTTACATTACTTCTTACAAATTGTCACCAACGATAATCAAGCGCATGTGTGGTAGAAAAAATGTTTAATTCTGTGAAGCCGGCTTAAATGGAGGAGAGCAGGGAGCATTAGCGCGGCATTTGTTTAGCATTTTTTGGTTGTTTGTTTCTTGTAAATTTAAGGATTTAAGATACTTATTAAAACTAAGCTGTGTGAGTGTTTTAATAGTATATTTTTGCTTTCCCGACTTATTCTTGATAAGAAACAAGGAAATAAAAAAACATTGAACAGTTGCAATACAAAATAAGACATTTTCAACATTTCTCAAACACGGGGCACTTTGGCAACGTTAAACATATCATAAACTACAAATATTTTAAATAACAAAATGACAAGTATTACAACACCTTGAATGAAATAAATACAAGGTTTTTTTTTATGAGTATCAATAAACTATGTAATTCTTAAGTCTTATAATAATGCTACCACTTTGAATATGTTGAATTTCACATTCCGTTTATTTTAAACATAGTTTAAAAAGTCGAAATATGAAACTCCTCATAAACAAATTACAAACACATCTTAGTAAAACCTAATAGAGAGACGAACGTGTATTAAAAAAAGTCTACCTATTCTCGCATAAATATAAAAGCTTTTAAATATTTAGGACATAGGTATATATAAATAAATATAAATTAGAAAATCTAACAAGTAGCGTGAAAAAGAAAACTAGCAAACTATCCAAATATAACAGAAACAATAAACTTCTCAGTCATAAGGAAATTGGCAAATACAAAACAGCCTATATCTATCTATGTATTCAAAAACTATGTACTTCAAATGAGCATTCACAGATATTACATTTCAGATATAAATCTTGATAAATACCTGTTTTAAAAAATAGCAAAGTGTCACCCAAAAAATATTCTTTTTGCATATACAATATAAAAACTATGTTGTATACAAAAAAGTGAATCTCTAGAAACATGGATTTCAGTTTTTTTTTTTTTTCTTAGAAAACTGTTGAAATTTTATGCACCTTTCTAAAAGGTGTACGTCAAACTTCCCCAGCATCAACTTCATCTGCACTCAATACAGTCACTGTTTGATCTCCCAATCGGTTTGACAAGTATTGTTTGGCATCGAACATTTCCACAAGCTGGAAAAGATTCCTTTTTATTGCTACTGTTTTTTTGCTTATATATACAGGTGCCCCACCGAATTGGTTCATTAGAATTTTTCATACTGCTAGTAGGCCAGTATGTTAGTATTTAAACTATTTTTTTTTCAAATGGAACGTGTATTTTCCGCTATCGCATTGAATGCAGTATCTTTTAGATATATAACTATGGCTCTGTTGTTTACTGGCCTGATCGAAATAGAATACAAGAAGTTCAAAACAGTTGCCTAAGATATATTTACAGGATTAAAAAGTAAGAGATACAAACTTGCAGGGGCTAGGCCGCTGAATATGGGAAATCGCAGGCACTGAAATTGTATCATAAAGTGATTTGCTTTAAAACACCAACATATATCGCTTTGTTAAAGTCCGATTTTACACGGATGTTCATAATAATCGATATAAGCCTTATATCACGACTTTTTAATGAAAGATTGTTATTGTAATGGTAGCACATTTTGCATAAAAATCGAAAGAAATAAGTTTCGATTCATATCTTATAAAGAAGTTGTCAGCAGTAACATCTAATACAAAATATATTTGTCTATTGTCGTTTGTCATAGACTTTCGTGTAGTGAGAGATCTATAGAAACCGCAAGTAATGTTAAAAATTTGCTATAGAGCGATAAAATCAATAGATCCATAAAAATTGGACTATTACATTTAAAACAATAAATTTATATACAAAATATTTTCTTTAAATAAATCGTATTCGCCCATGACCACTCTGCAATGTTTCAGAATCAAATTTCTACTAGAAGTTTGGAAAAACCTAATGAGCCACTTTGACGGGACGCCGCGCATGTTTAACTTACCTTTCGAATTAAATTTGGATGTTCGTTACTAATACGTTCCCAATCGTTGGGAGGTGCAAGACACAGAGGTGACATTGCAAGACGTGCCAAATATCTATGGAGTATACGGTAAGCAGTTCGGGAGAAGCTTTTCCTTTGATTATTTCTTCAATTGGTGCCCAAGGCCTTCGCAGAGGAGGCGCTTGATAAATAAACCAAATTTAAATAACAGAAGCCAAATATTAATAGTAAGCAAATCACAGTATTATAGTTAATGGAGAGCGTTATTCAGACCCAAAGCGTGGTCGGGATACGAGGAGTATTTATAAAGCATGCATATCAACATACACAATCCTAGTCTCACGGTGCAAAACAGTTTCATTTGCTCGTTGTATATATTGTGTATGCCTACCGTTATAGGCCGTAGAAATAGTCGATATCTCATAGCAAACAAGCGTGCAGAAATTGAATTGGCCGACTGGAGCGATAAGGATCAGATAAACACAGTTCTTCGATCGAAAAACACGTGCAGCGGGAATACATGGAGGTAAAGATGAAATTATTATTTTACATCGTATTGAATAGTAACCTGAACATCTTTACGAACAAAGAGCTTATGAACTGGGAGTAAACAATTTTTTTTTGACCAAAACCTGAACGGTGCTCTTCTTTGATTATAAAATATAAGTGTGGATTTCAATATTTATACAGGATCATTCTAAATATATACGACAATTTTTATGGGGTGATTCCCTAGGACTATTATGATCACAAAAGTTCGCACACTATAGGAATTCCTCAAGGATCTGTTTTTGGGCCTATTTTGTTTATTATTTTGATCAATTACATTGTTAACTTCATTAAATTTTCTTTATTTTTGTATGCTGACGATACTACGACCCTTACTACCGGCATAGATCCGGTGGAGGGCGACTGCACTGCTTGCGAAGCTGGAGGGGTGGTTTTCTGAAAAGAAATTATTTATGAACCTTTCTAAGACTAATTATGTTTTTCCACTCAAAACAATCGAACTTTAAATTTAATGTCAATGTATCTTTGCATGGTACTCCTCTTCAATCGGTGAAGAGTGTCAAACTTCTTGGTATGCTGCTCGATGAGACTCCGGCCTAGTGATGTGCTTAAAAAGCGATTTTTGCACTCGGTCATATCAAATGAATGATCGATCGTTCATTAACTTATCTAGTATTCCGAAAATCTGCAACGCAAAGATTCCGAAATATGCGTCTATATAATACATATCAGTGTGTGAGTTGAGTGGTGGGACCAATCTCCGGCCAACAACAAATTTAGAAGACATTTTAAAATGAAAAATACATTAAGTTCTTAATACTTATCTGTTTAAATATAAATACTATAGTATTTCCTTCGAACTTGCATATATTTAGTCTTTAAACTGCACGTACATACATGAGTCACTTGTTTACATTTGCCCACCTAATTAACGCAAAATTATTCAGGTGTTCTTGCGATTTTATATCGACGAAAACATAACACAATACAGACCAGATGCACAACTCCACGTATTTCAAAAACACATTTTTATTTTCTTTGTTTGTTTACTGAAGCAAATGGTTTGTTTTTTTACTAACAACACTATTATGATGTATTTTTCAGGAATAACTCTCTTGTTATATTTATTATTTCATTTTCATAATTTTTACCCTAAGAAAGATATGAATGGTAGTTGATTTTGATTTGTAATACTATAGCTATTAATTTTCGATGTCATCCTAGAATAATGGTACACTTTATTGCTATAATTAATAAATATTAAATATTCTTGAACCCACTTTTTATTGCAGGAAAATAAACCAAAGCCCGTATGCGTCCGACTAACACGCTTGCCTACCGTGATAGTGAGAGAGCCTTCCCGCACAGTGCCGAGCATTGCGAAGATGACTCGATCGACCAGTTGGCAGCGGGTCACGAAACGGCTGGCTCCACCCTCAATGAGGAGCACTCCCTGGCATGGAGTGTCTATTAGTTAGCCGAATCGTCGCTTTGCCGAGTTCCGAGTTCTCGGTCAGCTAATGAATGATCGATAGTTCATTTGATATAATCGAGTGCAAGAATCACTCGTTAAACACATCACTACTCTAGACTGGAGTTCACATTGTGCTACGGTCGTACTAACTTTGTGGGGTCTATTCAAACATGCTATGGAGGTGTTTCTGGCCCAGAAACGACTTATTAGGTGCATTGCCAGGATTAGTACGTCTAAATCATGCCACCCTTATTTTACTAAATACAGAGTACTCCCGCTTCCTCGATAGATAGATAGATGCTTTTATGTTTATAATCTTTTATTTTACATATTTGACAATAAAAAATATTTCATAAAAAAACGGGGACGTGCATTCATATAATACAAGGGGTAGAGGCGATTTCGGTTTAAACTTAAATAGATTAAATATTACTATACTATCCCCTGGTCAGTAGATATAAAGCTTTCGTTCTGTTACCATACCTAAAAAAATGTTCTAAGAATAATTTTAAGAAGGAATTGAAATATATACTTGCAGCTAACGTATTTTATTCCGTTGATGAATTTATAGTACATCTTGGTCAGTATCATGACTTATGTACGTATAGTGAACTTCTTTTCTAATGTCTCCCCCTTACGACCAGTCTCTAAGCTTTCTACCACACGCTCTGAGCCGTGCGCTTTAGCTATTTTCGGATTCGCAGATGGCAGATATGAATATCATGTTATATTTACCTGCAGTTTAGTTTACGATTTATAAATAAGTATGTCCTATAAAATCGATGGTGGTGTCCTTTTATTACATATTATTAGTGAAAGTAACCTCAATTAGATAAGACGTGCACTGGATCGGTGCATGAATTGCGGTCAGAAATCGTTTGTCTCATAATAAGGAACCCTAAGTGGGGTTAGAAGTTTTCGTTGATATACATAGGCAGATATTAGAGCAGTCGTGTCATTAATGTATTATCTGTAAAAATTTTGACCTCAGTTTCGGTTTTTTCTCTATTTCGTGTTTCATGTATTTTATTACCTTATACTTATAATTAACAATAAGTTATTGTACGAAACAAAATTATATTTTGCTTTTCAAGAACAGATTATTAATCCGATGCATTTCCTTATCCATTCTTAATTTTATTATTATTTACTTTATCGTTGTTTTTCTTATATCTTTTTTTCAGTTCTGAAGGATAACCTGTTAGATATTGTAAGTTTTAATACAATGGTATTAATTATTAACAATTCTATATATTCTAAGTAGCCCAATGCTTTTATTTGTCGTTCTACTATTTGAGTTGTATTGAATTATATTGGGTGGTAATTTTGTAAAATCGATTCACAAAGACCTATCCCTTACCCATATCGATATAATATCTGTTAAGTCCCTCCCCGATTTAGAAGGTATAGATATAATACTATTAGCAATATATTTATTTATTTAATAAATTTGAACAGAATATGTACAGAAACAAACATTAAAATGCATTATTAAAACATAACAAAAAAAAAAAATATAACGACTCTATACATATTCAGTCTTCATCCCTCGGGAACTCCCGTCTCAGGTTAGTGGTATTGAGGGCCTCTTGTTTGATTTTGGTATATGTATATAGTATAAATGAGAAATAAATGTATGCAATAAAAACAGATATGAACGAACAATACAAATACAAATTTTGAGGGAACCCTGCGGTTTAGTGAACTTTAATATATGCAAATGTTTCATTGGTAAAATTCCTCCTTTGTCCTTTAAATATGTAGAGAAAATATAATTACATTCTGCTTAAGAATGATAATAGCCCTCTATGCTCTTTTTCTACCCGCGAATCCGAGCTGAGCCGAAGTATGTGCTTGATCTTCCTATGCGAAAAATAGTTTCGATATTTGGTCATTGAAAGGGGGAGACATTAGTTCTGGAGGGCACTGTGCGTATGTATATGTGCGTAAACATATTTTATGTTACAATGACACATCAATATCTTCATGATCTTGGTTGAATAAATTACTACTACTACTACTATTATGAATGTGTGTAATAAACAGCTTAGCTTTAAAGTTACAGAATGTTTAATAATAAATTTCATACAATTAAACGTAGTAATACAACAAGATTATGTTATAGAAATTGTTGGAAAAGGCCGCCTTCAATTGCAATGCAAGCTTCTATCCTCCGTTGCATTGACTTGTGAGTGCGTTCAAGAATACCGGAGGTATTTCAAATTGTCTCAAATGCTGCAACAATACGATTTCTTAGTTCATCAATATTGTCAATAGAAGTCGAATGAACTAGTCTTTTAAGGTAATCCAAAAGAAAAAAAACTAGAACTAGAAAATTTAATCTGGAGATCGAAGAGGCCACAGTCGTGGACCTCTTCGTCGCATCCACTGATTTAGATGAAGAATGGTCCAAAAACTCATGAGCAACTAAACCGAAATGTGCTGGAGCACCCTTGTTCATAAAATACATTTGTAATCGCAATTGCAGTGGAACTTCTATCAGTAGGGGTAGCAGTATATTTCTCTGCTTAACCTCATCGACAAAAAAACATGGACCTATCAAATGATCTGCAACAATTCCAGCTCACACGTTAACACAGCTTTAATTGATGTTGATGATGGGCGTCTAATGTACCATGTGGGTTCTCGATCTATGTGCGATTATTATGAAAATTAATAATAGCATGTTTAGAGAAAGTAGCCTCGTCAGTCTAGAATACTTGAACCAAAAATTGAGGATTTATTGCCATTTACTGTTGCATCAATTGACAAAAAACAAACTGTGCGGGAAATCTGCTAGCAAGTGTCTGCAGCCGTTGTATGCAATATGGATACAGCAGTTCATTTTTCAATATCCTCCACACTGTGGGCTGACATATTTAAGGCAGAGACATTTTTCTTGTGCTTGTAGAAGGATGTTCTTCAGCTTCATTTACTATCATTAACTGTACGTGGGTGCCCGCACTTAAAAAACTTCTCTTTCCACTAAGACGTTGGTGAAGATGGGCAAATTTGGAATGATGCGGAATGAGACGATTCGGCTATTGTTCTTCATAAAGACGACTAGCTGCACGTGAATTACCATTGGCAAGACTGCATATCACACAACTCAGGATTTGTGAAATTCATTTTAGAAAACTTTGACAATAATATTTAAATGACAATATTAAGTCTTATTATATAACAAAAAAATTAATCTACCATTAAACATCCTGAAGCTTTAAAACTAAGTCGTTTAGGACATATATTCATTATCATAATAATCCTAGAAATCAGCCCATAAAATTTGTTGCATGTATTTAGAATCAGCCTGTATTAGTTGATATGAATTTAATTACAAGCGAGAATAAAAAATCAGTTTTTTCGTGTATTTCTGCTTTGTTAATTATGAACATATATTATCAGCATATTGCAAACTCACTCTCAGATATGTCTTCAACTTGCCCATTTGCCACTACGCTAGGCGATGGTAAGGAATCTGGTGGTGATAGTGGTGCGTTTGTTACGTCAGTATTCTGAGGAAGACTGTCAAAGCTATAAAATTGGCCTATATCTTGGATAGGTTCTCCAGAAAAGTATTCGTCCAAAACAAGCTTGCTTATCTGAAAACAGTAAGTTTCATTAAATTACATGATTTGAGAAATCACAAGACAATATTTAAGTTGAGATGCAATCTAAATAATGTTTCCACACACTGCGTAGAATTTCACGGCCGACATATCTATTGTAATTTTAGTTATGCTGAAGTTAGCAGTAAGTGCAGCGAAACGTCGAGCGAAAGTTTTGACATACTGCGGAACTTGGAAGATGTTACCAGCAGTAACAAAGTTTATTTGGAAAAAAAAAATGAATTTTTTATTTTGGAGTGCAGCGGAAGTTTTATTTATTCAGAGATAAATTATTGAGAAACTACCTATAGATAAAGACATAAAATCACGATTTTAGGAAAGCAAGCAGCACGATATTGTTTATAAACTTACCCTAACAAGGTCCAGATCGTCGCCAGTTATTTTTATTGTATGTCCACCAGTAACCACAGTATATTTATATTCGCCAATATTAGCGTCGTTTGTACTCAAACTGTGTAAAAGAGCCCTGGATCTTCCAACGTGCGGGAGAGCGCTTTCATCCGAAGCCGAAGAATTGATGCTTGAACTAGAACCTGTTAATGGCCCTCCAATAGCCATATTGTGTTCCCGAACAGGCGAAGCATTTCTTCGAATTGTATCTTCTATCAATTGTTTTGCATGACTATGGAAAACAATATATTAGCTGAATTATCTCGACAAGGAGAATGTTACATTGAAATGGCTAGTGACATTAAGGACAAGTAATAATGTAGGAGAGAAAAAATGTTACAAAGAAGTAAGATTCTTGTCGTGGATCGTAGGAGGATAAAGTAACAGTTATAGAGGCAAATAAGAAAAAGGTAAAATATACATAAAATTACTAGATCATTAAAAAATAGCTTTTTGCTTCTGAGGGTTTTTGCACATAAATATTAGTGTTAGTTACTGTGAAATGGTTCTGTGTAAAGAAGTATTATGCAGCAAAATTTAAGTAAATATGGTAACAAAAACAATTTCGTTATTGATTAAGTTTTGTGGTTCCGGAACAAAGTGCACACAGGATTTACAAAAAGAAAAAAAATTAGCGTCATCTCTTATTTTTTTAAGAACTCGTGTCTCAGTATCTCTTATTCTATAGCAGCTACAAAGTATTGATTTAAATTTTGCTGTTATCCTCAAATAATTTGGACAAGGAGTTTAGCGCTAAAAACAGGAATCTTACTTAATGCTTTCTTCATTAGCTCCTGTTATCTGCACCAAGCGTTCCTTGGCACCTGGAGTCACTGAAAATGAAGATATTCTATAATTTCCGAACACGTTTTTTTTTTTATAAGGGTAGGTTAAAAGCCATTCTTGTTAAATTTAAAAGAATCATGATGTATTAACGGTAAAACAAAAGGGAAACCTGTTATCAATGAACAGAAAAATATGTGAAAATTTTCAGTTGTGTTCATGCTTAATTATGCTTTGTGAAAATAAAAACATTTTAAAATATAAAACGCATAGTAGAGAATTATACTTTCAGAAAATTGCTTGCAAACTTGTTGAATAACATAACTTAAAACAATTCATTGAAACATGTTGATGCAGTTACAGCGATTTTTTTTTTCATGTTAATTCTTTTCTTCTATTTTAAATTAAAATTATGGTGATCCGCTAGCCCCATGACACACTTTAACAGATAAAAGCTGATATTGTTACGCCCGTCTGTTTGAATTAAATTCCCAACTAGG
The DNA here is from genome assembly GCA_004143645.1 of Protaetia brevitarsis. Taxonomy (NCBI): domain Eukaryota; kingdom Metazoa; phylum Arthropoda; class Insecta; order Coleoptera; family Scarabaeidae; genus Protaetia; species Protaetia brevitarsis. The sequence continues at coordinate 3,043,265 of RXPK01000318.1, forward strand.
CTAGGCAAATGGTGCTACCGGTATAGCTTGGAGATACCTTAGGCAGTTAAGAGGTTCATAGAGGGTGCTAGAATATAATGCTTGATCGATACGCAACCAAAGTTTCTAGTGCAAATGTACTAAAATATTCTGGGAAAATGTCGATCACTTATGTCCGGTTTCTGAAACGGTAAACAGCAGTTATCTTCTTCGTATCTAGTAATGTAACAAAGACTGCCTTTGTTAAATTGACAGATACCGAACAACTAAATGCTGTTTAATGTTTAATGGCGATAAATACGCCCGCAAACGGAGACAGGATAGTTCTATTGAAGCTGACATCTGCCAAAGTCGGTCATATAGTTAACAAATCACCTGTAAAAACTTTCTTAGTACACATTATTAAAAGACTTATCACAAAAAAAAACAGCCTTTACAACAAAATACCTTTACAAATTTATTATTTGTCCCACATAATTTACTATCTCAAAGGTTCTATTTCGATAATCCACTGAAAAGTGCCACTAAAGTTATATAGCTGAAACTAAGGCAAAGGACGACTACTCCCACACATCTTTTTTTTTAATGTTCTCCTATGAAAGATAATAATAATAATAATAATAATAATAATAATAATATAATAATATAATATAATAATACAATCCAATAGTAGGACATATAAACATTGTATACGAATCTAATCTAATTTTATTGATAAAATTTCTGAACGTGTTCTATTACCTGCCTTTTAACTTTTTTTTTACGAATATCGAAATTGCAACAACATACTGTTTGTAAAACGTACTTGTGCAGACATGAGTAGCGGTGTCCTTTATCGGTATACCTATGACGACCCTCAAATTATCGAATTTCAAAAACGAATAATTCAACAAACATTTATATTATAAATATTTATATTTTAACAACTTTCCTTGACCAAAATTAAATTAAGTGTTTTAGTTTAGAACATATGGATTCCACACTTTTTGCGTTTTTACATCTTTTAAAATCTCTAAAGTAATTTTTAATAAATTTTCTAATTCTTATCTCATTTAAACATATATTACATACAATTTTCACCTACAAATATTTTCAATTAATGCAAACATGTTTAAGATTCGTAAACAATTTAAATTTTAAACAAATCATCTTAAATAATAAGAAAAAAGTGAAAAGTAGGTGCTTCAGTTATATAGCAGGTAAACGATTATGTAAACTTATTATTAGTTCACCTTAATTTCACCTCTTATTAAGTCTATAATATTCGAAAATTTTAATAACAATATGTCGCATATAATATACAGGGCTGGGACTCTGTGTACAATATAATTCTATTTATCGCTTCATTTCTACATCATTTGTACTCTGTGTGGCAATAGTCGATTTCTATACGCCGCCATATTGTCGCCTAAAGACGAAACGTCCACACACCTCGCTTTGAAGGATAGATAGATCGTTTAGAAAAGGATAGCATTTACTAGTTGATGGCTTACTTCACAGCTTACTTGTTTGAGTTTAAAAGATGTGTGAAATATTTGGAATGTATAAACGGATCGCTTTTTCGCGTAGAATACGTCGTTTTATATTAAAGATGCGCATTTCTTCTAACGCTTCTTCTTCATCCACACCCATAATTAATGTATTGGGAACATTTAAATCAATAAATAAAGATTAGCGAATAAAATATACAAATATTTTTCGCAGTCCTAACCTAAACAACTTCTTTATTCTCACTTAATGCCACCTATGTGTTGTCTTTTTCATAAAAATTACTAGGACGTCACGCCAATAAATTCTAAACGGTTGGTTTTCGCCCATTTAAGGGATTACATTTCTATTTCTAAATTCATTGCACTATTTATAGAATACTACTATATAAAACTATAATTGAATTCTATTGTACACAGAGTCCCAGCCCAGGTGTCCCATCGAACTGGGTGAATTGGAATTTTGCAAACTTCTAGTAGGAATTAGATTTGAAGCTTGCAGATAGTCATGGCCAAATTATGATCCATTTAAAGAAAATATGTTCAGCCTTATAGCACATTTGATATGCAGAGTGTCGATATCAACTTTTTTATTTTAAATGGGATGGTGGAATTTTTATGGCCTCAGTGTATTTCTCGCATCATTTCTGGTGTTTGCATTAATGTTTCCTATTTCTAAAGCTAATCGTTTTTGAAATATTTGTAATTTTGTAAAAAAAAATGACGTTTTTTCTACTGTTGTACATTTGTAGTGGTAATATATTTCCATAAGAGATTGGAGGTGCCATCTATATTTCGCCAGTGGAATATTTCTAGTATAATATTTGGTACTACATAATGGTAATGTATCTTAATCTGTATATGTACTATTATCGGGTGAAATAAAACTACAAATTTGATGTGCTGTGGCTTATCTTCCGGATAATGTAGATGAAGCATGGCTTCCTATATATTATTTTCCTTGAAATAACGATCTGCTACAATTTTATAATTACGTATCGATGACCAGTGGCTGCAAAATTCCATTAAACCTTGTTTGTGATGCAGCCTGTAGTTGATATATTTTCTGGTTTGCCGTAAAATATAAATTACAGTAATCTCTCCATTTACGCAAATTCACTTGCGGTTGAAATTTTTTTAATTTTAAATGTTCGCCTGGACGCCAAATGGCGGTTTGTTTTTGATTCCGTGCGTAGTTTTACTTGCAGATATGTATGATAAATGCAAACTTGTTAGGCTTACATATGTATGTATTTAAACATTCAGGTTTCTATCACACACAAGCTTACCATGGTTCCATTTACGCGATTTCCATTTACGCGCTGTTTTCATGGAAGCAATTAGCCGCGTAAATGGAGGGATTATTGTATATGTATATACACAAAAAATTTTGTTAAAGCAACAAAATATACTTTGATAAAGGTATTTTTTCAAGCAAGTAATTATTTGCTTAACTTAGCGAGTTTGTTTACTTAACTATACAATGAACCTCAACAAAAGGCATTCAATTTGGGCAAACATTTGTTAAATGGTACAATGCGAAGATTTCATTTAAGTATTTACAACTACTTATAATCAAATAAACCTACCGTTTTCAAATGGACCAGTTATTTTAAATAGCCAACAAATATTTCATTAACAAACAGACAAAAATATAAACAATTGTCAAAAATATTTAAATCCATCTAATAAACTTTGTTAAAACAAATGTTATATAGGTTTCATTCAAATGTCTGGTGGTGACAAAATATTTATTTGCCCATATACAAACATACTATTTGGTTGAGCTAATGAATATTTTGTTAATTGAACAAAGTATTTTTCTCAGTGTATAATAAATCAGAAAATGCCAAACAGTTTTTCGCTTTAATTTGCGTTCATATTTTTGAAAGTATCTTTAGTGCGTTCCTACGTACTATCTAAAAGTAAGGTAGTGAATCGAAAAGCAATAAAACCTAGTAAATCTCGAACTAACAGGAACAAGTGGGAGATATAATATACTGTAATATACTGGACAACTGTTTTATTACCCTGCCGAGTCGTATAGAGGCCAATTTATCTACCAGTTCTTATTTGTCGGAAAGAGTATTCAACGTTGCACCTGCTTAATGTGATTACTCCATGAGCAAAAGATATTATGTTCTTATTTGTTCTTTAAAAACTTAAGAGAAAGAAGAAGAAAGGGAAATATGTTTACATTACAGCACAATAAGAGATACAATGTTAGTATATGAAAATAATGTACATATGTTACATATATATTTTTTTTTCTTGTAAAACTGAAATTGTTATTCTAAAAGAGTTGCTTTTCTTTCAAAATAAAGCAACGGTACGTAAACATAAAAAATTATTGAATATTAATATGACATGCATTTACCTAAACGCAATAAGAAATAATGCATGGGTAGTACACAAACACAAAACACTTGTAAAACTTTTATGCCCTAATAAAAGATGACGTCAGTAATAAGTCAATTGCACCTTCTTTCACATGCTGCTTTACAAACCGGAGGGATTATAACCCCAACTATAATGCAATAATAAACTGAAATATTTAATCCGATTAGTTCAAAGTTTCTATGGAACTATATTGCATATACTTTAATTTAAGTACCTTTTTAATAAATTATGTATTTATACTACTATACATTGTATATCATTATTCATAATCCAATTATGAATAGGGCATTAAAATTAAATTAAATCTGGAGCATACCTACATTATTACCATAATATAACAAATAGGAATACATTTTATTTATTGACAAATCAAAATTTAAATAATAATAAAATCTATTAATAATATTAAAATTTAACTACACATAGAAAAAAACTATTCAAAAGTATTTCGGCAGCTAGGCATACCAAGATTATAATTAATTAAAATTAACTAACGCTGTATAAACTCTAATAATTCGAATAATACGAAAACTGTATTGCTTCCTTTATTTATATTTATGCATTTCCTTTTCTATGTTTCTGGCGAACAGATAATTACTAAATATAACATGTGCACGTATGTATTCATAATATAGTCGGGATGTTTCCTTCATCAATCATCACCTTTAGAAAAAAAAAACAAATACCGCAGGTAAATAGAACTGGGAACTTCCTACCGTTGACCGATTCAACTTTCAATATAATATTAAACGTCGGTAAGAGCTATTGAATAAAGTGGGTAATGCAAGACATTATTTTCAGAGATTTACATTAAACATGAGCAGATAGATGTATGTGAATGGCGTTATTGGTAATTGCCCTCAGCACCTGGCTCAGGATTACTTCTAATGCTGTGAGCGGAGGGCACTAAAATACGTTTTCTGCAAAAGGTATACAGGGTGTATCAAATAAAAAAGTAAATTTTGCTTGGCTGTTAACTACACGACATATAAAGCACAAACCCAGCGAAACCGGATTTCATCATTAAAGAATAAAAAAAAGTAAAATATAGAACCAAAAATTCTTTAGTCCGGGCCTGATGCAAGGAAACATCATGTTAAGCACCCGCTAAACGTAGTATTATGTATAAATACATTGCACTCATTTAGTATTATTCTTAATGGTATGCCGAAAGTTCATTTAACGTCATTCTGAATAAATAAAGGCCAATCGGCCAGTGTGCCCTTGTAAAAATAGCAAAACTGAGGCATTTTAAATTTCTTCTTTTTATAAAATAAACATTCCTTTTTTGTTAAGAGCATTCTACGTAAGTCTACAAAGTATTATTTTTAATATGCTGATAAGGCGTTCGAGTTTCACCGGATATGCGACTTTAGTAGTTACAAAAAACGTAAATATTTTTCTTTTGCTTTGTCGAATCGACAGTTAGTTGTTAATAAACGGTACCACATAAATCTTAGTTATCTTATCTTAGTTATTTCTTTTGGATTTATTTAATCATATAACGCAAAATGAATTGAATCGAATTACACAGAAATAAATGTAGATACAGTAATAGTATATACCGCGAATGATTTGAAGTAACCGCTACCGTGGTTTCGGTTAATATCTGGTAGTTACAGGTTCCCTGAAAATACGGTTATTCACGGAACAAAATAAACAACACAACATAACCATAACACATATTAGGTACCTGTAGATACCTGTAATAACGATACTTACCACAACAAACCAACTTCTAATTCTGGTAACTGCGGTTGCAACCGAAACTCACCATTTTCAGTAACCGAGTTCCGTGAATTACAATCTTTCAGGACCAGGTAATATACGGAACGCAAAAACGGAGGTCACCGCAACCACGGTTGCTACAGTTCGATTCACGGTACATACTATAAATTTGCAAGCACGCCTTTTTACCACGGCATTTATAAAATATTTTTTTTCTCGTTAATGCTTACAGGTAGACCCCCTGTGCATTAAGACTTTTTGATTGTATATGATTACAGCTGCTACATATTATTATATTTACCTCTACATCTGATACACCCTGTATATTCAATGAGCCCATACAGTTTGTGCAATAATTGATTGCTTTTCACTAGAATCGGAGCGAACGTGTGATGAGTTTGTATTAATGTTTCCCATTCCTAAAGTTAATCGTTTTTGAGATATTTATATTTCTATCAAAATTTTGACGTTTTCACTCTTTCCAATAAAATTAAATATCTCAGGCTGTTAGACAGTAAGATATTCTACTGATGTGGATGCAAGTCATAAGTATTGACTGCGACAGCGGTAACTGCAATATCCTACACAGAGTGTTCAGAAACTCATGTCCAATATGAATATTTTTAAAGTAAAAAAACCTTTTTTTTTTCAAATGGAACGGTGCAGCATTGAATGCAGCGCAAGATCCTACATCGACTAGTATGAAGATATAGTATACCTATTTCTGATAGTTTTTGAAATATTCACACTTATAGTTAACCAAAGTTACTATGTTACTATGGTAAAGCAAAAGTTACTATGGTAAAACAAGCCATTCGTAACGTTCTGTATAGCATTTTTCAAAATAATGCTCTTGCGTTCATTTGTAATTATACTTGAAGCATTTATTATGACTTATAGAGTTGATTTCGGGCAAGGTAGCCAGGGTAATTACTGGCAGTGTCATTTGTGTACATACTTTCAAATTGTGTTACCAAATATTATAGTAGTACACATATAATCAATGAAGTGCTCCACTGGCGAAATATAGATGGTACCCCTAGCATTTTCTATTGTTGTGCATTTCTACTGGTAATATATTTCCATAACAAAATACTGCGATGCCATCTATATTTCACTCGTGGTATTAGCTAATATTTCGTATTCAAAAGATATATGATAGTAGTACTTATTCCTCATTCCATTTAATTTCGACTTTATAGCTTTAAGAGTACTTTTTAGTGGCTTATTAGGAGTAAAGTCTTTTGATTAATAGTTTTGTTCTTTTTGTTTCTTAGCATTACAATGCAGTTATGGTTTTTCTGTTCAATTTGATCGAAGATCAAACAGAAAAATACTAGTGGTGCTGAGCTTGCGCGCGTTGTTTATTGTACGTGCCAAATAGAACAAGACCTTTCAAGTTAAAGAAGTTGATGCTATTGATTTAGGACACATATATACAACAAAAACTGCTGTCAAAGCGCTACCTATGAATAGACTAGTTAATTCATGCCAACATAATCCTATCAGTAAGAACTAGCCCTACTTTCTAATCCTTCGTAATAAATAATTTGCTTTTGTTGCTTAACTGAAAAAGTTACATAAACGTTCAGATATTAACAATATACATATAGTGTTGTTTTGAATGCGAGTAGAAATATCATGAAGCAAGAAATACTTATTATAAATCTTGTAACAAGTTTGATAAATTTAAGTAATACTGTAGTACTACTTATAGGCAAAAAATATGTTTGCATTTCTTTGTTATTTGGCATGATAAACTAAATTTACCTTATACTGTTACAACTATAATTAATATTAGTTAAGCATTTTAGATGCAAAAAATACAAGATCTTAGAGTAAGAACGATAGTATAATTCTCTTTAAGAATTAAGAATTTAGTGCAAAAGTAAGTCACATTAGAACAAGCAGTCACTTCAACCTCAGTTTACCTCTTTGAAACGATATTATTGTTTCACTGAGTTCTTCAATCATGTGCACTCTTCTTCCTTTAATGCCCATAACTATAAAAAATTTACCAGACATCTCACCATATGTTTGCAACACAAATGTTATTTTATACACAGTTTAGAATTAGATTATTTCCTTCAATTTTTTATATCTCCGCATATACAATGTCAATACAACATACCTTTTCCAGAATCAGCATTTCTTATAACAACTTCGTCCTTGCAATAGTTTTTGCCTGGTATTCGTGTAGGTTTATTAAATTTACCGGAAGGCTTTAGTATTTCACCAGGCCCTAATAATGGTGGTGAAGAAACAGTAGATGATGACAATGATTCAACTAAATTTCCTGCCGATTCAGAAGCTTCGACCTGTAAATAAAAATTAATAAAAAAACAAGAGTCATGAAGATATAAATGATAGATGTGCACCAAGAAATTTAAGTGGTAAATTACTATAAAGCTACTGAATTTTATAAATATATGAAGGTTCATAGCAGATTTTTAACTAAAAAAAATATTTCTATAGAAGTACCTGAACACATTGATTAACCTTCTTTCTATAATATTGGTTCATCAAATCTGAGCCTTTCCATTGTTTTGCTCTTAGTTCAATTAATTCGAGTAAATGTAGTCGTGATAAATAATCGAGTCGTACATCATCCTGGGAACTATTTCTGAAGACTACAAAAGCACGATTCAGTTGATCTTGATACAGTATTTCCAGATAAGCACCATACACCTAAATACAGTTTTATTTAATTTCAAATTGATTTAAAACAAAAAATATTTTACCTTCAAGTGTTGGTATAAATTTATAATACTTTCTTTGTATGATATATTTGGATCAACATTACTCGATGAAAGTAAAGCTGCAACCTGATCAACTGCTTGCATGACATTTTCCACTGTAATAATAATTTTGTTAGAGAAAAAATTAGAACTCACCACTAAAGTTATACCTGTACCCATTTTACCATCTTGGCGCAGTTTATTTGCCAAAATTTGAGACTGACTCTGAGATTTTACAAGTTCGTGTTTTTTCGGATGTTTGAGTCTAGCAGAAATTCCCAAAGACATATTTTCGTTTTATGACAAGATATTACCTTAAAAAAGCAACAATCAAACGAACACTAGTAGAATTGACAAAAAACGGGTGACTCATTGTCAAAAATTTTAAGCAAGCATTACATTTTTTCCCGAAAACTGAGTGTTAGCTACTAAATCTGATTAAATTATTTCATATAACCGTTTCAATTGTTTATCATAATCAAATAGGGCTAAAATACCTTGTCAATCGTTTAATCTAATATAAAAATAAAGCGCAACTCGCACAGCTGTTGCTGTACGCACTGCGAAGTTTTTTTTAGCACTTGCGCAAAGCGATTTACAATTCAGAAAAATTGCGGGAAGGATACAAATTTAAAATTCTGTTATACAGGAATTTCGCTATTTACATTACCATATTATCTATTCGTTATATTATATTTTTCCGGTGAACCCGATGATGCCCAACATACCTTTTTGTATGCCGGAGGTGGGCAGAGCAAAGAGAACTGGTAGAGACTGGTGGAGGTCCTCTTTTGAGGGAGTCCACCACTTCGTGTGTAAATGCATTTCACCTCCCAAACAAAAAAAAATCATTATATTTTATATTGGTACATATGATATTTAATCACAATTTAGTTACCAATAATGATGCATACTACAAATACATACCGTACGCGCTATTCTAAATGCGAACACCCGAATATTCCCGAAGCGCGCCGCACTTATGCTGGCTGAAGCGACGATACGAAATGTGGTGGAACCCCAGGATAGTCCACCTCCACTTACACGAGTCAGGGTCTAGATGTTTTCTTAGAGTAACATCTAATGTTCAAAAACCCTGACGACCGCCTTCAAACACCTTCAAGTGAGGTAAACTTCTATATAAAACACGTAGGTTCGGCTTAGATTAAAAAATGACGATCATCAACCTCCCCTGAAGAGTAACTTATCTTAAGTTACTTCAAAACACCCGCGTGATCGTGCCGCTTCTATCAGAGATGAAAGGGTACAGAACCTCAGATTCACACCCTACCCTAATAGCCAAATTTAAATCTCCGCCACTATTTTTAGTGAATTCAACGTAAAAGCATTAAAATAACTATCAATGTAGTACAAAATGGTAGGTAATTTTATGTTTCAACGTTGAAGTTACTAATAATAATTGCGGGCAATTGAAATTTGGCTATGTGGGTAGTTGAGAAGTAGGTTCAACGTCAACGATTTGGAAAACGCAACGCGTTCATTCAGGATGAGCGTATTTACAAAATTTACCTCGTGTCTACTTATCTAGTTAGAAGTTAAAAAATAATAGATTATCCAACATCCGCAAGAGTCACTAATAAATTATTTGTCTTTTGTTTTTTCAAGTAATATTTGAATACCTACTTCTGTTAGTAATTGCCCCTGATATTTTCAGTAAACGTCACCACACTAATTGGCGTTTGTTTGAAATTATTTTTTTTAATTATTTTTATAAAAGCAAGAGAGTTTCGAAAATGGAAATTAAAATAAGTTTCAGGTAATGAAAATATCTTCAGCTAAATTGTGATTAACATAAAATAGGTGAAAGGGAAAAATTTGAGAAAACAATATTAGTTCCAGCAAAACAAGCGCTTAAATAAAAATGTACAATCAATACACGACATAACTAATGATAGCAAAAGTACACCGATAAGTAGATGTAATAAATAATGGCATGAATACGTCCGTCTAACGATAACCCATCTGCCTCCCTATGCAGCTCCTTCCTCCTTCAGGAATTTAAGGACACGCGGGGGCTGCTTCTTCGGCACTCCAGAAGGATAATAATAATTTGCGGCTATCAGTAATAAGGTCTAGGACTTCTTCCCAGATCCTCCCAGAGTAAGGTTTTTGCCATGGTTTTCCCTTACTCCGTGGTCATTGATTTTATATAAGTATATTATATACAGGTGTCTCCTGTACGAACTGCATCGATCGATATATGAAAGAGTATACATTGGAAAATTCTGAAAATTTCTCAGTTTACTAAAGCCGACCTGCGCTATTGAACTAAAATATTTTTAATAATCTAGCGCATCCGGTTGTACCGGAAGTGGCTATCAACTTTGTTATTTTAAATGGAACACCCTATATATTATTCAATTTTTGAATTTCTCGTTCAAATCTAAAGTAAGTTTGTTAAAACAACTATGTTGTTATTTTCAACCATATTTGAAATATTTGCATTTTTTTTAAAATTTTTTGACAGATGGACGAGTGCATCTGAACCTCTATAGCTGCAAGGGTATTTAACTTGGAAAATTGCAAATTTGTAGAATTGTTGACCGTATAGGGTAGCATCCGAAACCGAATGAATTTTTCGAAAATATTTTACAGCGTGTCCGAAAATTACAGTTAAACTTTCGAATTGAAGAAGTGTCAAAACTTTTTTTTTTAAATACAACTACGTACTTTTCTCTTTCTCATCAACTGCTATATTATCTATTTCCTGCATATTTGATGCAGTTATAAATCAGATTACATTTACAAACGACATTTTACAACACGGTGTCAGTGCGAGTAGGTTATGTTGCACAAATTGCTCGAAATTGCTCGGACGTCGGACCGCGAGCAGGAAGAGCAACCTCTTTGTGATCTGGATTTGCTTGCTCTAAATAAACAAAGACGCACAAATCATGCTCTAAAGTACAAACAAACGCGTAAAATTCCTCAGAGCTGCTTAGATCAGACAAACAAACAAACCTTATATGTGTATTGGCATCACAGAATAAATTATTTTGTGGTTGGTATACTTCATTACTGAGGGGGATAGTTGGGTACGTTGGATAGTTCGTCCGTGGCTATGGCGGATATGGTCCGTGGTTCGAGCGGTTCGTCAGTTGATGGCCAGTTGTTTTTAATCTATTTTGTTTTAGACGTGCGTTCCAGATTTCCGTAGTTATTTCTGTTATTACTTTATTTTACATTCATTTATTAGTAATTGTTTGAGAGATGTTGTAAGATGTTATAATTTAAAATAGGGTTGGTAAACCTGCTGACTAGTTCAAAAAAAAAAGAGGAGGGAAAATTATTATTATTAACAATCGAATCATTGTACTGATTGTATTGCTATTCTTTAATATAATAAATTCGTTTGAATACAAAAAACCCGATTGTACTTTTACAAAACAAAACAGTAATAGTGTTAGTTTTGAGTGTTTTACTGTTATTTCTTTATTTACTTTTACCTGTAATGTTTTTTTTTGTTCTTATTACATCAAACATATAACACACTTCTTATCACAGCAACTTTTAAATGTATGTAGGTATTAACAGAAACTTAATGGAAGTTTAATTTTTTGCACGTTTAATTTACACGGGCACAATATAATATATTTGTGGGTTATTGCATATAGGTCATTAGCAACAAAGTAAATAAAATACACAAAAATATAAATAGAATCATACAACTTAAGTAATAATATTCACATGGAAATAAGCTATAATCTTATAGAACATTATGTATCTAAGTGAATATAATTACTTAAGTTGTATGCATATACCCTACTTTTCCTGATATATAAAATAACATCGATTTAAATATTACTTTTGTGAATAGTACCCGCAAAGCTCATTAGATGGCGCGAATGCAGGCGAACGTTTCTATATACATAAGATTCTGCTCTGAACTAACTTTTCCATGATAATACCACAGCAGAACCACGTATCTTTTTTCCCATTTTTTTTTTTTACCAAAAAGGCTTGCTTATACCAGTGCTACCACGCTGTGATATTTAATTTTTCTGCAATTATTTTTAGTAACTTCAACATTGAAACACGAAATTACCTTCTGTTACAGTTACTAAGAATAATTGTTTGTAAATTTAAATTTTGCCACTAGGGATGGCAAACATCGGATACCATTTAATATTTATTGCACTTATTTTATTTAATATTATCTTCAAGTTTTTTTTTTTGCGGAAGTGAAACTGTCAAAGTAGTAATTAACAATTGTTTTTGAATCATTTTTAATGTCTTCTTGCAATTTCCAATTTTTATGTTTCATTAATGAATTCTTACCGCTGCTAATATTTACTTCTTTATCACAAGATTTGCATTTCGAAAACTGACGATTTTTTTTCACTACTAGTTAGCTACAACCTTTAAATTCTGGTATTTCTTCCCAATTTAACTTGTAATATTAGCTGTGTCTTCGTTTTTTAGCTTTTGCACTTGTACTAGGACCATCACTATCACGCTCACTCATTAAAAAAAAATGTAATAAATTTTTAAATGGAGCAAAGATAATCAAAAAACTAATAAGAAATACTGAAGCAACAATAACACCCACTACATTCGTGACGAACTGCCAACAGTTCCCAAACGGCTTAGGAACAGTTACGCGCTTTAAACAAGACCAACAAAAGCAACCTATATTAACAAGTTTATGTTTTGTGATTTATATGTTTACCATTAGGTGCCTCTACTAATGTATTGTATTGTATGTAAATTACATTTAAAAAATCGTGAGAAAATCAATACGAATCGGTAGATCGGTAAAAAGGGTATGAAATCGGTAGATCTACGAAAAATCGGCTGGCTTATACACGTGAAGAATCTTAAATTAGTAAAATGTCTAATGAGAATAACAACAGTTCCAAAAAACTACACCAGACGCTCTATTTCAAAGAAACCATATATTAACATTCGTTCGGACAGCACAGTATTGTATCAATATAGTATGCCCACACACACACACACACACACACATACTCTCATCCGTTTTATTGCATTACTGTCGAGTTTTGAGTGCGGAACGAAATTAATACAACTCAATTTATGCAAGTATAATGTAAAATATGAGTAAACAGAGTGTACCGATACCTACAATATATGGATGATGTAGTGCTCGTAAGGTACAATATTCATAACTTCGGGTCTTAGGAAACGTTAAACAACGTTTGTTTTATTTTTACAAAAGCTCCACCATCTTCTTTTAAAATTTACAGAAATCTGATTTGCAAAATACAGATCGTTTTGCAAATGTGCCCTCTACTGGATATAAACAAATAATTGGAGTATATTTTGCTTATGAATAATTATGCAGCGCGCAGTATGGTTTTTGAAACAATACAAAAAAAATATTTTGAACAAGTAAAAATTTATTTCCAAGATGATATATTACAACTCACTTACATGCAGTAAGTATATCCATAGCAACAATAATTTTTCCTAAAAAAAAAGAAAAATAGTGGATGTTTGTAGTGACTTACTGTCTATTCAAATACTAATCTACGATTATATATAATTTATACACGGGTATACTATTACTATAACTATATATGTGTCATATATATATATAAAATTAAAGGTCATCTTTCATAAAAAAAATAATATTGACAAGTTATGAATTAATATTACAATATACATTTAAAAAATTAATTATTACAACTACATGGAAAAAACACAAATTGTGTGACAGCGTAAACACTCATTAGAAAGTAATGTAATGTACATCAAAAATACTTGCGCTACTTTTCGTTTTATTTTCTCGAAGAAGGTAACAACAGTTGCTGCGCTGTCATCGCATCCGGGAATAAAGCGTGATAATTCATCAAAGGAACATAAGCCGCTGTAATAACGCGTCCAGCAAACCAACGGCCGTGTAGAGAATTGACAGACGCAACTGCAGTTGCTATTGAGGGACACTTCACGTAAACATTTCCCTGGGGTGAACCTTTGTCAACAAAAACATGCAATACACCACCATGTTTATTACATTCTTCTATAACATCATCTCTTATTTCAGTGTCCCAGCTACTAGCATTTTCCCTTAAAAGAAATACAATATAAGAAATGATTTTTCTTTAATCAGTGAATGTAAGTTAAAAGGAATGAAATAATGAAAAAAGATTATCATTTTTTTCTCGTATATGTTATATCCAACACAAATCCTCATGAAAAGCATTTGTTTTTGCGTTTTAGATGTCCTCCGTCAAAAAATTAAAACTGTGATCGTTTATAACCATTATTTAGTTAAGGAGAAAAGAGTAAAAAAATGAACATGATTAAAAAAAAATTTACTTACGAAGATGGATCAAACATATTGCTCAGCATAAAACACTGGGTTGCTATTGGAGGTGTGCTGTTAGTCTGAACTTGTGTAACAACTGGTTGACCAGTTGCCATACTTAACGCATTGGCAGCCGCTTGCGGTACTTGCATGCCAGCGCCTTCTGCTAATTTGAACATTAACTGCAATCTTCCTGTAGCTCCCAAATCAATTCCCGATCTATCCAATTCATCCGAGTCTAATATTGATGGGCCTTGCTGTTGCAAATCAAGTCTTTCAGTAACATTGCCAACTTTCATTGGCCTGCCTGCCAGCTCAAAACCATTTAATTGTTCCAATGCTTTCTTAGCATCGTCACAATTGTGAAACTATAAAATTTATAAATGAAGATTACTACTGCTGTGGATGCTTTAAAGTAGTACTTACCGTAATAAAACCATATCCCTTGGATCTTCCTGTTTCAGGATCCATTATAAGTTGAATATTGTCAATTTTTCCATACGGTTCAAAAATTCCCCTCAGCATATCCTCTGTAATATTGAAGTGTAATGACCCAACATATAACCGCATTGGTCCGGTCATTCCTTTTGGCATTAGATTTGGCATAGAGTTTCCCATCCTGTTTTTCTCTGCTTGTGTGTGTTGCACTATAATTGGAACGCCTAACAATTTCTGTCCAGATAATCCCAATGCCTAAAAACGCATATATAAGAAAAGGTAAACAAATATCTTATTAATATATATAAAGTAGTATATACACTACAGTCACAAAGTTTGGAAGCAAGCATATTTTGCAGAAAAAAGTATACAGCAATAAAAAATATGCAAGGTAAACATTTCATTTCCTATTTCGAATTTTTAAAAAATATTGATGGATTATGCGGCTAGACACTACAGTTTAAAAAATAGAACTTAAAGGTAAGTAATTTATGCTTGCTTCCAAACTTTGTGACGGTAGCGTACATGTAATTATAGCTCAGTTGGAAAAATGTTGGACAGATCACTCGTTAACTGTAGCCAACAACCACACAGTGTAATTAAAATAAATCTTTGTACTTATAATCTTCTTAATGGAGGTGATTAGAATTTCTATTTCATTACAATATATTAGTAATACAGTAGACTCTAGACTATCGAGGGGCTGTAACAATAAATTATAAACGCTTTCAGCAAAAAGCAGAATTAATAATCACATTTTTCAGCGAATAAGGACATAAAAAAAAATTACTTATTTTATTCTTAATTGTACCGAGCACCCTTCACTAGTCATTCTTCCGGAAAATGAAAGGTCTACTGTACATACTAAATTGCTTCCTTTTTTAAGTTAATATTATCTTAGCTTAAGAAGTATTTATAAATCACCCACGTACATCTACCAAAATCCTTATCTCTATAAGTAGAAATTACTTAAAGAAATTAGAAAATATTCATGTATTTTTTTGTTGTTGTGGGAGTCGCCTGACTTGAAGTCTCCGGAAACACTGCAGCCTCTTGGCTTTTTTATTTAAATATCTATAGGTAGAAATATAACACAACTGAGCATAAACAACAAGTTCGAGCAGCATTTTACCAATATTTACAAAAAAAAAAATCTAACAAGAGTGGTAAAATGTGCCACGCATGCGAAGGAATTATAAATGATTAAATTACAAAAACTAATTTATCAGCGATTAAACTTACTAAAGCTACACTTTCTGGATCCCTAAATTCTATATACGCAATTCCCTTAAACCTCCTGGTTTTATTACATGTGATCAACCTGACGTCCCGCACTTTACCCACAGCACTGAAGAAATCTTCCAAATCTCTAGCACGTATACGTTGAGATAATTGCATAACAAACACTGTTCGAGCATCCCTTTCTTCAGGACTAAGTTCTTCAAGTGGAGAAGATCCTCTGTTATAACCAAGACCAATAGGTGATCTGCCCTTTTTAGGAAACGGTAGCTTAACAGATGGAGGTGAAGGTGACCGTTTTTTAGAACCAGATCGTTTTCGATCTCTGCTCCTACTCTGGCGATCTCTTTCGCGATGTGATCGGGTTCTATCCTTTGATCGGCTACGTTTCTTAGATCGTGATCTCGAACGCCTATCCTTTGATGTTCTCCTGTCCTTCGACCCTCGTCTTCTGTCACGTGACCTACTCCTACGTTGTTCTCGACTCCGTTTTCTTTCACGAGATCTACTGTTTGACCTTCGGCGGCTCTTACTTCTACTGCGGCTTCTTCTTCTACCATTTTTCCTAAAAAGATACATTCTTATTTTAAGTATTAGAAAGATACTCTTGAGTTAAAGTTCTCTTTTGCCGTATTTTGTAAATGTACAGGGTGTTTCGTGAAGGAATGAAAATATTTTAAGGGCATGGTTAGGTAATCATTAAACAAAATAAAATCACATTCAAGTCCAATTTTTATTTGTTTTAGATATAATTTGTTAATAGTTGCACCGGCACTAGTCCAGCTGATAATTTAGTATATCACGAAACAGGCAGACAAGTGTTAGTACTTTAAAAACATCAATTTTGACGTTGTTCTATTCTTTGGGGTTGTACAAAATGCTCCACAAATTTAGTCATAGAGAATATGTCGACATGATGTTTGCATGTGTAATAGTGGTACTGTTCGTACAGTAAAGAGGTATCGAATAGCGTCGGGCAGAATCGAGAACTTTTGAGAATCGAATATCGACATCCGAGTACTGAGACAGAGATTGAGAACACAGGGAAAATATCGTTACTAATCAAGTAATGATCGATGAAGGATAATATGCATATTTGATGTATTACGAAAACAGCTAAATAAATAAACAAGCGTACAACAAACTTGTATATTCATGTTAGTAATAATAATAATAAAATATAAGAAGTAAAGCATGGAAAAAATAACTATACTATGTAAGTGGTAAATATCGTTTCTGGGCAAGTGCTTTTTCATTCTTCTACCACTTTCATTCGTTGTATAATATCTATACAATGTTTATCGCCCACAAATTCAGCTTTTGTGCGGATTTTGGAATTACAAAAATTCAGAATTTCAACACCTAAACAAAGTAATACGATGAAAAAGAATGCTCTGATAATTAAAAGTTCCCGAAAACTTACTTTCGATTCCTAATTCTCGAGAACTTCCAACCACTAGTACCTCCGTCGCTTTTGAAATTGAAGAGTTATTCATCGTAAATAAAACTCCACTCGTTCAGTTCATAAAAACGTAAATAAGTGTATCCGAAGTTGGCAGCGGTGTTTAAGAAAATTTCATGTGAATTTATGCTATCTATTTATTATGTCTGATGGCCGCGTTACAGTTCGCATTTTTTCTTGCATGCAATGAAAATTGCCCTCATGCGAATTCAATGGTTTTAAGTCAGCTGAGTGCAATTTTACTTTCATTGCACGTGCAGTACACAGAATACCGCATGCGCATTCAATTGATTTCGATCAGCTGTGTACAATTTTATTGGTGTTACACGGAATAGAACTTGTCCTAATATTTGATTGCGCGCAATACAAAAAATTGCGAACTGTAAAGCGGCCCTAAGACGGGTACTATTTTTTCTTAAAATTTTAAGTTTCAATTAATCCAAATATCTCTGTAACAAATGAAAATTGGATTTGAACATACGGTCTTTTACTCCAGATATTTTTTCGCGACTAATTGTTTATTGCTGGTTGGTAATACAGCGGTTACATGCTCAGTATTCAGATCAATACAAGAAAACCACGATCTGCTTGATGACTTTAACAGTTTGCTTTAAACGGTCTGTCAAATCATGTGTTTGCACGTGTGCACCACTGGCCAATTACCGAACCTTCTTGGAAAAAGTGTTTGCCCTTAGGTTGGCAAGATTACGACAGCAAAATGTCAATTTAAATTTAAATAAATGCCATATTGACAAGTATTTTCCAAAATTATACTAATTCATCCGCTTGCTTCGTCAAAAACCGAGCTATTAAGTTTTTTAAAGTTGTGTTTCATTTCTTATTGATTATTATTTAAGCTACATTATTTGTTTAAGTCATCAGCTGTACCTGGCGTTATTATTATTTTGACAGGTCAAAAAAGTAGTCCTCAAATGTAATGTAAATGTCGCTATTTACCGGAATCTGAGGTACCATTCAATTCAATGTAAATTTGAATGATTCGACAGGCCGTGTATACCAAACTGGCCAAGTCGTTGTTATTAGCAGTTCTATTCATTTAGTATAGAATTAAAGAACAATAATGCCTCTGTTAGATTACTATTTAACAATGTTTGCCATTTCTAATTCGACAATATTTCGACTTTTTCTGCCAGGTTTTTCCAATCCAACGTCGCAAAAGCGTGACGATATAACCTCTACACCATAACCGTTTCTGCATCACTGCTTTTCACGACGATAATACAATCAGTAATCGTTTCATAAACCTCCTCTACTAGGGGCAGGAAATCATGAAAGCGAAGAGGTACCACAAACACGTAATCATATATTAAACGGTTAGTCGCGACAAAATGCCTTTACGTTTAGTCTCCTAGACATGTCCTTAAAATATTTCCATTTCCTCAGAAACACTTTGTATAGCCCTTCCAATTTAACAAACGACCTTTATGGTTCATTAATGACGATGCATTTTGAAATGTTCTCAGATGTACACGTTCACGGAAAATTAAGCGATATTAATTTGACATTTGAGTCATAATTAGAGGCTAAAATGTATTTTTAAATTGTTGACTGCAAAAGGAGTCGCGTGGTCGCGATTTGTTGTAACTGGTTTTAATGTAACCATAGTTTTAAGTTAGTCTATACGAGGTCTATACAGCGAAGCGATAAGACAACAAGCGACGCTTATTACTTAATTTACACAGAGGGCGCCACTGCAGTAATTATTCTGACGTTGATCTTGACTCTCGTTGAGACTAGTCGAGAATAATAATTAAACATTATCTTTGGAGTAATTTAACCGTGTTTTTTATTCAACTTATTTTATTTTCTGTTTCTTACACACGCTGTTTACATTTGGTGTAAATGAAAGAAAGACAGTTGAGGGATCTGGTCCAAAAATAACGCATCACTGGTAAGAGTCATCTTTGGAGACAAAACATCAAAGGTGCCGACAGCAAATGACACCTTTTATCTTATCTGTTCGCTGGTCTATACCCGCTAACTATATACAAAGGAACGCGCATTCAGACGCATGAAGTAATTGGAAAACGATCCTGCCAGTTGGCTTCCGCTATCTTTAAATGTGGCAAAATAGAGGAGACGTACCACACTTTCATGTTGTGCACTATCACAATGTCATTTTGTTGACAAATTAATGTTCGTATACATGCCTTGTTACATGTCTCGAGAAAGAATCTACATCTAAAGTTTTGCGGTAAAAAGTAACAATACTGGTATGTTCAGATATCATTTTAAGTGATCGTCTTAATTACCTCTACGCTTCAATTTTGGCACATACTCCGATCGATATTTCTCTTTTTGACATTATTTTGTAATACTACTAAATGATAAAAGCGACCGTGGTACAAATATCTTAGGTATGCTCGAAATGAGAACGTTATTCTGCTGTAGTCAAATTTTACAAAAGTAATTCATTAAAAACTTTAACAGTTGATAGCTCCTATGATGCTACTTGGGAATAACAGCAGAATAACGTTATCCCTTTGAACATACCCAATATATTTGCACCATGAAATCGACCATTTAAAATAAACATTTAATCGATATATTTAAAATCATTAAGCTTAAATCTAATTCTTTTCGCAGATATGTATAGGATTTAAAATTATGAAATTCTTGAACTATTTCTCGCTAAAAACAGCAAATAACAGTTGTGGAATCCCAAACTTCGTATAGATGAAATTCCACCTCTTGGATTTTGCCACATTTAAAGACTGGTTGTTTAGCGGACCGTTTTTTAAGCACACAGTGCACGTTCCAGTGTTGTATATAGTTCGTTGGTGTGAACGTGTCTTATATCATTGCCAGTCATCACTAACAAACGACTAACAGCAAAGATTATACTCTATTATAGTGACGGCGTTCGCGCAAATATACGTACTTAAATACCGAATATTTTTTACACCATAAAATGTGAATAAACAAACATGTTTCTCTATTTCTTCGTACTCGTTATTTTATTAAGAGTATTTATCATTAAGACCTTATTGGTTCTGTCATAGTCAAATGGAATGATCTGGTACCATGTATGTTTGGTGGTTGACTGCAAAATTATTTTCGATTTCCATTTCCGTGGCGATTTCTCCATAAACAGATCTCTTCATCAATGTTCTACTAAAAAAAGTTTGAAATGTATATTTTTTTTTAATTTTCTAACGTTACAGTTGTTTTTTCCACTAACAAACTAGGAATTGTGTGAAATTAGTGGTTTGGCGTCCGCCGATAGCATAATCTGTGTCGCCGTCTGCGCTGTCAATTAACCCTTTCACTACGCATAATTTTAAAATCGTGTGCATTTGCCATTTGTCGCTTGCTAATATACTCGTCTTGAGTAGTGAAAGAGTTAATGTGTCAAATTTTCAAATGTAATATTGTACTTGATTGCAAGTGTTGATAAAATGAATTCCATATTATTTTCTCGATTCACAACTTTATAGTATCTATTATCATTGCATACTATGTGGAGTTTCCAAAATATTAAAAAGTTGAAATATAAATGACCATACACTAACGTTCACCACCTTTAACTGCGATCCCTCCACCCTTTCCCCTCATCACAGAAAGCCAATCATGTTGCAGTTCATTATTGCACTTCCTTGTGTTTATCTATGTGACACTAGACGTAGGCAAAAATCGCCAATTTTTTTATTGGTCAAAACAGTTGTGATGTCTTTGGGACATAATTTGAAATTTATATTTTTTTCTATATTTTTACATGTTAAGCAGCCAACAAAAGGTAACCTCCTGCAATATAAGCGTTTTTTCATTCCATTATATTTCAAATTTAATCTTGCTAACATTTGGAAACATTAGGGGTTTACGAAAATTTGATCGGATATATACCGATGTGCCGAAAGTGAAAAGAAATCATAGCATTTACAATGTGCTAGAACAGGATAGAAAGTCGGTAGATACCTTACGATCCAATTTTCGTAAACCCTTGTAGTAATGCAAAAATATTTGGTATAAATTTTATGCCACAACAGATTGCAGATGTCACATGGGTCGTCTGCTAGTTTGAAAAGACTATATAACCTCCATAAAGCTATATTTCCTAGTACTTACTCTGAAGATTTGTATTTACTGGAATCGCCATTCTCCTTGATTTTCCCGTTAGCTTCATCCTATGAACAGCAACAGCAAAGTGAAGAGGCCGCGCGGAGGGCGAAAACAAATTGCATTAATTATTATGTTTAAACAATTATAAGAACCAGCAATGCAAAACGCATTACCATTAACTGAATACAAAATAATTTTATTTAATCTTATGCTTAAAATACTTGTCACCATTACGGACTTCTAATTATTTTTATGTTGTCCTTTTACAAAAGTAGATCTATAAGAAGAATGTAGTGCTGACATATATTTGCTAGAAGAGCGTCTAGTTTCACATATGAAAAAAAAAAACTACAATCGTTGGATCATAGTCGTTGTACGGTGGCTGAAAGTATGCAACGCAACGTCTAGTCAGGACTAGACTTACCGTCCTTGCAGATTAACAAAGGAACTTGCTGGCAATACTTGATCCAGATCAATAATTCTGAAAAAATACACCGAATAAGACCAGTGTCTTTGCACAATATATTTTTTTTGTATTACTTTGCGCCATGCATTTTTGATTTATTGTTATAACAAAAATTGGTAAAATGGTAAACAATCATAAGAGCAATGTGTAAAGTCATGGCATGAATTTTATAATTAAAGAAAACTAGTAAAAATATAAAAAGTGAATTATGTACTTAAATGTAGTTTTCTACATTAAACCCAATGTTTTTTCTTAAAGTTATTATAAATAATAATTGTACAAAAGTACTCAAAAAGATCTTCCAAGTGAAAGTAGGAAGGTGGGACTGTTTACCATCTTTAACTGATCGTGAGCCTCAATGAATTCTATGTGTATAAATGTTATTTTTTATGATGTAGTGTTCTCATTATTTTCTGAATTTGTCTTGTATAATTTGTCCACCTTAAGAATGAGATGTTTCACCAATTCGGGTGAATTGATGTAGTCACGGGCCTTGACACCATGGGGTCATGATCGTCCACTGCAACCCTATGACGAGAAATTTACCGATCAGGTTACGATACATTACAAGTCTAGCATACTTTTTTTTTTAAATTCATTTTAATTTGATTTGATTTTACCCTCAATACTTAAGTATACTAGTTACAAATCAAAAGCTGTAAAAATGAACTTAAGATTTAAAATGGATTCAGTACCTGTTTTCTATACTTGAAGGCGACGAAAGACCGAAATTAACCTCATAAGTCTAAAATTAAAATTAGGAAGTGATGTAAAAATAATAATCTATAAGATGTACAAGTTCATAATTTATTAAAATGGCAAGTACTTATATAGGCGAATTGGAAATATGTGCAACTGTACAGCAAATTAAGTGTACTTGCCATTTTTCAATACTCTAATACGATAAAAAGAACCTTGAAGTATTACATAACACAATAAAGAATATCAAAACATTAATACTTACGTCCTTTTTGTAGGGAGCTTCTAACATGGCCTCGACATCGAAGTCCTCCGCCATTTTTCTACGAAAGTAAAAATACCGTTTTCAAAACACCACTCTCACACGATGTGCGTTAGTTCCACAACTGTTTGTAGTTACTTACAGATAATTATTGCACAATTTTCTGAACAATATGTGTTCGATTAATGTAAAATAATAAATTGTTATCCACTAAAGAACAACAACCAAGCCCACGCAAGAAAAATTGATATGAATGACAGCGCTAATTACCTGCAGTACTGCCATCAATGCTAATAGTGCCAACATAAAAATATAAATACCTATATTATAAAAGTGATAAATTTAAATGTCAATATTTCTATTTTTTTATTATTAAAATGCCTACGTTTAGAGTATAAATTACTGAAATGCTTCAGAATTATTTAGATCACTATTATTTTAATTTCAGCTTGAACCCCCTGATAAACAACATGAACGCACGCAATATAGGATGTTACACACCAAGAAAACTTATAACTTCCCCATTAAAATAATTAATTGGGACAAGGAAAGGGAATCTAAGCCAATAGATGTTGACCCTTACTGTAAGGGTAAAATCAATTACTTCTTGTCGCATTATAATACTCTGGGAGTATCAGAAACTGTGCCATATATAACAACCACAATGGAAATGCTAAATCAAATTAATTTACCTGATAGATATCAAGGCACTAGATATAGGAAACCATTCATAAATTACACAAGTTATAAAGAGTAAGAACACGTATACAAACAATAAACTCTTTTGATTAAAAATTGTTGTAGCTGGCTACCTTGTGAAGTTAAAAATGAAGTATGTCCTCCGCGGTGCGTAAACAATTATTTAACAACAATGCAATATTATTTTACACCTCCCTACCCTTATAAGGTTGAAAGGGTAAATGTATGCAATCTTTCGTAATGTTTAAACTAATATAATGCTTTTCTAGCTTTCTTGCCCTGTTATACCTTATTTACAAAATCAAAAACTAGGCAATGAAGACCCTGTTCTCTCAAACTACAAATTTTATGATGAAGGATTTCCAGAACTTACTAAACAATTATACAAACATAAATCACACAGATGGAAGTCATATAATCCGTGTACGGGTGCCTATAACGACGGAACTTTGCCTCCCGAAGATAAGAAAAAGTGCTATGAATTAGAATTTGTGAACGAGAATTTAAGAAAGAAATATTTATTACAAGATTAAAAATACAATTATAACTTAATTGAAAAAAAATTAAATTAAAGCCATATAACTTAAATTTATACTCTCAGAAAAATGTTTTTTGAGCTTTTTCTTTGTTTACAAATCAGTGACAGATTTAAGGTGTTATTATTAAATATTTGCAATGCGACACCTGTTTATTCAACAATTTTTTTATGTATACACTAAAATCAAAAGTGCCAAAGGGAACAAAATGTAGAATAAAAACTCTGTAATACGCTTAAATCGTTCACTTTCCTAATAATTATAGTCACAACATAAAATAATTTTAAATGTAACTTAATATTAAATAACAAAAAAAAATAACACCGTACAATGAAAGTTACAGTATTGTGGGTAACAGAAAATAACATTTTGCTATAGATTGTTACATTAAAATTTCACGGATTGGCTTTTAAAATTATAAAATACGTATTTTTTATTACCCCAATTTTAGGATGAAAAGAAAATTGGAACTTTTAATCTTTCATTGACACAGTTGTAAAATAAAATAGCATTCTCTAGCGCAAAATAACATCCCACAGCAAAACATTATTGAAATAATATAATTTTCCATTTAAACAAAAAACATCAACAATATTGATAATCAAAACAAAACACTTAAAACACAGAATTTATTTAAAATGAGTTAAATATTGATCATCTAGGGTTTTAGTTTGGGCCCAAAATTTAGAAAACTCTCGCCACAAAACAACTTTTTATGTAACAAACAGACAATTTTTTTCTAAACTTCAAGTCCGTTGTTCAACAAAATTAATTTAAAAATCCGTAATGTGTATGGATTTTAAATATTATTTTAGAAATTTAGGGACCTATGCAAATACCCTACAAAATATTTGGTTGTAAAATGAACAAGATACATCGATATAGATAACAGTTTATATTATGTAAAAATATTTTCAGTCTATAGACAAATACTTCTCACAGATCGAGTGAACCACATTATATATGTGACATGATAAAATGTCAAATAATGCCTAGTTGCTTTCATCTAAGTGACAGAAATAGAAAATTATTTTGAAGAATTGACGTTACCAATCACCATTATGAATTAGCGAAGTGATAAGACATTTACACTGCATATTTTATCTTTCTCAGCAATGTAAAGTCTATTTTCTATCCTATTTTAAAACACAAGCCAGTGGAGAAAGTATAGCACCAACAAACAAACCTAAAGATACCACAACCTTTTCGGCTTGCGCAGAGATTTACATTCACAGAATTTTACCTTTGTAGTTTCTGTCAAAGGATTAAATGTAAAAATAATTTTCAGACTCTGTGCATTCGTAGTCGTGAGTAGGTTTTAATTTTTCGTATTTCCCTGGAAATTCAGCTCCAACATGATATTCCTCCTCCTCCTAGAATTTCATTAGTACACGATTTCATTAACCGCAGCGAACCATCTAAGTATTTCTTAATTCTGGGAATAATTCCGTAAGAGGTTCGATACGTAATTTTGTTTTAACTTCTGTTATATAAATAAATAAATGTTTACATGCTTAATTTGTTTGTTACCTTTACAAACATCAACTTTCAATTTTATTAATATTGATAAAATGGAAAAAAAATGAATTATCGATTGAGAATATATAATTCACACGACTATTTATACAAAATGTTTTATTATGTTCCCGATACTAATTCTTTTATACGATATACTTAAAATTAGTTACATTTTCCGGTTATCCATCTCTTCATTTCTCGCTATAATTCTACAACGCGACAGTTACTCATTTAGTTATTTGTGACATAAGTGTGCAAAAGTGAGATTGCAAAACGAGCGGTTTATTTGCTTACTTTCTATTTCAATAGAAGAGGCAAGCCTTCCTTAGAATAAAATAATTATCAATTAATATTTTTTGTAATAAGTTTTTTAAAAAGTGTTATGTATCGCAGGCTTTTTCTTGTTCGTATTTTTAAGTTTTTTAATTACTATTGCGTCGAAGAAACTTAATTCTTAAAATTTTGCTAGTTGGTATTTATACCTGATGGATTAGATATACATCTGTATTAAGAAACTTCTAAAAATCATAAGTTTTTTTTTTTTGTAATGACAGCAATAAATTCCTTCCTTAGTAATCAAAGTTTACTGTACTACTAAGAATGTTACAATTACATGCGACCATTATTTACTTCTCGTGCGTGTAAAACGGCTCTTAGGTAAATAATGCAATAAAATTTATGGGTATTTTTACTAGTTTAGACTCCAATAATGTTTAATAATTATTTTCAGTTATTCATATGATTTCTTTAAATTGACAGTATTATCAGGACGCCAAAATCGTGCATGCGGATCCGCTGAATATGACAAGTGATCCCTCTTCTCTTATCTCTTCGCTATATGAATTATTTCTGGAATTTTAAAAAGCTAGGCAAAATTTAACATATTTATAATGCTCACACTTATGTAAAAGAAACAGTTTAACAATAAGAACGTCCAAATGCACATGCCAAATTGATACACCAAACATAAAACATACAAACCAACTACTACAAATACTAACATACGACTATTTTTAAGATTCTACGGTTGCTTTATATTAATTGGTTCCATTATATACCTAGCAACGTCGAAATCTTAAAATTTTTGGAGAATTTTGAATTTTTGTATAAAAACAACAAAAGAGTCAAATCATAAGGTCACCATAGGCAACTGGGGTTTTAAGCTCTGTTGTTTTTATCTTTATGTACAATATTGTATGCAAAAATGAATTTTATTCTTCCATTGTACATAAATGCTTTGTGTAAAAAATCAATGGAAGCGTTTTCTCTTAAAAAGTTTGCCTTTTGATTTGGGCAATCTCTTTCTTTTCTTATTATTTGATTTTGGATTTCCAAAATCAGTAATTTCATCACCCAAAGTACCCAATGTTGTAAGTTTACGCCGGGTATGTTTTTCTAATTTATTCACAGGCAATCGTGTTAAATATTCTTCTTCGTATGCTTGCTTTTCTTGTTGTTGCTTAGTGATTACTTGCTGTGCTCGACTACTTTGTGATACCTCTAATGGAATATCTAAATATTCTTCTTTTAAATCTTGCATAAGAGATGATGAGAGTACATGTTTTCGGCGTTTCTCTTGTATTCTTTTATTTCTTTCTTGTATAGTTTCATCACCTATAAAACATATAAAAGAGTAAATACAATTAAATAATTAATGTAATAACATTTATTATACCTGTATAATGAACAGCTGATAGTTTAGGAGGCACATACACATTAGATTTTACATTAGTTGAGCAATGCTCTTCTGACTCTTCACCAGAATCAGAACTGTCTTCACTTTTTCCCAATAAATTCTCTGGATTAGCCTTAAATACTAACGGATCATTTGCATTTGCACCTGTTACAGCAGTTTTAACTAATTTATCAATTTGATACTTAAGTTTGTGATCAATAGGTCTAATTTTCTCAAGCACAGCTCTTATTTCAACCAATCTTTCAATACATGGTTCTCCTTCGATCTTTTCACCTGAGCATTTCCGTAAAATAAAATACGTCAAATTAATGAGGTAGCTTAATAACATTTGATACTTCATTTCTAAAAAACTGAGCCCTTGGTCAGTCGTTAATTCTCCTTTTCTTACTCTTTCTAGCATATTATCAACCAATGATGCGACATGCTGGGCACTAACATTCATTTCACTTAACAAAACTAATGTTTGTGGTAAATCTGGGAGAGCAGTTACCGTGTCAGGTGCCTGAAAATAGTTTTGGCTTAATTAATCAATCTATTTAAAAGTAAAGGTTAGGAATTTCATTAGTTAATAAAAATCTAAAGCAAACAAGAAAATAAAAAATACAACTGTCAACACTTAATTAATGTCATAAAAATTTCTACGCCATCTTTCTTCGCGAAAGTTGGTGTAAAAAAATAGGGTAGTTTGTATCATTAAATGAAATTTAAACCGAAAATGTTGTTAAACGCAAATATAGCAAAAAAATATCAGTTACCTGTACCATCTCTTTTCAGGTTGTAACAGTTTTAAAAATACAACAATAAATTTTGTAATAAAATAATAACTACACGTGCAACACTTTTATATCAAAGGCCTTTTTTGATTTGATATTAGAAAAAGTGGGGATTTTAATGTGACGTCGAAAGAATAAAAATGTAGCGGGATTTTTAAATATAAAAAAAATGTAAATATATTTAACATGCTAATTTTTTTAACACCTATTCATTAGAAAAACTAATGTACATTTTATTGTTAGATTAAAAAGCTTGATTATTATTATTATTCATATTAGCAAAGATAAACAATTTGTTCTAATATCTATGTGACTACTACAAAAACAGGGAGTTGAAGTAACAATAGTGTTTTCCGAAATAAAATTTAGTTAAACGTAAATATAGTAGGAAAATATCAGTTACTCTCTTCTCAATTTATAACAGTTTTAAAAACACAGCAATAAATTTTGTGATAAAATAACAGCTATATGCATCCAACACTTTTATGTGAAAAGCCTTTTTTGATTTGATATCAGAAAAAGTGCGGAATTTAATATTTGACGTCGAAGAATATAAAAAATGCAAGATTTTTGCATTAAAGCATCCTCCGTTTTTGCCGTAATGTGCCGTAATTGCACACAGTGGCGGCTCGTGGTCGGAAACGTAGGGTGTTCACAAAATCAAAAACATGCAAATTTTTAACTAAAATCAATCATTTTTTTCGTACATGTCCTTCTTAAATTTTCTTGTAAAGTCTCTAAATTTGCCCTTTGTAGTTTGCGTCAAATTAAGTTCTCGTTTTGGTCTGCCCATACTTTTAACTTGAATTTTTTGTTCATAACTAAACGAATTAAAATTGTCTTTCAAATATTGCACAGTAAAACTGTTGGCATCCATAGTTCTTACTTATATATTGTTTGGTGTTTACTTACAATAATACTTTGTTTGTTTCGTGTGCATTTCATTATCTTTTTTACGTACTGTATATTTCATTTCATTACTTTTTTACGTACTATATAATATATTCTTTTTTGTTTGTCGGCTGCACCAAAGCGCAGTGGCGGCTTTGCTTTGTCGGCTTTTTGCAGAGGGATTTACCGATGCGGCGTAGTTTTTAACTGCGGCTGCGCTGTTGCCAATTTATTTTTGTTTTTCTAAAAAATCAATTATTATTTGTATCTTAGAGGGAAATGTAAGTTTTTTGGAAACAGTTAAAGATTTACGAGTTTAAGTTTGTGATTTTATGTGCGCGGGTTTAATAAACGTATTGCTGTAGATGAAGTACCTCAAACGAAAATTTAAATCAGTGTTTTAAATAAAATAGATAGTTTTTTTTAATAAATATTTTGTCTAATTTCCTTTTTTTTACAAAGTTAAATTTAAGATATTTATAAATTAACACTAAGTATTTAAATTGTTACAACCATAATTATTGTGTTAATTATATCAACTTTTATCATCTACAATTCTTTGAAAATCTTCTTATACCTAAAACTAAAATATAAAATTAAATTTAATACGGACCTGTATTAATTACTCATCTAAACTGCACGAGTGTGATTAAACATTGAGCACTGGCTTAATATCAGCAACAAATTAATAGATTAATATATTAAAATTTTTAAATTCCAAGCAAAAGAAAACAACACATGTGAGCCACCCGATATCTATATCACACTGGCTCTCTCACTCCACGTACGAAGCAGAGAGCCAGAAAACAAACAAAAAACCTGGAAACAAATCCGTCCAATACGGAAAAATACAGCAATAGTGAAATAAATAATATAATGTTATATATAGTCACGAAAATTTTGTTAAAACTTAAAGTATAAAGAAATACACCGTTATCCTAAAATATCAAAACAACTTTGAAATGAAAATAACATTAAATTAAGAAATTTATTCAGATAATTGCTTTTTTTTAAATAAAAAACTACAGCAGTATGTTATTTAATAAATTAAAATAATTACGCACCCTTGGTTTCATTATAAAACTGTCACCAACAAACAGTATTAGTTCTTATGGTAGTTACGACCTGTGAACGGTGATTCATTCATAAACAAAACATATATAATACAGTTTATCCGTAAAACACGATATCTGAACGTTGATGTCGATCGATTTGTCAACGCGATCCGAAAACGCAACGAAAGCGAGCACAGGAGCACACTCAATTTGTGCACCGTTCATATGGAATCTACCGTATCCCTCCCCGCCTCCGCTACGTGCTTTATGCGGCTAGGCATTGGATAAAATCAACGTAGTCCCGCCTACTCGGCGCACGTGCTCCGTCGTCGGTCGCTTGCTCGCGATGTACATACATATGTATAGAAAGGAACGTCGCGTCGTTTATTCGTTTCTCTGCGTTATATTTCACGAATATATTAAGATCGAGTAATAGATTTTATTAGTTTGTAATCGACGATTTGTTTAGGGGGTTCACGTGCTCATGTGCTCCTATACAGAAACCGCCACTGATTGCACATCATAATTCGCATTATTTTATTAAATTTGTTTTTTGATATTCAGGTGCTGATATAAATACCTTTTGGAGCTAACACTACGCTTATATCTTGTTGAAAGTTCGTATAGTGATAGTGTAACTAAAAAAACCTTTAGAAACATCCTTTTTTAAAAATTTGTTTATTGAAAACTTTGGATTTCTTAACACCATTTTTTCTGCTTTGTCTTTATTGTATTCAAGTTTTATGAACGGTTTTCGACCAAAGTTTCGACTTTAGTAACTTTCGGAATTGGAAATAGTGCTGAATTTTTTCAGATATTTTAAAAACTTGAAAAACTAACAACTCGGCTGTTCCTTTCATATAGAAGACCCAAGGTGTTTCGAAAACTACATGTAAACACAGGAGGTTTAAGCTTAAAATAATATGTTTTATGAATGTACAAATTTTCCTATATTTAAATAAAAGTTGTTTTATAAAAAATTACTCGTTTGTGTACGGTAACTGAAATAAAAGCAAATATAAAAAATAAAAATTTTATAGGTCGTTGTGAATACCATGGCAAAATTATACTCGAAAATTGTCGAAATATACCGATTGTTTACGAAGTATTTTCATCTGGCAATACTTGGTACATACATATGTGGCAATACCAGCAATTCGCGACTCTTGCGCTCTTATACGCCCTCTACCGAAATCTTAATGAAGGTTCGCAAAACAGTAAAAACTTAACCTCACTCTTCATATAACATTAGATACATACTATCCGATTTCCGAGGTGAATAAAAATTTGTATATTTATTATATAAATTTCTTAAAAGGTCCTTAGTTTTTACAATGTCTAAAAAAGGGAATGACAAAACATTTTGTTGTGTGTATAGGTGTAACAGTACTGCTTGGAAATGTCCAGAATTAAGTTTTCATTTATTTCCAAGGAAAGGTTCTAGTTATGTTTACTGGATCATGAAGAATGGATTTCAACAAAAAATTGATAGAAAAATGGCATGGGAAAAGAAAACTGTTATGGGAAAAAAGTTTCTCCTTTTATGAAAGTTGTTCTCTACATTTTTTACCTGAAGATTTCTACCCATCTGGTAAACAAATAATAACTTGTAATAATTCAATACCAATATCTTTCTTTTCAGTATTAAACAAATCTAAGCACATTTTGAAGAAAACTGCTGTGCCAAGTCGTAACTTGCCTGAACTGAAGCATTCCATAAAATTAAAATCAAGACCATATCGTGAAAGGAAATCTATTATTAATATTGTGGAAAATGAAACTTCGACTGACATTACTGATAGTGCTAATAATTTTTCAACTACCAGCTACACGATGAGGAAAGAGAAGTAGCTGAAACAATGTTAAAAATTTCAACAGAGAACACTGTCTGTACATCACAACAAAATTTTTACAAATAATCCGTGCAAGTGACAACTTCTAATTTCATTTTCTCTTTGCGATCTAATTGATTCTGATAAAAAAACTGTGCAGTTTAACAGGATTATACACCCTAAAATTATTGGAAGGTTAACTAAAAATGTTAGAAGACAATTTGAAAAAAAAGTGTATGTCAGTGAAAGAACGTATAATATTAAACCAATGATAAAATAAAACATAACGTCTCGTATGTAGTGCTGTCACTTTTATTTGACTGTGTTAATGCTAACACTATTAAAAAACTTAATATTCAATGTTATATCTGCCTTATCAAATGCACTGAAGCCAGGCTTTGCATGGTTAAGTGCACACAATGTAAAAAAGCATTTACCTACATGCTTTCATCAATTTTCTGACGTCCAAGTAGTTTAGACTGTACGGAAATAGTTGTTGAGAAGCCACGATGTTTATGTTGTAGACTTAAATTGTACTCGCAATATAAATCAAATCACACAATAAAATTTTTAATTGGTGTAAGTCAGCGGGGACTGATTACTTTTGTCAGTCGTGCTTATGGTGGAACGGCATCAGATACGAAGATTTTTTTAACAAAGTGGTTTGGTAAATAAAATAGAGATGGGAAAAGCAGTAATGGTAGATAGGGATTTCTGATAGACGATATATGTAAATTGTACCATATTAAAATCATTAGGCCCCTTTCCTAACGAACAAAAAACAGTTATCACCCGACGAATACATCTAGATCGAAGGAATTTGCCTCCAAATAGCGAAAAATTTCCCTCAATGTTAAGTTCATTTTAAAATATCACGAATATCACCCACCACCGATATAGATTTGTTTTGGTTTGCACTGGTTTCCTCATCAGCTGATTCGAAGCGATAGCAGCGCCCTCATCGGGGAAAAGAGTCGCGAATACTGCTTCCACTCCACTCTTCACAGATTACCACTCTTCCACATCACCACTAACTGCGCCACTGCGCTATCAGGTGAGATCTGTCAAAAACGTAACCTCGAAATACCATTTTAAAAACAGTTTTATGGTTTTTAGTAGAATCTTTTCATTTACTCAAAAAATGGATAGGCATTTTAGACTCAAGGAAACATGTTCTTTCCGTTAATGTGCACATAAATCATTAAATCGGTGGTCCTCATTCTGGAAACCAAAGAAAAAAAAATAATAGAATTAGTTTAAATCCATTTAAACATCTACGCGAAAATGCCAGATTTTTTAGCAGAAAATAATGTTTGTGGACAAAACATATTACAATTAGTGTCAAGAGGAAATGCTATTATAGCTGAAATATTACGTTTAAAAGATTACATTCCCAAAGTATATAGGTATGTATGGAAAATGTATAATACCCCATACTGATCTAACTTATAAATAAAACTTCTAGGCTAGGAAATAAACAAGATGTATTAAAGTACACAGATATTATATTAGATTTCAGTTATTTTCGAATTGCAGAGGGACATGAACATAAAATAGAAAATAGTGAGGTGAGTTTAGCAAAGGGAAAAGAACTCTTAATTTTAAAGAATAAGATTTTAATAGCTGAACAAGATATCTGTTAATCCCTGCCATATGATAAAATAGTTTTTCAATATTTTTATGGATATCCATTTTAATTGGTGTTTATGAAAATTGTACACGTAAATATCGTTCGCAGAGAACATTTCAAAATGGTACCAGTAAATATCTATTACATTTAAAAATTTTACTGCCAAAAATTTGTGAACTAAGATGGAAAGAGAATAGGCAATAATTAAGTTAGTAGATTTGACTAGAAAACTTGAAAGGGTTTCATTTTTATGTTTTTGGTCTGGTCTTTTTATCTTCTAATTTATAAGGTATCTTAGTGAAATGTCTATGAAGTGACAATTATAGACCTTATTAACATAATTTCTCATATTTATCTCGCTTTGATAGTTTTTAAATATTTAGTGCTAATAATTGTGAAAGTAATCGCTAGCTTATATTCATTTTTTGAATCTATTCAAAATGTTTGTAAATTAATTAACGTTAGATACCTACCTCCCAGTACATTTTTTGGTACACCTTATGTGTGTGTCTTATATCACAATATAAAGAATAGTACAGTGATAACAAAACCCTTATTTATGAATGAAATTTTTCGTCCAATTGTTATGATTTTGTATTGAGAAACATTAACAATATATTGTTTTGGTAGGCATAAATTTGTATATCAGGGTTAAACCAAGTTAGAATATTGAATAATCTTTCTGATAGGTGTCAGAGAAGCATATGCTACACAACAGGATCAATTTTTGTGCATTAACAGTATCCACACCTATTATGCTGCCAAAATTAGCCAACAAAAAATCTGGAGTGTCACTAGTGCATTATTCCCTATATTGTGATTATACTTTCCCTTAGTTCTAGCTATAACTTTGCATAACATTTTAGGTTCTACAAGATTTAGATGCCGAATTTCGTGATAACCATATACAAATAATAGAACGATTCTACCTAGCTTTTAAAAGTATACACACCTATGTCTGCGACTTAAATCATTATATTGAAGAACTAAATGATGGAGTTTATTTGCACCAAACATTGGAAACTGTATTTTCTGATATGGAAGGTAGACAGTTATTGGTAATTATGTATACTCTCTCCTTATATGATTCTGTATTTTAATATGTTCTCATTCCATGATTGATTGAATCACTTATTTTCAATCTACAATATTAAAAAGTTAAGAAAAGAAAAGTATTGAAATGTTTATACTGGAACAGAATTCCTAGTCTAATATTATCGTCTGACGGTCCTATGGACAATTATGCTTCATGGTATATCAACAAAATCAATTTAAAATACAAAGCTTAAAAAAATGAAAAATAATGTGCGAAATTTGTATAGTTTTTAAAAATAATCGGGATAATGAGATATGAGAAGCATATAAAATCAAAAAAAGAGCTCAGAGAAAATTAGTCAATTTTATTAAAAATCATATTCCTAAAAAACAATTTCAAAATAATAATGCTATCAATTTATTGGCATCATACAATATACACACAATGCCAAAAAGGCTAAATATCGAAGGTGCGCTTCCTTTAGGTTTTGATCACGTTAAATTTTTCATAATTTTGTCAATATAAATATAGTATTTAAATTTAGTAAGAATCGATTAAATTAAAACAGAAATTGTTTCAAAGATGTTATACTAATGCAACTGCCTATTAAAGTACATCTATATTCTTGTTTTAATATTTTGAAATTCATGTAAATAATTGATAATGAATCCTGTAGTAGTAGAAAGTAGAACTAGTGGAAAAAATAATGTTTCAGTGCGAAGCACTTTTTCTGTATGGAACAATGTTGCTTATGGTAGATGCTCTAATAGAAGGTGTTATAAGGGAGAGATTGTTAGTATCATATTACAGATACAGTCCCCAAAAAGGCGATTCACAAAGTGGTATCGACGAAGTATGTAAACTTCTAAGGGATACTGGATATTCAGCTACACGAAAGCCGAGCAACTATCCAGAAGATTATTTCAAGTAAATTTATAAACCAATGAAACATTGTAATTTATGAATTGTGTTATTGTAGGCGCGTCCCTTTAAATTTGTTATATGTGGATACCATCATAGGACGCCTAAGATCCGATGATATTTATAATCAACTCTCTATTTATCAACGTACAAGTCATCGAAGTACTGCTTTAGCTGCCCAAGCACCTATGCTTTACGTGTGTTTATTCTTTTCAGCGGATATCTTACATAATCAGCCTGCCGTAATGAGAGAAATAGTTGACAAATACTATCCCGATAACTGGGTTATCTCTATCTATATGGGATTTACGGTAAATATTATAGAGGGATGGGAATCATTCAAAGCGGCAAAGACAGCTTTAAATAATACTTTAGAAACATCAAATGTTAAAACTTTGTCTGCGTCTTATTTCAACAAAGCTAGTGAATTATCAACAGAAACTTCGAGATTGATTAAAGAGGGTATCACTAAAGATAATTTACTTTCGATCATTAGTAATGTAATTACTGTCTTAAAAGATTGTAATGTTGTGGTTCGATGGTTAATTTTGCACACTGCTAATGGCAAATCTGATGATAGTATATACAGGCATAAAAGATGTAAACAAGTTCGAGACATTGTTGTGAATGAATGCAAATATGAAAATAGCCATGTATTTACATTGCTTTTAAATACAGCACAGCTGGAACTAGTTACTAAAGATATTTTTAAACATTTACTTACTCAAAGGGAAAAGAAGTGGGAAGAGCTGAAGAAGGAATCATATAACAGCTTAATTGAATTAGCTGACGTTTTTGGAGGTTCTAAGCCTTTAACGAAAGTTGAGAAGAATGTTAATTTGCATAACTGGTTCTTGGAAATATCCAATCAGGTAAAACATTGTACTTATCATTTTCTACGCCTAAAATTAATTGTACTTTAACGTAATCAGTGTATTTCTTATTGTCCTAATATAGATTGATATGCTCTCCTTATCCGACAATGCGTCATCGAGAAAAATTATTCAACTTATACAAGCATTGGAAGAGGTGCAAGAATACCACCAGTTAGAATCTCATATGCAGGTCATTCAATATTTAGGGGAGACAAGGAAACACTTGCACCAAATGATAAGAACAATGAATATTAAGGAAGATGTTCTAATTACTATGCAAGTAATAGGAGACGTTAGTTACGCTTGGGAATTAATAGACTCTTACACCGGAATAATGCAGTTAGCCATACAAAAAGATCCCAACTTGGTAATCAAATTAAGGGCAGTGTTTCTTAAATTAGCTTCTGCTTTGGAAATTCCTCTCCTGCGAATTAATCAAGCGCACAGCGAAGACTTTATTTCTGTGTCCCAATATTACAGCAGCGAATTAGAAGTTTATATCAGGAAAGTTTTACAAATCATTCCCAATATGATGTTCCAAAAGTTAAATAAGATAATAGAAATGCAAACCAACGTTTTGAAGGAGCTACCTACAAGATTAGATAAGGACAAATTGAAAGAATACTCTCAATTAAATGAAAGATTTGAATATGCAAAATTAACGCATTCAATATCGGTGTTTAGTATGGGTAAGTTTGACAAACTTTTTATACAGTGTGCCTGTTTTTCTCTTATATTTAGAAACCTTAGAACTTAAGTACGGGAAAAAATTGGCTAATAAACAATTATTGGAAATTATGTTTACATTTTTGCCATATTATGTATATAATAGATTGGCCAAACGCATATAAGTGGCATACAAGCTGGTTCGTCTGTGTGCCATAGACGCGCTGAGATTGACTCCTATCGCCGCAATGGTAGTAATTCTAAACAAGGCGCCGCATACAAGGAACAACTAGATCTGTTGCAAAGAGGCTTATGCATGGTTAATTACCAATAAGTAAACCGCACAGAACTGACCATAAAAATTACTAGTTGAATTTAAAGACACCATTATGGGGAAGCCAAGTGATGCTGTAGTTCAGAAATATAACCTACATAGAAAGTATCAGTATAATACCAGATATGCGTTGATATTTAGGCTGTTTCCATTGTCTGTTGAATTGTTGGAATTCGACGTTTCGGCAGTGTGTTTGCAGTCGTCATCAGTATAGCCCTGATAAAGGGTTTCCAATTCCATTGCTTACGATGGAAATGGTTTCTCGGACCTGAATTAGCCTATGCGTTGTTTCTGTATTCTCCGGGAGAGGCCAGTATACGACCGTATTGTGCATTAGTGTGTACACTGTAGAATACAGAACAAACGCGTAGGCAATTCAGATCCGAGAATACATTTCCATCGCAAATAATGGAAATGGAAAACTATGATGGCGGTAGTAGAAACACTGCCGAAACGTCGGATTTAAACAATCCAGCAGACGATAGAAACAGCCCTAACATCAACTGATATTCTAGTAATCCATCATCAAGAACTTCACATCATGGGTTATAATACTAGATAATTAAAAACTGATAACGGAGTGGGGATCGAAATATAGAGAAAGAACACTGGAAAAGGCTTTTCAGTTAGCTACAGGAGGCACCATCATTGTGTTCCAGACTGGGGTTGAGAAAAATGTACAGAGTTCGTAAAAGCGCCACTATCTTCTCTGGCAGTTAAGCAATATCTAAAGCGATTAGCAGGTTTGCGACTATGAAAGCGCCCTAATTCAAGAGAGCAACCAAATGAAATTAACATTACAGCCAGAAAAGGCGATCTGTTTGGACAAGGTGCCTCAAGGTCATTTCTTGTAGCATTACTTCTTTCGTTATTACCAAATTGTAAGTTAAAAAAATCCATCAACAAATGGGTATCATAATAATAAAAGAAGTAGTGGCAAAAGTCATAAGGACAAAGACAGACTATAGTTCTCAAAGGAAGAAAGGTCTGAATTTACAAAAGACCTACTAAGTAAAAACTGGAAAAATGTCAAAATGATAGTAGGTTTGTCGATCGCTCATTATAGACTAAATAACTCACTAATATAGGCCTCGTTCACATTCCGTCCTAGCCCGTATTAGTGCTCGAGGCTGTAGGAGAAGCAATTCCCCCACTACCGCATTAAAAGGAATTGAAAGCAAGCGCGCGAATTAGATGAATATCTCAGCCGTAAGATGATTATGCTTATACACAAAGGTAATTAGACCCATGATAACATATGGAATAGTAGTATGGTGGCCAGGGCACGGTAAGTGAGATCTACGAAATGCCAGGTGGTATGCAAGATCGACTTCTCTTATCACAATGAAAGTAATTCAAAACCTACCGCCGTTACACCTTTATGTAGAAGATATGGGTGGGTCTGCAATCTACAACAAATTGATACACAACCAAGTGCCGATAAGGTGCCGGAAAATACTCGGTATTTCGGTTAGGTTCAAGGGTGATGACGGTGTTCGAAGATGAGGTAGCTGCACTTCAATCTTGTGTTAGAAAAGTGAAGAGATGGACCAACGTAGATAAAACTGCGCTATAATAATAACTGCCTGTAATAACCAAGTACATTACGGGGCGTCGACTATTGCGAAGGGTCGCAGGTTCGAACCTCGTTCTGGTCAATTACGGTGACCGGTTTTTTCCGAGGCCGCAATGGTCGTTAGGAGGGAGATTTGTCCCTGCGGAGGTCCCTGGTAAGCAATAAATTGCTTAGGATTGATTTACCCCTTAAGAAAATATTCTCTGATAGCTAGTCAACACGTAGCCACTAAGTGCGCAAGTGGTGACTTCAAACTAGTTAGACACTACATAAGCACCCTAAACAAAGTGGGCACTCAAAGGAAATAACATTGCCCTCGGTGACTAGTTATACGGACGTGAAGGGCATCAGGCGTGGATGTATTGGCCAGTCAAGAATAGTGTTCTCCATCCTTCTGCATTACCACATCAGAAATAACAAAGTCCATCCATGAATGGATTCATAATTTCGCAGAGTGGTGACAAATGTCCCCAGGGCTAAGATGTGTATTATAGATTTACTAACTAAAGACACTTTATTTATAAAAGGCTAAATAATTACAAACCATCCTAACCCGCACTCCACCTAGGTACTACACGAGGCCACCTGTTCTAAATACTATATGGATTCCATAACAATTGAAATGTTCCTATTCTAAATAAATAATTTCGATTGTTAATAACAAAAATATAAAACAGTAGCCTCGCATTATGTGAATACTACTTATGTGAAATGTGATTAGTTCACATAATCGCGAGTCTGTAGATAGAGTTTGTAAATCGGTCAGCTATCAGTTGTTAGAATATATGCGCGCACGGTACGACTTTAGTTATCTTCCAGCATTCACCAGGGAGAAAGGCAAAACCATGGCAAAAACTTTACACTGGAAGGATTTGGGAAGAAGTCCCAGACCTTGTTACTGATAGCCGGCAAATTATTATTATCTTTCTGAGTGCTGAAGACTAAAAAAACAGGAATATTGTTAGAATGATAAGTCTACTAATTGATCACTGTAGACTAAATAGGCAAACCGCAGCAAATAGCATCCTGGTAAAGGATGCTATTTGCAGGTTATGCCAAGACGAAGAGAGAACTTCAGTTAGTGTTCTGTGTCAATGCCCTGGCTTGGCAAGAATAAGGTTTTTAGAGGGAAATCCCAGGACAGACTGCTACGTAAAAAAGCCGCTCGCAGGAGATAGTGTCCAATTAAGGAGGCAAAGTTAGAGAGTCCTCTAAAATAAAGGGGATCGCAATAGATCTAAAAACGCCGCAATGAAATAGACTTCCATGGTCACTTCAATCCTAATTTAATCCGGCAAGGATTAGGTTCATTCTGAAGAACGCATTGTAATTCACTAATCGTCGCCAAGGTCAATATGAGAATGGCGCTTATCTGCAGTTTTCGGATGTTCCTATATGAAGTAACGCGTACTGTATGGTCTTGTTGGTTATAAAAATAAAATTTTAAGATGGGGTCATGCACAAATTAATAACTATCAAACATTAATTAGGGCAATATAGAACTAGATTACAAAAGTCCATTGCCGCAATGAATAAATATTTTTTCTCAGCAGGGAGAAACAACTTGTGCTTTTCCTCTCTAGGGCGGAAAGTAAGTGACATTGACATGATGAAACTGTACATCTTATAATTTATAACATTATTGATAGATGACATGCGATGGACATTTTTTCGATTCGACCCAGTCTGAGCCCATTTATGAGATAATTGCTAAATTATTAAGTGTTTTCATTAATATTCAATTAAACTATTATTAAACACTTTTAAAACGACGCTAAGTTAACGACAGTTCTCAAAAAATATTTGTCACTCACAGGTGTCTTTATTATTTTTAGACATTTAGTTTAAATTGGACTAGCTGAGGAAAAAATAGTATTCAAACCATATGAGGAAACTGCTATTGCAGCCCTCGGGCAATTATAATATTTGCCCGGGGCCTGTAATAGAGCACTTTCCTCCCTTGGCGAACTATACTATTACGCACACATGCGAATATGCTACACGTGAAAAAGTAACGTCTGTGCGGGTTATCTGCTTGATCGAGCCGTAATATTGGATGTTTATCTTACCTGATTTATAAAATTTTAACAATGCTTATTTTTCAAAATGGGAACATACTAATGTGTGTAAGTAATAAAGCAGTGAAAAATAGTTTACAATAAAGCAATTAATACATACAGTCGTGAGCGTATAAAAACTAATGAATTTTTAATTTATTGAAATAAAATAAATGGAATTGATTTTAAGACATTATAATAAAGTTTGTAACATGACACAATCAATATTTTTATTATTCTCATTGGTAAAGAAGTCTTCTTCATATATAATTTGCTTAATGTTAGAAACAAAACAGACTAAGGGAAACAAGTTTTTTTTTTCTATTTTGCCTCGTCGTTTTCTTAATCAACATCTGTGCATAAATGCAAGTAGCTTCTCAAACTACTTTAACATACAACATACATATATATATACATATATACATACATAAGTATACACAGGAGAATTGCGCAACTGTTGTAATTTAATACAAATGATATGTGTAATAAACTTTAATTAGTGCTTTTGGGAATAATTACAGAAAAACACAAAAATAAAGTCATTGATGATGTTTTTGATTGTCTTTGGATACTAACCTCAATGTTATGCAAGTAAAATAGTTTTGTCATTTCGCTGGTTGCCTGAGCAATGTTTTTCCCGTTATGAATTTCCCCATAATAGGGGTAGAGTAAGATTTTCAAAGCACTTTTGCTATCTAGTTCCATACTTCCCTAATGCTGTCAAAACTATCTTCTTAGAGTATTAATTATATTGTACTCTTTAGAAATCATTTTTCTATTGTTAATTTACAACTAAACAAATTAAATATTAATAGGCATGCGAATGATGAAAAGTACTCTTGTTGGAGTGATATGCTTAGACCCCAAAGATCTGTTGGAAGATGGTATCCGGAAAGAACTAGTTCAACATATTTCAAAAGCTTTGCACAATCAATTAATTTTTAATCCCAAAGGAAAATGTGATGATTTCCCTGTGAAATTGAAAAATCTATCTGCCATTATGGATGGTTATAAGAAGTCTTTTGAGTATATACAGGTAAGAGAGTAGAGTAATGTAAGTAATATTGGTAATCAAACTGGTATTTTGTAGGACTATATTAATATAAATGGTTTAAAAATTTGGCAAGAAGAAGTAACACGCATAATCAATTATAATGTAGAACAAGAATGTAATGGTTTTTTAAGAAATAAAGTTCATGATTGGGAAAGTATCCATCAAAGTCGGCATGTACCAATTCCTTGTTATCCGCCGACAGATACTATAAACGAAAATTTTATTGGGAGGTTAGCTAGGGAAATAATAAAGTTAACTGATGTTAAGTAAGTAACTCACGCTTTTTTTTAAATAACTGTTGCATTTTACCCAACGCTAATTACACGCAATGAAATTGTACTTTTTATGTTCCCAATGATTTTACATTTTTGTACATCAGAACTGTTTAATATAAATATACTTACATATTATATTTTTACATTTGATTTAACATGAATTGTATTTTCAGGAATACAATATACGTAGAGCAAACTGCTACTTGGTATGATTCTAAAACGCACAAGGTGGTTTTAAACAGAACAAGTATACATTTAATCTCATCAGCTATAGAAGTCACAGGGCTTGTAGGGTTGGATCGTCTGTTTGCATTTATGATCATAACCAATTTGCAAAAAATAACAGGTAATTATAGAACAGAAATTGTTAAAGCAAAAGCTGGAAAATGCGGCAACCGAAAATATTCAGAGATATGAATATTTTTTTATTCAAAAAATTATTTGATTAAGCTTTCACGAATCATTATCAATCATGGTAAATTCGACACACATGCCAGCGGCGTACGCCTGCAATTTTGCATTTAACTTAAACTATAAAACGTGCACAAACACTTACCGCATTATGAATCACCAGTTAGTTATAAACGATACAACTGCATGTACACTGTACTAACTGCAATGTAATTCAAGGTTTCTTTCATTCGTACGTCTAGCTGCCGATCGCAGTCCCAATAACCGATAACGCTTGAAATATTCACCACGGTTATGTATGTGGCTCAAGATGCCATGTCTAATTATTATTTATTCGATATAAGGTTATTGTCGAATAAAGTGATCGAATATCATTTCAATAAAGTATTACTGGAATAATTGTTTCGCCGAATATCCTAAGCTTTTTGGCTAATTTGTTTTTCTAAAGTAGTTTTACATATAATATTGAATCTCAGAAAGTTTTAACTACTAACTCATTTTTATCATTTTTTTAGCTATATTGCAAAACAAGGACAATAAAAATGTAGCTTGGAACAACATTATGACAAATATTTGCGCTGAAGTTAAAAACATAAGTGAAAATCAGACTCCTGCTAAATTTTATCAAAACTGTATCTATAGAACAACTAAACTGTTTACAACAATGTTGGATTTGATTCTTAGTGTAGGACAATTGCAATTACTTCGAAATTTAATAAACTTTCACTTGAACTCTACTTGTAAATTTAATTCAAAGAACTTGGAATCCTCACTGTCTTCACTGAATAAGTAAGTTTCCAAGACCCAAGATAGTTTTATATAGCATTTAATACTATATTTTTTTTATGTATATTTAATTTTAGAGCATTGGTGAATCATATTAAGAATGAAGAAGTACCCGAATTGTCCGAAAATTTCCTAAATAAACTATCACAATTCTTTGATTACGCTGGTATGAATAATCCTCTAAATAAGATTTATATTACTGTACGAACAAAAGATGAATATGCAGTAGTACTATTTGTATTTGTCATATCACATCTACTTAAAGTTTACATGTTTACATCAGGCATAAATATCAAACGAAGTTTAGACCAATGGGATGGTGCCCCTTTTATAACAGGAATTCACACACTCATCAAACAATTT
Source organism: Protaetia brevitarsis (assembly GCA_004143645.1). Taxonomy (NCBI): domain Eukaryota; kingdom Metazoa; phylum Arthropoda; class Insecta; order Coleoptera; family Scarabaeidae; genus Protaetia; species Protaetia brevitarsis. The sequence goes on from RXPK01000318.1 coordinate 3,087,519, forward strand.
CATCCTAATCTAAACAATGCCTTTATAGAGTTAATCTGTAATTATATACTTCAGTTAGCACAGATACCAGGGTAAGTATTATTTTCTTTTAATAAAACATAGATTAATGTTCGTTTTACACAGAAATGGAAAAAATGTAGATCAGCCCATAGAAGTTATTACAGCCTTGAAATTTTTAAACATCTATTCCAGTTATTCCGAAAATTCTAATTGTTTTTTAAAGGAACATATGCCCGACGAATTTCTACATTTGTATGGTACTGTAGCATTGTAATTCACATTTTGAATTTCACATATATGTATATATTTTATAAGATATAAATAATGTATAAAATGTTGATTATCAATGCTGGTATTGCTTCTTTACATCAAGGACAACTTTTGTTAGATAGCTACTCATTGAAAGTTAAGTATATTTGGTATAGTAATAATTAAACTAAAATCGTGCAGGAGTTGCAGGTGAATGCGTAATGAGCTGGAGCGCATGATATTTGTATTAGTTTTTTTTTTTTTGACCGAGGAAAATATTATTTAAACAAAAGAAAATATTGAAAGTTACTGTAAATGAAAAAAAAAACTGATGAAAATGAGATGCCTATACGCGCATAAAATTTTAGTCTTTTGTCACGTGTAATAGACGCAAAAAAATAAGACGTTTCCATATTTCTTCAACTATCGTTTGTGATTTCTGAAAAAAATTATGTATTTGGACATATGCTGTTTTTGTAAAACACGCCTCAATTACATAACATAAAGCGTTACCTAATTGTAAAATAAAAACAATTTTACAAAAAGGAGTCATTTCCCGAATAATCCACTAATAAAAAAAAACTATTATCGATCTCAATCTGTAAACTAGTGATGTAACGAATGCGTGATTTTACACATTCGCGAATGCGAATATGTGTACTAGACATTCGCGAATGCGAATATTGACTTTTTAACTTTACTAGCGTCATCTATTAGTTTTCAGTTTACAACTATACACTTGCATAGCAAACTAAGCACACGTAGAGAATTAAATTTCTCCATCACCGCAGCGAAACTAGCCAAGTACAACCGAATCGTTTCGACTTTTTACATCTTATTCTTGTCAATTCAAGTTTAGTTTTGAGGTTATTGATGGTTATTATAATGTAAACTGGAAATTAGTGCTCAAAAGGTTGTTTTAGGATTGCAATGAATTTGAATATTAGTTTTTTTTCTAATTTATTCATTTTAACAGGTAAAAGTTACCTGTTAAAATGGATAATTTGATATTCGCATATTTTGTTGCGAATGCGAATATTCGCGAATGCGAATCTTCGTTACATCACTACTGTAAACGATGGCACCACAGACGCTAACGACCAAACGACAACTAATACCGCCTCACAAGAGATGAAAAATTACAAATCTGCTTCTAGCACGCATTATTTAATTTCCAAAATTCACAAACTTCTGTTTTTCTCTGCTGAAGGTAACGAACTTTTGTTCCCCGGCATAAAAAATGCTGACGCTGTTTGTCCGTCTGTTTCTTGAATATCGTTGCATGTATTTGAATCGTAATGTTCGCATTTATCCAGAACTTCGGTGAGCAGGACAAAGACGTGCGTAGATGTATTGTTGCTACCAGCGAACGAAAATAAAGTTTATGGTATGGGACTTTAGTGTTTCGTACGGTAGGATTGTGAGAACCGTACGCAAACGAAATTGAGAAAACATATTACTCTCTTTTTCTGTATAAAGTTTAGGTACCTGTACGCAAACGGTATTCTTACTTTTAAAATGCATAAGGTTTGTTCGTTGGTGCTACTCTTTCTGCACTGGCTCCTAGTTAGAACAGGATAGAAGATCTGCTGTTTATGTATCTAAGGATAAAATATGCACCAGTGTAATTGGTGTAACTCCAACGAACAAACCTAACAATTGAGAATGAAACAACGGTTTCGTGCCGTACTTTTTTATTTTATTATATAATTGTATTAATTTTTAAATAAGTTTCATTACTTGATTACTTCATTATGAAAAAGCATCCCTCTACATATACGTATGCATGATTGGGTCAGCGATTGATGTCTATATGGTATGGATTTTCCTACCATTAAGTAGGGAATTAGGGAAAAATCTTTTCAAAATTTTAGTGGTAGATAGGGTATTCCTGAACAGGTACTGTTTTTTTTTGTTAATCTTTTTATTTATATTTTATTATTATTCATTTAAAATGCTTATTTATCTTTTCAAAAATTTATATATATTTTTTTCTGATACTATTTATTATTCTATTATATAGCACAAATTACAAATCCACACAAGCAAAATAGTACTTATTCAAGTACGTTAAACGTAGCATACGGTTAGCGTATTTTGTTTTGTGTTCTGTATTCGGTTTATGTTCGTGAACACAAACGATTCAAAGCTAAAGTTTACGTACCCAGACCTAGTATAGTACGATACCATTTTGTTTCGTTCTTGGTATATTTTAGTGTACGGAATAACGTTTGCGAACACGTACACAAACGTAAACGTACTGTTTATTTTCGTTCACAGGTTGTTGCTACCGATATTTTATTTATTAAAATTCTAGGAGTGTGAATACTACTGCATGACCGATTTCCTATATAGTTACTCTGGCGCTGATACGGCATGGTGTTCCTTATTTCAGACCCCGTTCCGGTTACGTGGGGTTATATACTTCAATAGTATATACATACGTGTAGGGGGTACGATTTCCCAATTCTCCATGCGTTATATTTGCAAAAATCTATCCAAGACGTTTTCTACCAGCACGCTGCGTGGATATATTGTAAGGTTATAATTTAATGTTAATAGGTGATGTATACTTACTGCGACTCCTGTATGTCCCGCTTAAAGCTGTATGTGTGGTAGTTTTTCGGTACTTCTAAATCTACTATAGGTATTGATAAATATTAATATTAGGTAGGTAGGTAGGTAAACTTGATTGTGTAAGCATATTCTATTTGATACAGTTTGTTTCAATATACAAACACTATGAATGTAATAAACACCTTTCTTACAATTTAGATATTATGAAAGTACAGTAGACAAGCATCAGCCTTCTTTCCATCAGTTCTTACCATTAAAAAAGAAACATTTTTATATATGTATATCACAGTATTATTACAAATTCTAGTTCGTACAGTTTAAACATATATTATCACTAAAAATATCAGATGTTCAAAAAATGCACGAAATAAAATCAAAGGCAGTAGACAGTGTTAAGTAAAAAACATTTATAAGACCACCTTTACACATTAGGATCTGAATTTATTGCTTATTTACCTATGCTATCCTGTTGAATACATGTTAAAGGGAATATAATGGGACGTCAGGTATAGATATAAGTGAAAGTTTAACACCAACACTTATTTTACTACTTTTGCTACACTATTGAGAGCAGTGTAAATAGCATAAAAAATCGATAGCTTATTATGTATTTATGTATGTCCATGTCTAAGGGTTACATACACGCAGTGATAAGATTCAGGCGCTAAGCGCACTGCTACTTGAACGATTTGAATCCAATCAATGCATGGTATACTGCTTTTCACCCAACACAAAATCTACATTTGCCCTATTCTCGATTTCTTGATCATTTTTAACACTAATAAGGTTTACATAACAAAACATAAGTACTCTGCAAATGTTAATAACGAAATAAAATATCTAATAACAGTATTATGTAATAAAGGAACATATCTAAAGAACTTTAAGTTCTATGGACAAACAAACTCAATATTTATAAAATATATCAAAATCGTCTCTTTACTTAATTTTACAATCAGAAACCATTTATAGTACTTTCACTTCATTTCACTGGTAGCAAATATATAATTTTCAACACAAAATAGCTTCTACAAAGATTTGTAGGTTTTCTTCTATTTATATAACACAGTTAATATAACTGCTTAGAACAATTACTATTAGAAAAACTGACGACAAGTAAAACATTTTCCGGGTTCCAACGGTGTATTAAAGTAGATTAGAGGTCAAGATTCATGCAATAAACGGTTGTAATGTGGATAGACTTCCCACGTGGGTACATGTAGAGCAAACTCCAAGGCTACCAGTACTGCAAATTCAGCGCTCAACAGTTCTCTTCTATTTATGCGAAAAATTCCTTCCATTTTTTCCATTAAACTTTTAAGGACGTCACCCTTAATGTCATTTAACTTGGCGGATAGGAGCAAACTGGCAGCAGCGCACATTTTTCGATTTTGTTTATTTATGAGACCACGAAGTATGAGCTTTTCGAAATAGACGTAAGACTGGGCAACCGTTAGTAAATCTAAACCACTTTCAATTTTACATATTTTACGCATTTCTTTCTTTAAGCTAAAAAACAAATCGATACATGTAATACTAACTGAAAGATCTAAAATTATATAGTACTATCAGCATGCAATAGACATGCTTAATAAGTGTAGCGTTTCTTTTAACGTCTGCCTCAGCTCACCTAAAGCGAAGTGTGATATGCTTGCTGAAAAGAACGGGTTTACTTCACATGGGTCTCATATTGGTGTTTGCACCAATTGCTTAATGTTATTTCATTTTATCAGACGTATAAAATATGTAGTACTTCTTAATTTATATATTTTATTATTTACTACAATTTTGTGTAGAGTATAGTTTGCTCGTTAACAAGAAGTGGAGGTAATCGGAGAAGGTTCCTCTGCGATGGCTGCACAACCCTTCTACTTACGTAGTTTTTCGTTTCATTCATCTTCTGACTATTGCAAGTAAGATCTACCTGAAAGTTTGTTAAAGCGAAACCGGTCGTAGAGAAATTGTAGGAAATAATAAAATATATGAATTAGGAAGTACTACATATTTTATAGGTCTGATTATTTCATTTTGTTACCGATTTTTCGCGTTGGCACTTGCATCAGGTTGTTTTGATAACTTTATATAAGTGTTATACAAGGCAGATATTAGACTTTCCTTAAGATCTTTTATAAAATATAATGGGCAATTAAAAGTTTCATTCATAAAAAATAGCGTTATGTTCAATCAAGGGATCTATTATCGTTAAATTATTCGTGAACATGAATACCAGATCGTGGTCTTTTTTATAATTATTGGAAATAACCATTTTAAAGACCAGCGGAACAGAATATGTTGCAAAAGGGTGTTAATAAAATTTAGAATTTTCACTTTGCTAAGCGTTATAAATTAATTATTGTGTCCTTGATAAAAAAGAGAAAGGAATAACACGAGGGGCCTTATTCTTGAATCTGAGGGAGTGGAAATTCCGAGATAATTGTCAAAAAATTCCTACGATTGCAATAGTTGGTATTCTCGAGTTCAATTTCTCACGTTTTCGTAGGAAAGTACTCGCGAAAGATTCCCCGGTATTTTCTCCAACAAATAAGTAGGAGAATTTGCACGAGAAATTCAATCGGCTTCGCTCGGTCTCACTTCGGTGGTTTCCGCGTTTGTTGTTGTTATGTTCGTGAACAGTGTTGCCAACTCGTGGGAAATTTCCCGATTCCTGGGAAGTTTTGAAGTCGAAGGGAAAAAGGGAAATGGTATGGTATTCGTGGGATTTTTTTTAGCAACGTTGTGATATCCTAAAATAAGACGTATTTACCAGGTACAAATATACAAGCTAAGCTCTTCCGAAGTCCCAAATCCCCTCCCTATCATATTATCCAAATGTACATAATAGTGTTATCACATAGCTTCCATTTGTGTTTTATTACTTTGAACTGTTTATTATTTCATTCAATTTATTTTATTTATGTCTTATATAAGGACCAGCTAATATTATATTATATTGTCCTGTAATTAGACCTGTTAGAATCTGTTGGGCAAATATATCTATATTATTATTATTATTATTATTATTACCCAGTAAACCAAATTCAAATTTCCCGCAATTATATTTAGTAACTTCAACTTAAAGGTATTCAAATAACTATTTATCTAATACAAAATCCTAGGTAATTTCATGCTTTAATGTTGAAGTTACTATAAATAATTGCGGGATATTTGAATTTGGTTCACTGGGTATTTTCGTTGAAAATTAAGATTCAATTGTGATTTAAAACACTTTCAATGTGTACTCCATTTACATGTGGATTTATTATTTATATTTGTCCATTTCTATTTATTTGGTAATGCGTAATTTTATGAAGTTTTATTACTTCAATAGAATGGTGCGACTATAACAGCTCACTAGTTTATTTTATTGGTAGGACTGAATCCCAACCGGGTCATCACGAGATGCGCAAGATCCACATTTTGTATATTGGTACCATGGTTTTACGGATTCGTGGGAAGTTTAAAAAAGGGTTAAGTTTAAAAAAGGGAAATTTTGATAATTCTCGTGGGAAATTCTATACATAAAGGTTGGGAACACTGTTCGTGAATTATATCTAACCTAACCTAAGCGATCCTAATAAAAGTAGAAGTAATAGATAATATAATTTATAAACTATAATATTTGGTTGTAGAATAACCATTAGAGATTACAACTAAAGCCGGTTGAAATAATATCTTATATATTCTCCCCTAATTTTATATATTATTTATTGTGATGGATGCTGAAGAAATATTGTTTGCCGAGGAAATATCTAAAAATAAAGATCAAGCTGACCCACATAGCCAAATTTAAATTGCCCGCAATTATTCTTAGTAACTTCAACGTTGAAACATAAAATTACCTACCATTTATTACAACATTAATAGTTATTTTAATGCTTTTACGGTGAATTCACTAAAAATAGTGGCGGGAAATTTAAATTTGGCTATTAGGGTGCTGCTCAGAGTAAAGTGGTGAATGTTATTCTCTGGGAGTGAAAACTCCATCGGTTCGAGAATAACCTTCCAGAGCATAAATATGAAATACTTTAATTTTTTTATCTCTTATAAAATATTGGATGAAAAGGCTAACAACCATGATAGAAAAAAAAAACTTTTATAAAAGCCATCCATTATATAGTATATCCGCCTAAACAAGTATTACTTTCTTAAGCATTCATAAAACCCTTTGTTTAAGATAACCCTTAGTGCATATTTTTCCGAAGTAACGTGTCACAATTTGAATTTCTTAAAATGTTACAAATGCATCACAAATTTGTATCATTTTTTTTTTGTATTTGCCTGCAAATTTAATTACATTGACATTACATACATGAATTAACCTCAAATTCCCAAATAATTTCACCGCTTTTCAAATTTGCATGCTCCGACCAGTTCATTGGGACAAAACTCAGTTATGTGCATATGCTTTTCGATAGACTCACGAGTTAAAAAGTGGGAGATGTACATCAGGTCTCTGACGTCACCGAATAGAGTCCAAACAACGCGCATTTAAGGCGCAGCAAGTTAGAGAAGCTTAACTGAGATTTGTGTTAAAAGGAACGCTACAAAAGTACCGTTAAATAGTTAATGATATTTGATATAGACCTAACATTACATTCGAAAATTACTAGATACCGAATCAGAAGACACCAAATTGCGCGAACAACGTTACACCATAAATGTTATTCCATCCTAAACATTTTGACTCACAATCAACATATAGGAGAAGTAACAGTTTATCGACAACAACTCGTTTAAATAACGCTTTTCCAGATTTGTCCTTTAAACTTGGACTCATCTAATAAACGTACCCTTATGAAACCAATTCTTTAATTAATATACTATTCTGCGTCGGTGCCTTCCGAATTGAACTAGTATAGCATTAATTGCCATTTTAACTGTTAATTCAAACGCATGAATCTTATTGCAGTAGTCTTCCAAATTTAAAAACTTACCTCCTTAATTTACTAAGAGTTAGCTGTATATGGGGAAATTTTTCTTTAAATTTGTCGTTAATTTCTTTCTTTAGGTCCGAAGGTCTCACGTAATCTATAACGGATGTCATATATGAAGTAAAAGTTAATAACGTTCGATGTTTTCCAGCAATCAGCTCGGGATCATCTAGTAGATCTGGATGATACATCAAAGGCGTATAAGTTGCCTCATCTGTGGAGTCTGTTGGAGGAGACGTTGCCATCACATGTGCTGTAGCTTTCTGAGAACCTTGATCATAGGAGAAACACCTAAAGACACAATGTTTGATATTAGCAATTGATAATGTTAGTATCTTCACCCTACTTTTCACTAAGGTTACTAGGCGAAACCAAAAATGCATGCAGAATAGGTAGTTGTATAAGACTTATGTGATGTAGGTTTTGTTGTATCTACGAACGCCAATACAAAGCACTGGAGCTTTGTTATGCATACTTGAATATAATATGTTTTTATATAGCGCCACAGTTGCTAAAAATATTCTGAAGATTAGAAAAAACATGCTGTAAATTATATTTCAAGTACACTGTGGAAGCAATCTATTAGGGCACGTTTACATTGTACGCGATTTGCGAGATGGTTAGCGACAGTAGCTGGAAAGGTACACTGTATTAAATGCATCCGTTTGTATTGTACCGTGTCTTCATTTTAAAAAGTTAAAAACATGGGAAATTTAATACCTTTTATATTGACGTTAAGCCATAAAATCATAATTGGAACTAATACAAACACACTGTTATTAAATTTGTTTTAAATTCGCTAATGATTGAATAGAAATAATAAGTTAGTAGCTGATAATCAGAACTGCGACGTTTCATCGGTCATCATCTGCTCAGAAGTTCTGATCGCAGTACTTCTTGAAATGTTAGTTGTGCACGGTGTAATTTGATACCTGTGTTGTTGTTTTCAAAGCAGCTAAACGAGAGAGTTTTAGCAACTTACCGTATCAAACAGAATAATGGTAAACGTCAAGTAGTTAGTTTATGTGCGTAACGTTATTTGGATATCGGTATACATTACTTGAATGCGTTTAGCGTATGCTTACCAGTTAGTAAGTTTGGGATATTTCATATCATTGATTTGGTTGTTCCGAAAAAATACGGTTAGCATTACGTTACTAACAAGTGTAGAACGAATGAACAAGGTTAACAGGGAAAACAATATCAGATTAAGAAATTTAGTATTAATTGACTTTTGTTTTATATAATTCTTTATTTGTACTACAAAATATTTTTTATCTGCCTAAATATTTTAATTTTGGTGGTTGTACATAAGAATTTTGGGTTTGCTTGGCTACCACATAAACATGTAGCTCACGCATATTCCTGTCACATTTATTCGTTAAGTTAACATGGTTTATTTCGCTAAAGATGTAAAACAACTTCCGTTACTGAGTATACCATATTTAATCACGAGACTTCAACGTTTTCGAACTTTTTTGGGTCGATTTCGCTAAAACTTTCTTATATCGGACGCGCATAGAAATAGAAAACAACCACTTGTACCATCATACAAAACTAAACCGGAACGATTTTCAGTAAACTAATCCGAAAGTGGTGTTTACGAAAGATATTTCGACCGTATACACAAACGCTTCCTTAAAGGAAACATAGTCACGTTTTAAATAAACACAAAAACATCAATTTATAAAATAGGGAGAAACAAAAAAAGACATCAAAGGCGTGTGCGTATGCATTGGCTTTTGATATTCAGTTCGTAATTTTTTCAATAACCCTAGGTATTAATATTGTATATGAATGGGATAATAGATGATTTATTTTCGTTATCTACATTTCTGAAACAAAGTGAAGCTCTTGTCTAAGAAACTTTTTGTTGATAACTGTTTTAAGACTAAGAGGTTATTTTAAATTATAAAATCATGAATTATTTTTTAGTTTGCTAAATATTAAAATGTATCCGCAATTTTATTCACCATTTCTATTAACTTTGACCAACATAAACATCATTATGCAAATTCACTGTTTTATTATCTATACTAAAGAAGTTGTATTGACATACTTTTCAACAAATTATAAAATCAGATATTCCAGCTGCGAATATTCAATTGTATACTATAGGTAGTTTGTCAAAGCTAGAGAATGAACTAAATAACATATTATTTTGTTTTATATATTATATACTTTTGTTAATATGTATATACTTATATACAGGCTAATTCAAATTAAGTGCGTATCATTGCTATCTCTGTTATTATTGATTCTAGAAAGTAGGTTAAATTAGCAAAGTATTAATGTTTTTAACGCTGATTAATTATGCAGTATACGAAAAAATAATTGCATAACGCATTTCCCACAAATTTTGAAATTTATATTTTTTTATATTAAACACTGTACTTTCTTAAAAAAAATGAAAGATATTTTAATTTATGAAACAAAAGTTTTAATACAGTATTGTCTTAAAATCAATAATAAAGAAGTTAGGGTGGATTTTAGTTAATGGCAAAGATACGTAAAATCATTGTTTAAATATATCTAGTTAGTCAACGTAATGCATTTTCGGAAAAATAAAGTATTGCTCAGGGAAGTGGTGCACTCTATCGGTGAATGTAAATTGATTTGAAAACGTGATAAATATAACAGGTATCTCGGTCAGAGTGAGAGACAGATTTCTGTGTTTTATCCATCTGCAGAAACGACGGCATCCGTATCGGTGATTTACTGGCATTGGCGATTTGTGTGGTCTGGGGGAAAGGGAGAGTGGATGCATGTGACGCTGTGATGACGCACCTCGCGATAATTCTCGTGTTTGTTTACATTAGAAGATTATAATTCTGAGGTATTCTGTTATAAATATAAAGAAATTGAAAGTATATTGCAAGGCACGTTCTTGTTGACAAAACATTAATTGAACAATTTTCTAAATTGAAGTTTTTTTCTTTTAAGAATAAAATATTTAAACTTAAAACAAAAATCACTGAAAAGAGAAAAGTTAAATCTAAAAGGACGAAAATTTGCCGAGAAAAAAAAACATAAATCTACTTCTCAATTTTTATTTTCTTAGTTTTTAAATTAATAAGTTGTTTTGTTAACTTAATTTACTTATGCTTATGATTATATAATAATCAGAAAATGTTTGTTTTATTAAAAAGAATAAGTATTTAGTTTGATAATATATAATCTGTAGTTCGATGGCCTTTTTATATTTAAAATTTTAATAAAACGCGGGTTTTTCGTTCGAACGGATATACGAAAACCTTCTTCTCCTCCTCTCTCCTATTGCTATCTTCGCTTATTCCGTGTATAGCGGTACTATCGGTAACTTCAGCTGGTGTAAAGACGGGAAATTTGAAATTTAAAATGTAGCCTACTATAAATCGTTATTTTTTTTAGATGTATGTACCATTTTATAGTCACTTGGTGTAGTTCAGAACACAAACTTATTACGTGTTCGTAACCTTTGGGGGCAACATCTGTATATACAAGGATACATCGTAACTTTTCAGCCAATCAAGAGAAAGAGCGCGAACGCCCGTCATCATGTATTTGCTGTTTTTAATAGCTTTGTTTATTTGTGTGCTTGGAGCAGTATCTACTGACGTCATCAGAGTAACTTGAGAGCGTCTCAGAGTTGGATTTAAAAGATAGTACAAACAAACGCGCTCGATTGCAATATAACCTTAATTTATTATTTACTATTGTCAAATGTCACAGCTATTATGAATAGGAAAAGTAAAAGTAATTTTTCAAACTAATGAATGTAGACTACAATAAAAACGCATCATATACTAGTATTTATGTACCTATCAAGTGAAGTTTTTAAAATATAATGATCGTTCTTTACATCAATCACATTGGTATCATTATATTATCCATATCGTGCATATTTGATGCAGGTATAAATCGGATTACATTTACAAACGACAGTTTACAACACGATGTTAGTGCGATTAGCTTATGTTGCACAAATTGCTCGTAATTGCTCGGACGTCGGATCACGAGCAGAAAGAGGAACCTCTTTGTGATCTGGATTTACTTGCTCTAAACAAACAAACACGCACAAATCATGCTCTAGATGGCGATTTGTACTCCCAAACTACATATTTATTTTTATAATGAAAAACGAATTTCTACGATTATATATTATCATACTAAATATTTTTCTTCCTAATAAAACAAATATTTCAATGTAAACACGAGAATTATCGCGTGGAGAGTCATCACACCGTCATCGCCTATCCACCCTCTCTTTTCCCCGGATCTTGCAATGCTATTGCAATTAAATATATTTTGCCGACACGTAAGAGGGCCATCTTGTATGTAGTAGTCTAACTATAAAGCTTATATTTAAATCGAGATGGGCACCAACGCCGTGCTGCCATCTACCGCTTTTGTCCAAAATGTTCAAAAATCCGTTAACTATTTTGTCTATAAGGTTGACTAACTAGTATGTATATAAACAATGGTAAAATTTATAGGGTCTGTTTCAGTTTAAGCCAAAACAAAGAGTATGTTGTTTGAAACTGTCAAAAACGTAATGAGTTTAATTATTAAAAAAGATTGGTTATTTGATTTTGTGTTGTGTTCTTTACTTTTAATTATTAGTACCTTGAACATTTTTCGTTTCAGTGTTAAATAATATTTCACTCTGTCTTCTCATTTGGAGAAATGCAATATGCTGCAAGCATACATTGTATGTGGCAAAAATTCAATAAGGACTGGCGAATGTTATGCAGAACAGTATCCTTTACGACAACAGCCAGATAGACTACTTTCGAAAACTTTACAAACAACTTGGACAACACGAATGCTAATTTAAAAAGAAAAGAACACAGAAAAATATTATTAACGAAGAAGTAGAAATTATAGTGTTAGCGTATTTTGAAGCCAATCGCGAATTTTCCATTAGAGATGTTACTAAGGAATTGAGTTTAAGTTATGCATCAGTTCAGAAAATTTTAAAAAAGCACAAGTATATCTCACTTAAGTACCGAACCTCACAAACGTTACAACCAGGAGTTTCAGACAGGAGGAATGTTTAATAAGAAGAATGGACACTACTTGGCGCAAAAAAATTATTAATGCTGTACAAGTTCGATTTACTTTTGATATTTGATGCGGATTAATTAGTTCGACAGTCGTTGGTGCAGTGTTCTACAATGGTACATTGATAGGAAAGCGATATCTGGAATTTATTCGCACCATTCTAGAGAGTTTCCTTGATAACGCCAATTACTTGATGCGTCAAAATTTATATTTTCAGCTCCGGCGCACAAATGCCGCATAGTTCATAACTGTGTGGACACCATCTTTTCCGATAAGTGGATTGGTACAAATGGAGTAATTCGATGGGCAGCACGCTCTCCTGAGTTTTCACATTTAGACTTTTTTTCTTTGGGGATATTTAAAAGATCAGATATATAGAGCGCGGTACAACAACGTGAATCAATTCCAAGATAAGATTAGGGAAGTTTTCTGCGAATTAGATGGATAGTCTTAAGAGCTATCCAGACTGTATTCAAGCGGGCACGAAAATGTAGATATTGAGAAGGAAGATGGCACTTTTGAGCAGTATTTATAAATTTACTTTTTCCTTTTCAGTTTAATTTCAACATTATTTTAAGATATAATATGTTAAAATAAACGTTAAACACAAAGACATGTATCTGTTTTGTTAAAAGTTGATTCTTTATACTGCTCTACATTTTACAGAATAAAACTTTTTATTATTCGTTTTAAGACAATATTGTATTGAAACTTTTGCATCATAAATTAAAATATCTTTCTTTCTAACAATATACAAGGTGTTCAATTTAAAAAATATATATAAATTGCAATGCGTTATGCAATTGTTTCTTTTTTTTGTATACTGCCAATCAGCGTTAAAAACACTAATACTTTGCCAATTTAACCTACTTTCTAGAATCAATAATAACAGAAATAGCAGTGGTGCGCATTAAATTTAAATCAGCCTGCATAATAAATAATAACCTATTATATAAATTAAATTTTCTTAACAAAAGTTTACAATTTTCTTATGTAAAATTCTTTAAATTTCATCAAATTAGTTCAGTATATAACTTGACGTTAGATGACGTATAGATTTAAATCTATAGTACTCTCCCAAAAAGCTGTCTTTCGACATTTGGAAGTTTTTAGTGAAAGTATTGAAGTAGGACTAATCTTCGGAAATAATAAATATTTTAAATCCTTATTCCGGTAAGTATTCATATTTTAGTCGAAAATCTAATTCAAGTTTGATGTTTCAAAAAGTAAGGTTTCTAGTATAAAAATCTCTCACCAATAAACATGTATACTTTTTTATATTTCCTGTCGGCTCCTTTTATATCAAAGGAAAAACATAAATGCGCATAAACTTCTATTGCAGTTTATGCCATATTTGGCATGCAACGTGTCTGTCAATACTATCTCGTCCCTTGCCAATCGTTCAGGTTTAACTTTGTACCATGGTACATGAGTTTATAAAATTTACCGAATTGAAATATGGCGGTGCAGAAATAATGAACTTAAGAGTTTGTTTGTTCCTAAATTTATCCCTAGCCTCTCGAAACGCTTGTCGGAAATAGGCTTGTTATATATTTTTTTTTGCTTAGTTTTTTTCCTATCCTATTGTTCACAGTTCTATTCTACTGATAATCTAAAGCAGGAAGCTACTGTTACTTGAGCTGCCTATCTTTATGGTCACCGTAGTTTTCGCGATAAAATGAAGACACGACTCCCATATTGTAAACACATGCATAAATACAATATGCTAAATTTTTACATGTTTCCGCTAATTTCCTCGCGAATTGCTTGCAATATAAACATAGGGCAACATCCTGTGCTATACGCGTTTTGCTTAAAATGTAGCGTTTAGTAGTTTAATTAAAGAGAGCAGTAAAATATCATACATCAAATGCATCCACACCAGTATCTGCTTAATGCTTTAATCGACGTATTACATTCACGTTGACTTACACCATATATTGATGGTATATTGAATGCATTTTCTTTTCGTACTAATATGTGAATGCCTACTACTTTAAAGTAAATAACTTCCGCTTTACTAAAGAGGCTTTCTTTCAAAAACATATACTGTAAGATATATCCATATTTTTCATATATTTGTTAAATTATATTATTCCCAATATATTTTTGATTGGCAAAGAGGTGAAAATAGTTTTATAGCCTGCAATCAAATATATACATAGAATCAGAATTTTCCACTTAAACAAAGCACAATTTAACGAGGAAAGAGATAAGACAAGTAACACTCCCTGTGTCAGATGTATCGCCAAACAAATGACCAATGGCGATAGTACGATATCTTAGCATCAGATGTCCATGCTCTCCTTTTTGATTTCCACCACTCAAAAGCAACGTGTGTTAAAGCGGGAAGTGCTATTTGAACTCAATACGCGGTTATTTATCATCTATTGCGCTGAGCGTACGCACCTCTTGTGTAGAGGTTAAATTTAAGTGGTAATAAAGAATTATTATTAAATAACAAAAATAGCAAGGAACAAACCTAATAACAATAACTTGGATTTCAAACCCGTTAGAATTACTCCATGAATAATTTTAACTGTTCCCGATTACGCTCCGTCAAAATCAACGTCAGAGGAATGAGAGGAGGAGCGCTCTCTATAAATTAACTGTACCGTAAGTAAGTCCCAAGAATCGTTCATGCACATAACTTGAAAAGCATAAGTGTTCCTGTCTTATCTCTTTGCTGATTCTACAACGCCTCAAGTACCTGGCTACCTTTAAGCAAATCGCATATATTGCAGACACCCTCAGTTTTACCCATCACCAGAGGAAAAAAGCAATGAGTGTATTTTTACCATTTGTAATCAGGCTGCCATGTTAATACTTTTGTCCTGAAAAATGGAAGATGAAAATGTTTCAGCGATTATAATATTAAGTAACGATATTATACCACAATTATATGCACTGCGGTTGTATAGTCGTTACGAAGGCAGGGCGAAGGAGGCGTAATACGACAAATTAGCCACTGTGTCAAATTTGATAACACCGTATGATACTATGGCTATACTAAAATCATCAAATTCACAAGATACATAAAATCATTGTCCACACACCATATTAATCCAATTTAAAGTTGTGTTTTTTTTAAGGCGCTGGTGTAATAGCAAACATTTTCGTTTTATAAAATAATAAAAACTCGTCTGGCGAATCCTGTTAACTCTACCAAATTTTAGCAAAGGATAACTAGAGAGCCTATTATTATCCCCAATGGGTAATAAGGATACTTTAATCTGGAGTAATAAGAAATAAAGACTCTTTCATCGTTTGATTAAAAGCAAAAGAAAAATACTTATAAAACATCTACAGATAGTGCACACAATGAAAAAAAAAGTATTTCGACTAGAAATAACTGTCTCTGACTCGAATAGTGTCAATTGAATCCCTACCGCAGAATATCAACAACCAGAATATCATCTTTTTGTCGGCTCTTTTGATCTCAGTGCGCAAAATTTCGTGACCTTGACGTCACTGTTCGGGCGAGAAGTCATGATGTGCCTTGATAAAATTCGGTGCCTGATAGGACCTAAACATAATCACCATCTTCTACGTGATTATGTTTAGAATTATTTAATGATAATTAAATATTTCAAAAACAAACAAAGTAGAATACGCCTGCAAAGTTAATTACATTATTACATAAATTTTGAAAATATGAGTTTTAAATGAAAGATTTCACCGAAAATAAAAAAGAAAATCCGACAACTCATTACAAACACGTAAACATTAAATAATATCAATTTTTCTAGAATATATTAAATGTATCGCCATGTACCAACCATAAACCTCGAAAAGGAGGTTTCTTATCACAAATCTGCATAAATTACAATTTTTTAATTATTTGAGGTCGCCTTAACCTGATCGGATGATTCAGACTCTACTGTATGTATTTAATTAACTTGTTTAATGTTTACATTACTGTATTCTGGTGCATATAATTCTGAGAAATTAAGATTGGATTGGATACACGACAGCGTAGTCGTGTATCTCTACTGAAAATTTTATTAAGCGTGTGGTAGAGGGACGTTTGTTTTGAAGTCTGCTTAGTAAATAAAAGTATTTCTGCAAATTTCAGTAGATATTTACAAAGCGTATTTCAAACTAAAGCAAACAAAAGATAAAAGATAGTTGCATATGCATATTTTTATGTTTTAAGTGGCGCATCTGGACTGGCTATTAATAATTCTGCTTTATTTTTGTTCGGAATTGTTTGTCTACAAACATTTACAAATGGTATTTTTCTTATTCATTCCTATTATTTTGCGTTTTGCACGTTCCAATAGTGTGTTAAATCTGTCTTAAATATAGCATAAACATGATATATATAATTTATACCAGTTAATACACATTACCCATTGTTGTATGACTGGAGGACAAAGCAACGCCCTAAGCTTTTAATTCAGAGTTTGAGCTGTTTTAGCGTGATGCACACTGCCCGACAACATTAAAGTGGTGGTCCACAGCGAATTTTCGTATTTTCCAATCTGATTTTTATAATTGCTAAGTGTTTTAGACGTAGGTACCCCAATAGTCCTCCTACCTGCATAAGCCGATGGCAGCCGAACGCGCGCATGTTCAAAGGACGACCAGTTTTGATACGCACTGCGCTATAGACGACGTCATTAATTTTGTCGGGCAGTGTACAATCAATATAAAATATCACGTGATCACTAACATTTTAGAGTAACTCCCCACCTTAAACATCACTTATAAACACCTCACGATTACGTTTTTAAAATGCAAAGTAAAATATAAACCTTTTTATAGCAAATTTTGTTAAACCTTTATCATTATTTGTGCAAAATTATATTTACCTTGCTATCAAATGATGCGATCTTAAATTATATCTACTGTAACCACCTTCTAGAGCCTCTTCCGTTGAAATACATTTTCTGTCTCGAAATTCGTTTCGGATAAACGTTTTAGTTGGAATTAATAAATGACCATAAGAGACTTCCTAAATTTTACAGATTTAGAGACCTACATGATTTAAATTCTAACATATCTTACTTGACCATCTGGACTTCTTTCTATTCCAAAGGAATCAAAAGGATCAAGGACGTCGCCAACAGAAGACAGCGGCCTTGGACCCGACGTATTTCTCTTCCGATTAATATCTCGCCTGACTTCAGGCCTGCAATTACAAATGTAAGAAATACATTATAGGTGCTAATATTTTGTACCTTGATGGTCGCAAGTTACGAGTGTACGGAATAATCGAGCACACAAACACTGGTGAGTATTTTGAAGCTACCATAACCAATCGCTCGTTGTTGAACTTGTAATTTTTGGGTTTCACGATTTTTATTACGTTCGTGGTATTTGCTTCGGGTATAGCAGCTGGTATAGGGCTGGTTTTTGTTCTGGATACTAGAAAACGAAAGTTGCATGCTAGAAAAAGATATGAGGAACAAACAACACAAAAGAGATTGGTTTCAGCTTAAATGAATTTTATTGATTCGGATGTAATTAAATAATGTTCCTGCCATTCAAATTATTGTTTACTATCTATAACAGATTTTATTTAATTACATTTGAATATTTATTTATTCAAGTAAGGAACATCAGTTTATTGATTCAATGAAACTACTAAAAAAAAGAAAAAAATGTATACAAATGTTATTTTGCTTTTGTTAATGCATTCAAGTGGTGTAAAATTTACTTTTATATCGGGTCAAAAATGATAAGTTAAATTTTAACCAAAAGCATACTTATATTAGAGACCTTTTGTTTTGTTTAGATAAGCAGTTTTTACGTGAATTAATTTCTGTCTGACATAAATTTCAAACATATGTCAAAAATCAACCAGATAAACGTTCTTTTATTTCAGTACAACTCCGTTGTATCTAAACTCACGTGATCAACAAAACTCCTCTCTCTGCTCACTCTGAAGGGAGTGGATATTCGAACATAGCATATGTGTAAACTCTCATTTGATACAGAGATCGCAAATTATATTGAGATACGCATGTAGTCAGTGGCGGCGGGTACTAAAGGGTACAAGGGCACGTGCCCACCCAACCACCTAGATAAACACAGATAGAAATTCGCATGTAATTCAGCGCATTATTTTATTATTTTTGCGTATTTTTATAACGATAGTATCAAAGTTTCCTTCCGCACTACAAACACTAGCGCATATGCTAACGCTCAAAATTATGTTCCGGGGCACTATTTCCGATGTAGAGTACGAATCGGCCAGCTCCGCTTATCTTCGCCATATGCGCTTATACCTTTTGGGGCACGCAATTTCGAGTCTCCAGTTAACGGCTTGCATTCATTGCGGCCACATTGTTTTCGACACGTACCGCGCATGTGTGATTTCAAAGTGACGTTTATTATTAATGGTGGAAGTTAATTGTGTGCAAAATCTTTAAAAAAACCCGCTCTCATTTGAAGAAAAACTTTTAATTAAGAAGAAAGGAAGGCCTATTTCTGATCTTCAAATAAATTTCTACTTCCACAAGTAAAACTCGAATTTACAATAAATATTCAATAAAAATATATATGAAAAATATGAGTGGATGTGCGGGTGTTTACTAACAAATAAATTATTTTGTTTTATCTGCTTAATTTTAAAGAAAAAGGTTAGTGCCTGGAATAAATAAAGGTTAAATGATTTAAAGCATATCACAGAGTGGGCAAAGAAACACGAAAATCCCGTTTTTCACTTGAATGCTTGCGTGGATTCTGGTGTTCTAGGCAAAGTGGACATTCGTGTGGACAGTGGACAATGCTTATTTGCGACATAAAATAAGTACAACGAAGATGTGAAAAAAAAAAATTTAAAAATTATATTTTGCGTCGGTTACTTATGTGTATAAAAATCTGTGAAATCTTATCTTATGTTAGACAGTGTAAAATTGAAAAGTTAATTTTCAGTAATTTATGAGAGCGATGACATGTGTGACGTAAGTGTAGGTGGTGTTTTGCCACTGTTAGTTTTCATAACAGACAACAACCTAAAAAAAGGTTTTATCGGAAACATATAAACTGTTGGTTATTATTTGTACAATATCTATGTCGACAGCAGAATGTTAACGAGGTTTTTCCACCCTAAAACGCATTAAAACTTTCTGAGAAGCACAATGTCCGAAGATCGACTGAACGCATTTTTGCAACAAAGTCATAGATGTTTTTTCCAGCATGAAAAATAGCAGAATGGATTTTATGTACAAAAAATAGGCAAGTTTTTATTTTGTGCCCACCCTCTTTCATAACTCATGAGCCGCCACTGCATTTAGTATGTATGTGATATAATTAAAGCAAGGACAAACGCGTTCGGGGAAGCGACGAAGCGGAAAACTCAGTGGCGTTGCCTACAAGCAGTCTATGCCTAGGAGCTTGCATATGTATCTACATAGTTTTGCAAAGTCAGTAGAGAATATTATTTAAGGTTCTATATTCACATGTAAAAGAATGTGTGTCCCACATCTATTTTCCCATGTATTTACTCGGAAACTAATAGAGATAAAAAGTTGCAGTAAAATCCAGTGGAAATGAAACGCCATTGTACATAAAATTCTGTCATTATAACACACCCCGTATAAATAGCCTTTTACTCCCCTCTTCCACTTTATTTTTTTTAAATTGCACCCCTAATTTTTTTCGCAAGTTTTCGGTAGCTACCAGGCTTACAAATAGAGTCATATGTATTTTTTTATTATTATTATTATACGAAATGTTCTCAAAAAGTTGTTCCGAAAAATGTATGTAGTGAGAGCATAAATGCTGGACTGAAGTGTGCCGCTCCCATAGATAACATGCTAGTATAATCTCACGTTTTTCAAACTGTCAAATTGCCAACGCTGTTTCAAGTCATTTAAAGTTATTTGATATAGCACATACATACGTGTACAATTCCTTTGTTGTTGTTGTTATTCGTATGTGTTGTATGTTATTTGTTTTTGCTTTTTCTATTATTCTGATATTCTGTTACTGTTTGTTTGGATTAGTGTAAAATTAATTATATCCCAGAAAAATATTTTCGTTATTCACTCCTGATGAATATGTAGGCATGCTGTTAATCTACGGTGAGTGTCGAAAAAATGCTAGACAAGCCGGAACATACGTATCGAGAACGTTTTCCGAACCGAATGCCTCCTTCCTATCGCACATTTTCAAATGTTGAACAGAAAATGCGCAAAATGAGGGAAATTCTGTGAACGCATTAGCTTTTGTGCATGTTAGTCCACTTACATCAATTAGAAATGTTGCTGAGGAAAACGGATAATAAGTACCATCCATAATACAAAGTGCATTTACTGCGGAATTTGCGACCCAACGATCCTGAAAATAGACTATGCTTTATAGCTCAAATTTTGGGGGCAACTTGATAATGGCTCAGAATTCCTTAAAAAATCATTTGGACATTATTGGTCTGTCGAGAATCCGCACTGGGTACAGCAGACACACTTTCAGACTATATGGAGCGTCAATGTTTGGTGTGGCTTATTCAATGGCCATACCAACTTACGGAGAAAAGGTATACAGAATTCTTAAAAAATTAATTACCAGTTCTTCTTCAATATATTCCTTTGGTCGAGAGATGTACATTGTGGTGGCAACAGGACGGTGCTCCGCCTCATAATTCGCACATGGTTAGTCAGTTTTTGGACGCACAGTTTCATCAGAACTGGATTGGAAATAGAGGACCAATTAAGTGGCCCGCACGCTCACCAGATATGACACCCTTAGATCTTTTCCGGTGGGGATATTTAAAGCAGGTTGTTTATGCCGAAAGAATGTTTTGGATTTATAAAACAAAATATGCCAAGGCTGCCAAGATGTTTCTCCAGAAAGAATAAGAAGAGCCTGTACAAGAGAGCTTCTTCGTAGGTATGAACATTGCCTAATGGAAAACGGTCGGCATTTTGAACATATTATTTGAAAATAATAAAATATTGAATAAAAAAAAAAGATTTCTTTTTTATTTCTCAAAATAGAATAAGTAGATGATTTTGGTGTATCATACTTATAACAATCACTAATAACGCGCGTGTGAAACTTACTGTTTTTTCTAATGTTATCAAAATTACTTTCCGTTTCTGTCATATTGCACAATCGACATTTGTTCATTGGCCTTCCTGTCATTGTTATTATAATCATATGGGTTGGTTTCACATTAGAAGGGATGCCAAATCGTATTTCATGGGAGCGGCACACTTCAGTGTGCCGCACATTTATGCTCTCATTGCATACATTTTTCGGAACTAGTTTTTGAGAACATTTCGTATAATAACAATAATAACAATAAATTATTTAAAAATTAAAAAAAAAATAAAGTGAGAGGGGGTGAAAGGCTATTTATACGGGGTATATTATAATGGCAGAATGATTAGGCATTTGCTTCAATCTCTTGACGGCGATCAAACCTGGGACATGCCCCGGAATGATATGTTAAAAAAATTCAGCTTTGTGAAGGAATTCATCATAAAGCTCAGTAACAGGAGCGAGTGGGATCACAACACCATTTCGAACTTGAATAGAAATGCTATCAAATGGTATACTGATGGCTCCAAAACGGCAGAGGAAACTGAAATATGAATATATGGGCCTAGAACCTCATATTTCGAAAGCTTGGGAAAATATCCAAGTATATTTCAGGCGGAAATACACGCTATTGAAAGATGTGTTCAGTTCAATATTGATAGAAATTATCGAAATCAGGAGATTATCATCATGTCTGATAGTCAAGCAGCCATCAAGGCGCTGAGCTTATATGAAATCAGTTCCAAGATGGTCTGGGAAAGCCTAGGGAAATTAAATAAGCTGGGCAAAAGGAATAAAGTAACCCTCCTGTGGGTTCCGGGTCACACAGGAGTGGAAAAAAACGAAATAACGGATAATCTCGCAAAAAAAGGGGCTGGAATACCTTTTGTAGAGCCTGAACCTTTTTGCGGGTTAAGTAGCAGTACAATACTGAAGAAACTGAGAATAGAAATGGAGCAGAGAAAATCCAGTTACTGGGAAAATCTCCAGGCAATGAGGCAAAGTAAAATTCTTCTGGGAATTTATAACCAGAAGAGGTTTACAGAATGCATCAACCTGAGTAACAACAATGTTGGCATACTAACAGGAATACTTTCAGGCCATTGTAGACTGAAATGACACCTGAGTAAGCTTGGATTGGAAAACGAACCTAAATGTAGATTTTGTGGGGGACAGGATGAAACACCCATCCATCTCCTCTTAAACTGCGTAGCACTGTGCAACTCGAAGGCGTTGCACCTGGGAGCAAGTGAAATCGAAGAAGGAGACTTACCTAGACTGGGGCCCTCTGATATCCTACACTTTCTGAAAGGAATAGGATTGGAAGGCCAGCTGTAAAGCAGCAAGAATAGGGGACACAACAGATTTTTTAGGTCGCAGTGTAGCATCACCCTTCCATTTATATACATACATACATATAATGGCAGAATTTGATGTACAATGTCGTGTCATTTCCACTGGATTTTACTGCAACTTTTTATCTCTCTTAGTTTCCGAGTAAATGCGTAGGAAAATAGATGTGTGACACACTGTATACATAAACAAAAACCTGTACATTCGTAGTAATTTGAAACTTTTTTTTTCGAATAAAAAATAAAAAAAAAAATGGTTCCCGACCCTATTCCGACTCTGTAGATGATGATAACATTTTATAACAGTCTAGGTGCTCATATTTTAAATAAAAGGTTTCCTACTTAGGTGCTTAGAGAAAAATTGTGCTGTAAAATATATAGAATTAAAGAAACAAACAGTCAACAATGTCAATAATTATGTAAATTTTAATCTAATAACATCTAATCGCGACACATAATGTAGCTAGCGAAATAGTTTAAAATTAGTTGATTCCAGATTGATTCAATTATTAGACATCATTACAGACAGGCCTACCGTGTGCCTGGATGCCGGCAATCGATTCTGAAACCCGAATTCTTTTAATTAAAACGCAAAAATATTTTAAGAACCCATTAACTTTAGTATAACAAAGGATAATTTGAAAATATATAATGATTGTGGTTACAAATTCTAAAAATTTATTAAATTGTAATGATTTTCTTCTGATAGGGATTAAACCGTATTTAAAATAGATATTATAACCTTAATTTTTCAAGAATTATTTTTCAATTAAAACCAAACAAGAATATTTGACCGATGACGGTCATAAATTAGTCGGTCAAATAAGGTAAGGAACGTGTGCATCATTGCTCTGTAATGAAATATTCCGTGCAATTTACGGGTGCATATAATTTCCATACATAGTGTAGTCTCGTAGCAGATAAAATCCATTACAGTATTTATAGGGGCAATTCGATTCCCGTATATGCAACGGATTGCTGCGTACGCCAAGTGCCGAGGTCTAATTATTATACATGATTGGAATTTGCCTATACGAATGGGAACGCACTTCTTGTACACGGTATTATATCGATATTTTACGCTCAATATTAATTTTAATACAACTAAAACGATTCAAAATCATTACGCAATTGCAATAGTTACGTTCCGTGTTCGAGCGAGATACTGGCCAAGAGATTGTGAAATATTTTCCATATGCACCTAAATATAACATTGTTTGTGAATTTATGGGTTACCAGCGATTAATTATAGCATACTTGCGACTTAGCGGCTGATTAAGCAATATTTAACCTTAATATAAACTTTAATACATTGAGCCAAATATTTTCCACACTTTCTTTAGAAGAGCTTAATTTCATTTTTCCAAATTGAATGTGACTTTGTATATGCAGGTCCTTCAATATTTTATTAAAGAATTAAAACATGTGTAATGCCTTTAGGTACTGATTTTGTTTAGTAGAACATGATTTCATC
Organism: Protaetia brevitarsis; assembly: GCA_004143645.1. Taxonomy (NCBI): domain Eukaryota; kingdom Metazoa; phylum Arthropoda; class Insecta; order Coleoptera; family Scarabaeidae; genus Protaetia; species Protaetia brevitarsis. The sequence goes on from RXPK01000318.1 coordinate 3,112,136, forward strand.
AACTTTTTTACCATATTTACTACTTTACTGTAGTAAAATGCATTACAAAACCGATAAATGTAAACAAAAATGTTAACCGCTAGCTTTATTTGTAATTTATTTTTACTTTAATCAGTACCCTGAATGTTACAATGAACAATATATAATAGATGTGGCAGAGATAATATGATTAGATAAATAGTAATTATTATACTTATTTTTATACATATTTTTTGGAGTTAAGTATTTTATAAATATTTAGATAATTTATTGTAATTTATGAAAGAACTAGATTTATGAAGTACATAAGTAACATTTAGTTTCCCATAATAATTGTAACAATATAGCTGCCTAACATGCGTATGAAACTAAATTATCCCTAAATGTTTGTTTAGTGTCATCTTCAATTTTTAAATATGTTTAATTAAATGTTAAGAATTTAACATACATACCACTACTAATAGGACCTAAACTTTCAGTACTGCTTCCATGTAAATGCCTATCTGTTTCACTAGTAACAGATGCTTGATGTGTTAATTTTCTTCTAAAAGTTGACACTATCTTCTTTTCACTGGCACTGCTTTCAGGTGCTTTCAGTGCAAGATTACAGCTGAAAGCATTAATGTTTGGTTAATATCATAAAATTAAATATGTTTATTTTGTGCAATAATTTTGGTAAAAATTAAAAAGAAATTCTCTCTGAAATGAAAGTTATATATTTGGTTTTTATGAATAAAAATGGGTATGTATTTTAATTTATTTTAACAAGGGCACCCCAATAAACTTATTTGACTACCACAAATGTATATATATATACACAGGATGTTTCAGACCACCCGGCCACTATCATTATCTTGGGACCTATTTCAGCTGGACTAATGGGACAAAAAAAAAATAACCTACATAAACCTCATCTCAAGAATGTTCTAAAAATATCTTATAACTTCCGAAATCTTCTCGTTATACCGGAAGTCGACAGCAAGTTTCTCATTTTAAACGAGATAATGTATTTTTTCTTACCTCAATGAATTTTGCAAATTATTTTAACACAATTTTTATTAAATTCTCTAATTCTAAATTCAAACGTACGTTTTCGAGATATTTGCAATTTTGTCCAAATTTTGACGTTTACATTGTCTATGATTACCTATATTTCACAAGCATTTGGAGATAATGACACCAAATTACTACGGTACACGAAACAAAATCGTATATACCAAATTATGTCAAAAAAACAAAACATTAAATTTTATACAGGGTTCATAAAGTGATCGTCCAATTGGAAAACTTTAACCTTAGAAAATTATTTTTCCATATGTAATGGTGTATTTCCAGTTACGGCACTTAATGCAGGAATAAATTTCGCATCAGTAAGTATTAAGGATTGTTATATCTATTCCTAGTCGTTTTTAAGATATTCACTATTATTTATTTAGGTATGAAAAATTTAGTATATACATTTCCTACAGTCAGCTTTAAAAATAACAAGTACTAAAATCTAATTTTCCTAATGCTGATTGGTTGTTATAATGGCCGACAAGAATGTTATAAAACAAAGAATCATTTGTTTATATGCAACGGAAAAGAGGATGTTCAATAATTCAGATGCAGCAGCTAGGATGATATTACATTTCATAAGACAACCTTTGTTATATGCAACATTAAAAAACTGGTCACAGTAATCATTGAGTTGGGCAAATTTTCCGGCGCGGCAGGTACGTATTCAGAACGTGCGCTCCAACTCATGTACTCCAATAAAGCAGATGAACCGTAGAGTTACAAGAGCGTAACTAATACAGTGCCTGTTTTTTCTTATAAAATGTATTTTTTTTTTATTTTATCTAAATATGTAGTGATATAAAATGCGAATGCATCGCAAGGGGACCCGTTTGTCCCCAAGGAAAGTTTCTATTAATATGACATGTTTTATAAATACATACTAAACTACAATAATAGGATTGTTCTGGTTTATTTATATTATATTATTTAAAGCCCGCGTCGCAATACGTATCTGCTCCGCCGGACAATTGCCTAACTCTAGTAATCATAAAAGATTGAATTTTATGTGTTATATAACCAAGTAAAAATAAATTATTCAAAATGTCTGCCGTTATTTTACATGCATTGTTTTATTCTAAATTGAATGTTTATTTGTACTCTAATTATTTCGCCTCTGTTTACAGATCTGCATGTTTCCCTTATCCTTTAATCCATTTATTGATATCATATAATTTTTCATGCACTTGCGTTGAGAAACGTGCAGGACATTCATGCTGGAACCACTTCTGGACTCTCGTTTCCAACGCATGTCTACAATATTGGTAATTCGTTTTAATTTAATAAAATAATTAAATTCTGCATACGTACCCCGGTTAATACTTAAGAGTGCCATATTAAAACAATAAATCATGAAATTTGAACAGCAAAAAATAAAATAACTGGATCAACACAACAGTAGAACAAGGAATAATAAAAACAACGAAAAATGATTAAAAGTCCAGTGAGATCAGAACATATAAAGTTGATTTTATGAAATAATAGCTTTTTTCGCAGAGCAATCAGTCAGAGAAGTTGCTGATTTCTTTCAACCAATCAATTACGTCTGACTGATTTGTGATTGCTTTTGATGTGCTCCACAAACAACACTTAAGGCCGCTTTACAGTTCGCAATTTTTGGTATTGCGTGCAATGAAATATTAAAACACGCTCTATTCCGTGCAATACCAATAAGATTGCACACAGCTGATCGAAATCCATTGAATGCGCATGCGCTATTTCTATTGCGCGCAATTTTATTGCACGCAATACCAAAAATTGCGAGCTGTAAAGCGGCCTTTATAATTACGCTATTGACAATTGCCAAAATTTTATAGTCTACTAGAAGAAATATACTGAAGTTTTATAGCTGCATAAATAGTGGTAAATACCCTGAAAACGCTTAGGAATAGACTCACCAATACTTAATACTTATTGATGAAGAATTTATGGCTGCGTCAAATGCCATAGTTAAAAATTGGACGAAATTGCAAATATCTCAAAACACAGTTAAATTTAGACATAAAGAACCTTAATAACAATATTATTAAAATAATCAGTAGAATTAGGAAAAGGTTTTAACACATCATTTTGTTTAAAATAAGGAACTTGCTTTTGATTTCCGGTATACTGAAACGTTTCCGGAAGTTAAAAATATTTGTAGATGATTCTTTATGAAGAGTTTTGTTACTAATTTTTTTATAGCATTAATTTAACTGAAATAGGTCGCGAGATAAAGATAGTGAATGAATGGTATGAAACACCCTCTTATATTTATAACTACATGTAATGTATGTATGTATGTATAGTCTGCACAACGGGAAATGAGGATTATTCCCTTGTTCACTTCAAATAAACATTGAAAGCGAATAAAATATTTAAAATTTCTAAGAATTTTTTCTAAAGTGGTGTGTTTCAAACTACACAGATTGTACATACAGCCTGTGATACTATAATTAGCAATGGGCAAGATAGAGGAAGTAAATACTTTTTTACGAAAATTAGACATACTCATATTTTCTTGGGAAATTGATAAGCAACTCAAATCTCCACTCATGAGGTGAATAAACACGTGTGTATCTAGCAATAATTCGAAAGTATTCCCTTCCCCTATTTTGTGCATCACTAATTGTAATACATTTCCTAAGTCGTTCACAAAATTATCTGGATTCGCCACATCTGCTCTATACACTGAAGTACCTTTCTTTTTGGGTGAAATATTTAGCATCCTCTGCACCTCCTTTGATTGGAGTTATAACACTCTCAGAATCAGAACTTAAGGAATGAACATCAGGGCAGGCTTTAGTCTTATGTAACTTTTTTTTGGTATAAGTAATTTTAATTGGTTCTGAATCACTAAAACCATCATCAGGTTCATCCGACTCTTCTCGTAGTATTTCATCAGTTTTGTAGGAAACAGGATCATTTTTAGTTATAGCCCCATTCCTGGGCAATAAAGACAACCGAGTGTCTCTGTAGCTGCCATCTAGTGAAATATTTGAAAGAAATGTTATTGCGGCAATCCGTCTTCGTGAATTATCTCGTTTTAAAGAATTTGCCATTTATTTAGTAAATAGTTTTAGAGCTTTGGTATTTAACCAACACTGAATTATGTCACAGATTATAAAAGATAGTCCTTTTAAACCGAGTGTTCGTAAACATCGTTTTATTTTTCACAAAAATTATTAAATTGTACTCGAAAAATAAGTGGAACGATCTTTGCATTTTTTTCCAACTCAACAAAGACCAAAACTTGACGACAATTTCACTAAACTAATTTTAAGTCACAAATGATATGAATTATGCAGTTGTATTGATAAATTATTTCACAAAACAAAACTTTCGTGTGTACCAATTAAGATTTCTTCCTTCATTATATCATGTTACTTATGAGCTCATATGATAAAGTTTAATTCACCCATTTGTCAACAGAACAATCTGTAGTATCACTGTGGTAGCGCTACAAACGAGGAGATAAGCGCACTGCTACTTGCCTGTAGCAGATTGATGTGTGCCTGTGCACGACTTACGCGACTTACGGCGGTACTTACACCACCTTCAATTTACAGAGAGGGCGCTAGGCGTGTTGACAACAAATCGTTACTTGTCTGCCATTGGCTTGATTGTACTCAAAAAAATATTGCGAATGCGAACGCACATTCAAAATTTGCTAATTGTCAGATTGACTATACAGATGACTGTCCCGCTGCTATTCATTCTGATATGTTCCTTGGTTCTTGTTTCTATCTACTATCGCTTAGAAGTTACAGTAAATTCTCTTCTAGTGAAACACAGATATTAGATTAATTAAAGGCATATTTTGTGTGTATTCCCTAATAACAAACGGTTTGAACGAATATACCTACGTTCACCTAACGTATGAAGAGTAGTATCTTATTTATGAGTTGGTGGTAGTTGTATGATAGTTGTATGTGCTTGTGCGTCTGGTGATAATTTATCAAAATTTATAAGTGCTTCTGCCATCTATCATTCAAATTCGTAATCATTGTACACGTTTCTGTAGTAAATTGTTATTTACGTTGTATATTAAATATACTTTTAATGTGTTAATAAATTCTAACACGTAGTACCTAAGTAATTTTGCAAATATAAATAATTATCATAAATTTAAGCACTGGTTAACTAGGAAATATTAGTTTGTTCTGTTACATTGGAAATATATTACCTGTTTTTGTTTTTCTTATTTTTTTATTTTTACGTAATAAATAATTAAGTCAACAATTTATTAGCCAGTAACATTTTTTTTTGTGTGTATGTATTATGGGCACTTATGTTGTGTATGTGCGATTAATGCGATTGTGTGCTAACTTCATTTGTGTTGAGTTATCTATTATAAAGTTATTTATGGAAGAATAATGTATAATGTGTAATCACATATATATAAACTACGAATTGACCCAACTAATCAGTCCTTGATCTTTTTATTAGTGATAACGGTTCATTTTCATATTTTCAGAATCGTGTGCTGTTCACAATCCACATTGTATAAACTTTGATCTGCCTAACTGTCACCAGTAATGTTTCTCACTGAAAATGGAAAAAGAGTGGAAAAACAAGGAAAAGAAGCCATACATTCAGGACAGTTTATGGTATCACATTTTGAAGCAGAAGCACAAGATGACGATGAGATTGCAGTACCTATTCCGGATATACCACTTAAAGATCCGTTTGAAAAAGATGTTAAACCAATATTGTATAATTCCAAATTGGATAATCAGGTAGATAACAAGCGGTTCCAACCGATTGGCATAGAAACCAATCTCTCAAAGTTGTTTCAATGCATGTCAATTGCATACAGGTTAGTAAACAAGCTTTTTTCGTTAAAATTTTGTTAGTGTAGGTATTATTTTTAACACTTTGTCATAAAACATGAGAACGTGGTAGTACTAGCATTATACAATATAAAGAATGTATTAAATTCTTCGCAGCTTTGAAACATCACGTAAACAATTGGTATAGTTTACATATTGAGTGCCAAATTGCCGCTTTTGCGGTCTAGGTAATAAACATGAATATAAACTTTTGTCAGTTTGCACTCAATGTGCTAAAAGGACTATTTTATGTGATATGTAAGCCACACACTTTTATTTTCCAATATATTAAATATTGTTGATTTTAAAATATCTTGTAAGTAAAAGAGAATTTAGGTTGGAGTTCCAAGTTGAGAATACATTGCTACATGCATACATTAGGCACTTTCCATTTGCACTAGAGAGAAGTCCCGCAGGACTCTTGTTCTACTCCTTACTATTTCATTGACCGGCATTCGGTGTTCTTGAACTGCTCTGATCGGCTTTTCCCCTTTCCCCTCAGGTACTAGTTTTTTTGGCGGAGCTTAATGCTCCAAATGTGAAATGTGATTTGTATACCAATGGCTATAGATTGAGTATTTAAAGAGTAGTACAGTATAGGAGTAGAACAAGAGTACTCTAGGAGTGCAAAGCAAGCATATGGAAAGCGCCTACTGTACATACTCTCATCACAAACCTTGATCTATACTAATGGCACTTTATTCACTGTTATCAAATGTTACCCATTTCTTTTTCTAAACCAAAGTAAAGGTACTCTAAATAAAAAAAAATGTATATTGCACAATTAAGTGTAAATGCTACTGGGTATTGATTTTCTTAGAATTACTATTAAGGAAAAAGTATTTAGCTTGCTGGTTTTTTTTTATATCAAATATAGACTGAATTTAGTAGTAAATAGTGGTTATTGCAAATGGTGATGTCTTCTCATTTATTTCCATTTATTTGCATCTGCGCTCATTTAGGTACTTTCTTCAGTTTGTATTGATATTACAGAGAATTTCCGTAATTGTGTTAAATATCTAATATGTAAAGAACGCTAATACAGACAAGAGGTAGTATGTTATTTTACCAACTTGATTGATCACTTAATATTAATAAAATGATTATATCTGAATTGATGTCTTTTGGAGTAATCCTGTAGGTCCAGGTGTCCTTAGTAGGTACGATATTTTTTTTTCATATCCGCTTCCAAACCGTGACCTCATTTTTACTACCTGAATCCTATCTGTATCCTTCCTTTATTTTGATTGGTTTGATATGCATCCCTATCCATGTTTTATATTTTTTATATATCTATGTAATTATGTTGCAACACAGAAAAAAATATTTAAATTAAATGTTTATTGCTTGAAAAATATGTAACAATTAATTTTACTACGAAATGTAAATAATTGGAACCTACGAGGGAGCTCCTGATGGTATTGCATACCTTTCAAGTATTTTATCATACGATAAGCACCTAATTAGTGGAGTCAATAGTATGTGTATTAGAATCCAATACACAAATTGCTGTTCTTAGTTATCAATCGCGCATGTCACTGAAGTGCTGCCTTTTGATAAATATGCATTTGCAGTATTTTGTTTTTTTTTATTTATTGTTTATTGTTTAACATGAATCGAAGGAACAATAACTGAACTGACATAACTAGATGCTGTAATTACGTTTCTATGAAAGATAGAACATGTTGTCCAGCCTCATTCAATGATGCATTCTGCTAAAATGAAAAAAAATATGACAGCCTGGCTGATGGTCGAGTGGATTGCACGCTCGGCCATCAGTGCGGAGTCCGGAGTTCAAATCTCACTCTGGTCGTAAAGTTGAATAGGAGAGAGATTTGGCTCTGCGGGTGCCTGAGGATAAGCTGCGGCTTGCGGTTTAGGCAATATTACCCCGTAACAAAAAAAAAATACACCAATATAGTGATTTAAATATTTTCTTCTAAGATTATTGAGAAAAGTGGTTGCTAAGTTCCGTAAGATTTAATTTTTTTTAAGTACAAAATACTGTTTGAAACAATATGTTTCAACCACATTAATGAATAAAAACTTAATTGTATGCAATCAGCCATTACTGATCGGGAGTCACATATTGTTTTATATGTATAATTAAAGCATTTTTAATTAATAAACTGAATAAAGTCGTTGATTCCACAATAATTCAAAGATTCAGCAGTTGGTGGTAAAAAGCGGAAATATTTTTTTACAATTAATTCTTTATTGCCAATTTTCGACAGATATTCTCGGTTGAACTTGGGTTTATCAGCGTTTTCCAATTTATTCATTACGAAGTACTCCTCTATTTCTTTCTGCTACAAAACATTTGCATTAGGAAGAATTGAAAACAGATATATGCTATCTTTTTCTATAGTACATATCTTTATACTAAAGAAATTGTTCTTATATTATTTTCCACTTCGTTGATAGCTGCTATGTGTTAACTTATGAGCATGTTTAATAGCGCCATAATTAGTTTAATCTCTACATAATTTGTGACATTGTTTTGGAAATTATTATAATAGTCGTGTTTGTTAGTTACTACTTAATGAAGTATAATTTTAGTAGTGATTTTTATTTTAAATTTTAATTAGTACTAATTTAATGTAGGTATAAACAAGTAGATAGTAGGCTTACATAGATTTAGATGAATCTATGAATATAAATAGACCCAGAACAAACGGATACTGAGCGAACTCTTAAATAGCAATGCAAAGAGTTCAGGAATACTTAAAATGGCATTTGTAGAAGCAATTAGCAACGAGGGAGTAGATACAATAAGTAAAGGGCAATTAGTAGAATCTAACACCTGTATATAATTGAATATATGATGGCTTAGATTATGAAGAATTTTTTGATTTTTAAATAAAAATTTTTGCCTCCAGCGTTCACAGGCGTGATTCGAAAAAACCTAAATGTGTTAACATTGTTGTATACTAATTGCTATTTACACGGTAATTGAGGGTGCACACACAACTGTGAAGTTTTTATTCTTAATTTTATTTTGCTGTAATAAATGGCAAAACAATTCAATTCGATACAGGGATTGTAATTATGAATGATGTACTAAAACACGGTTTATTTTATTACCTTAAATGTTGAAATTGAAAGTCATTGGTTTCAATAGATAGTTGCAGCTTTGGCGGTATAGCTTCATTCACTTGATCCAGTATTTCTGGCGTAATTTCAACTGCTGATGTGTTAAAGGATTCTCTATTAAATATGCATTCATCGCATTCATGTGTCTCAGAGAAAAAAAAAAACGTCATCAACACAAATTCTAAAATATGTTCTTCTAGTTGTACAGTTCGTCTTTCCCTTGCATTTCGATGATTTGACCTAAATGAACCCGGTTCCTGAACACGTTAGTCCAACCTTCGAAATACATTTGCTGGAGGATGTTTACTACAGTTTGGGTAGCGAACGCGATACTCTTATAGACATCTTACACAGGATGAGTTTTTTATCTTGAGACAACGGAATATCTCTAAAACACTGCATCAAATCGAAAAAAGATCTTAATAAGATTTGATATAATGTAGGGGGCTCACTGAATGGTGCCGAACTCGATCCCCCACCTCACGCCCCCAGAGTGGGAGGAGGGAAATCTTAAATTGGAACCCTCATTTTGTATTGCAGATTCGGATTCTACGCCAACAAGTTGTTTTTGTTTGAAACTTTTTTTCGATTCGTAACAGATTGCGCTGTAATCGCAAAAAACATTACTGTGAACGTCTAGAAAAAAATACACAAAAAAGAGAAGCAAGCAAACATGATTTTGTGTTTTTTTATTTTAACATAAACTAACATTTCAAAAAGCCATGTATTCGAAACTGTGCGCCTTCACTTCGATACATTTATTTATTCGCAATTGGAATTTCTATTCAACGATACAAAACCGTACTTTATTCAGTACTTGACAAGCTGTGAATACTTACACATTGTCCGATCTCCATTTAGATTATTAATTTTAATCCAATACAAATTAGTTAGTGTTGAATATTTGAACAGTAATGTTATTATAACATTACAAGAGAGAATTGAAATGATTTACATCTATGGAGAAAGTGGTAGGAATATCGATGATGCTGTTAATCTTTATTCACAACGTTTTCCCGACAAGGTGCGACCGCGCGCTTCTTTTTACCGAGTCGTTCAACAGTTCTCTAGCGAAGGAACTGTACAGCCAAAAAAAAACGTAATCGCCGAAAAACAGTTGCTGGAGAAAATATTGAAATCGCGGTATTAGCTGAAGTAGGTAATAAACCGCACATTAGTACACGAGAAATAGCTCGCGGATCAGGAATTTTTCAGTCCACTATCTGCCAAATATTGAAGCGTAGGAAATATCATCCATTTAGAGTTTCCATACATCAAGAACTTCATGGCGATGATTTTCAAAATCGAGTGCGATTTTGTCAATGGGCGCTTCAACGGATACAAGATAATTTTTTTGCTCGAGTATTATTTTCTGACGAGGCGACATTCACAAATCACGGTACGGTAAATCGGAACAACATGCATTACTGGAGTATCGAAAATAATGTGGAATAATTGGCAATAAGCTTATTGGGCCATATTTCATGGATGGAAACTTCGAAAATCGAAAAAAAATTTCAAACAAAAACTACAACTTGTTGGCGTAGAATCCGAATCTGCAATACAAAATGGGGGTTCCCATGTAAGATTTCAAAGTTGTTTCCCCTCCCACTCTGGGGGAGGGGAAGGGGAGGTAGGGGATCGAGTTCGGCACCATTCAGTGAGCTCCTTACATTATAACAAATCTTATTAAGATCTTTTTTTGATTTGATGCAGTGTTTTAGAGATATTCCGTTGTCTCAAGATAAAAAACTCACCCAGTATATACTCCATGGTTTTTCATAATAATTGAACTGATTTTTATCTATGCCTTTCCAGAAAATAAAAATAACTTAAAATGTCAATTTCCTATTCAATGTATTCAATGCCTCTTTGTTCGTCGTGTCAATAAATAATGAATCATCAAGCTGTGCATGCGCCATACCGGGCTCGCTCTAGACCAAGGCAGGTCTATTGTATCTTTTCAGTGACCGGGCCAAATTTCAGTTATAAGATTTTCTATTTATCTATTTATTTTTATCAATCAAAGCAAACGAATAACACTTTCGATTATATTGTCGCTCATCTCTGATAAAAATCGCTACTCACGCAATGTCTGTCATATCTGTGCTTTCGTCTAACGCTAGAGGATAAAATATAATCTTGAATGCTCTATTTTCCGAGTTAACTTTAAATATTGAGAATGTAGCTTTTATTATCATTCAAGGCAGATCGTACACTTCATAATACAACTTCAGGTAGTCTATTTCATTCATTGTATGAATGAAGAGCTTGTGCATGAATCAGATATTTCACATTGCCTTCACGAAAATTAACATGTAGCAACAACGTGTTTGTATGGAAACAATTTAGTATCTATTTTATCAGTAAGTTATTATTTTGTCTAAACATTAAAATGTAACCTATTATAAAGCCATGCGTCGTGAAACCAACCTTGAGCATTCGTTTCATTCATACACTGGCTTCGCACTGCGATATTTACTCATAGCTATACAGGCGAATGAAATTACTTTCATCTCAACACTAGGCCACACACACTCAATATTTTGATAAGACAGGCTTATCTTAGAGAAACCTTTTTTCTTTTTTGGACATAATTTCACACGCTCTCCAAACGTCCTTATTTATTTCACTATAAATATGATTTCGATTTTTTTTTGCTAATAGGTTTTCTGCATAACCCGGTTTCACATAGCTTTGTGAATCAGCTTTTGTAAGTATCGGTTGTACAGAAAGTTTTTTTTTTAATATTCAGCTGATTTTTTCGAAATTGCTCGTTGTGCTTATCAAACTTCCATGGCGTCAGGCGCGTATACAAGGGAGGGGGTAGTGGTAATGGAGGTAATTACCCATTTCTTCTCCCTCCCCCTCCATGAGCCAGCGAAACATACTTGTAAATTATAAAGCAAAATCTTACATTCAAAGACAATACCATGTCCATTACCCCCCTCTATAAACTCAAGTTGTATACGCGCCTGCATGGCGTAGTTACATAATACCGCTTAATGTTTACACTTTCAATACAGAAACAGATTCCATGCATATCTAGTATATGGGTTTTGTTTTAAATTTCACGAAAAAAATACCTCATCACCTGTCTTGAACACTTTTCAATTTTTCTGCGCTTGTTCTCTTTTTTTGATAAAATGCCTAAATTAGTTAGATATCGCGCCATCGTTGGTCGTCGTTTCTAACTAAAGCATTTGGCCTGATACGAATTCTAGTGCTATTAGGGCTGTTCGAACATGTAGTTCGCGAACGATTCGTGATCAACCAATCAGAGAACAGATTGGAGTTTTTGCGAACTGGAATACGTTGTCTGATTGATTCACCAGATCGTGAACCGTTCGCGAACTGCATGTTCGAACAAACCTATTGTGTTGCTTATCTTTCGCTGAATCGGACTACAAATCTCATGAGTTGAACAAAAATCTCAATATATTGATGTGTAAGGCAACAAACCAAAAAACTTCTCAGCACTGACAGAACCAAATAATGTTTATATCTTTTCCTGCTCTAAAAAATACGTCTTTCTTTTTTGCTTACTTTAGCTGTCGATTACTCGCGGTTGTTGCTGACCAAAAGTGCATCCAGCTTCTAACACAAACAAGCAGTTGTACATATCACTATTACTGATTACACCCACTTTTAATTCGTAAGTCCCAATAGTTAGCGGTTGTTTTGCTTTCAGTTCCATGTAATGTCTGCTAAACATAGTATCTGTTTGTCTTTGAATTAAATAAAATATTATATTTGAAGTAGAGAAATATTTTACTCTCATAGTTTGTTTGAATTATTGCAGTAAAATTTTAGGGCCATTTTAGAAGCTACATCGATTCACTTCTGTACCTATATACGTGGTTTTTGTGATATGTCAAAATGAAAACGGAAGCTTAATTTTAAATTGCGCATTAGTGTTTTGCGGTATTTTATCTTATGTTTACTAATTCGAAATAAGCATATTAGTCTCTAAACTGGTGCCAGTCAAGCAGTACATCGTAGGCATCCTTTTTAGATTCGAATTTACTTCACATTCTATGTTATTTTATTTTGCTTATTTTATTTTGCTGATTAATTGCACAAATATGGTAACGATTTGTTATTTGTTATTCGCGTTTCTAAATTTAACGATGTTGATATTATAACTAAAAATCCACGTTCGCATAAAAGAAATTACTCAATTAGTTGAAAAACAAGTTATTCATGTGTTATATCATATGTCCGGAATTATATATAATCTTTTAAAAAATAAGATGAAATATTTAATTTATTTGTGCAGCGATAGTTTGTTAAATAAATATTTCAATTATGGTATGTACTTACTTAGGATATAGTACCTTATTAGTATACTTATTTTACCATTTTTTTTCTATAGTTATGATGAGACTGTTTATTGTAGTTGCTATATTTATTTTTAATATATGTTCCTGCATAGTAAGAATAATGTGATTTATTTATTACTGTAAGTATAGCGTTCCTTAAAAAAAATGTATGTTACTACAAGCTGCTCTCTTAGATAAAAAGTTTGTAGCAACCGGCACATAATGTGGCGTGTCACTGCGTAGATAAAGTGAAAGAAGAAACGATTGATTCTTCAATATACTTGTGATTATTAGTAGAGGCAAGAAGATTTTAATTTACTTTAACTATTTGCGTCAATTAAAATCATTCGTTGTAATTTCCAGGATTGCGAAATTTTTTTTTTTCTAGAATTAGAGAAAAAAGTGATATTTCATTTCAATTTTTTAAATATGTATGTTTACGAAAATTTGTATATGGTCTCAAAATTGATTTCGAACAAACTTTTTTTAATTTTTTTTTGGATGTCATTTTTTTGCCACTTCATGGAATACTTTTTAAATTTGCTACTATATTAGTGGTTACGTGACATGTATAAAAATAAGTTTTAGGTTCTTAAATGTGTTGAATCTATTCTCACAAAAAGAATTTATCCTAATTTAACAATAAAAAAAAAACATGTAGTTTACATGTAGTCTGCCCATGTGAGGAATTGAAGGTACTCAGGCAGAAATATTTCGAGAGAGATCTATTGGAGCCCTCGAAGGTTCTCAAGTTTCCACTGGGCAAGATACTGGGGTTTATGGAGAACACCTAGCTGCTCGAGCGGAAATAAGAGACTTAATAGGGATGCTACAATGAGTACCTAGCTCAAGTGCCCGGACTTTAGGTGCCCACTCTAACTTAATGAATGAATGAAAATGAACATATGTTGCAACATTTATGCCGCGCTCTGTATAATAATAATAAAAACCTTTATTATGAAGAGAATTAACAAATATGATTCTGATATGATGACTAATAAGTAATAATTATTTACATTAGGGTAGTAAAATGAGCTCTAATAGTGTGTTTATAGTTTGAAAGCGCAAAAGTATTATATTCACATTCTTTCCCAAATTCAGTAAGCACTGTTCCTCCTTCTAAACCTCAATTAAAAAAACAGAAATTAAGGATTATTTGCCTAAATTAAAATCTCGTCAATGTGATGTATGATACAACTAAAGGCAATTTTTTTCGCGACGCACTGCGTAGTACATATTTCGAAACATGTCATTTTGGAGACAAATGCACTTCAGGTAGTGACGTTAAAATTGAAACTGGTTCAAATGTTTTTGAAATCCGTATACAAGACTCCTTCAAAATATGTACGTTTCAAAGTGAGAGACATTTTTTTTGTTCGACGAGAAGTGATAATTGATTAAGAATGGAATAATAAGAACCAAAAAGATACAAAACTGCAAAGAAAGCAAGGTGAAGAATTTTATGCCACTAAATAATCTGAACTCAAGACTACTCAAAATACGCTTGCTTCAAATTGTTTTGGTAAGGTTATCACGCGCTGTGTATCTCTGTTCTCTTATTACAGGTAACTGACATGTCAAAAAGATATTTCAAGAGTATACATTTTAGCGAACGAAAAATGATGACGTATAACACGAAACCGCTTCAAAAACATGCTTTACTTAAGTCGCGAAAGAACGCCTTAAATATAAATTGATACATAACTGACAGGGTTTATATAATCGTAATACCAATAAATTAATACAATATAATACAAATGCAGTAACGTGTTAAATTGAGTTTTAACATGTTAGTGAATGTCCCAATTTTATTTTTGACGACTCAATTAATATTTTAAATTATGTGAAGAAATTAGAAATAAATCAAAATTTTCATTCAAACTACAATCTTACTACAGTACTACAGTTACAAAACAAAGCTAACCATTAAGTATTTCTAAATCCTTTTTATCATCATTTGGTAATAACAAACGTAGTAAAATTTTTACAATTACATTTGGGGTCGCAGAAGTAAATTAGGTTTTGTTACGGTTTATCTGGGTTGCTCATGCTAAACTAATATGTAATCGATATAAAAATTTAAATATATGAAATAACAAAACATGGGTAACAAGTATACATTTTACTATCTATCTTTTGAGATTTTGAAAATGAATTCCTAAGTTCCACCATAATTATTATTGGTAAGGAACCAAACAAACTACCGCCCTTTCATTAGCGACAACTACGTTAGAATGGTGAGAGAAATGTTGTCGGCTCGTCGGGACACGTTTTAGTTCAGTGAAGCCGGCTTGAATTTATAGCGATTTAGCGCTGATTCTGTACATTTTTTAACGATATACTTTTCTGAAAATGAGTATAAATGATAATTTTTATTTAGAAATTTTGTTTTCTTCCGATAATAGTGCATACATAATTTTATTTGTCGCTGATTACAAAGATAGAATTTATTTTTACCCGATATTTTATTTTTCAGTAAATTTTGCGCCAGTGCTGGGGCAAGATACGAGAAGTAAATAAATTTCTACAGTGGCTAGATACACTCGTGTATCTTCGCGTCATAAATAGGCAATAGTGTTAGCTAGCGTTTTCCCGAATGTCGACAAAACACGAGTAGAAAGAAATTTATTCACTTCCCCTATCCTACCCTTCTGTTTCATGTTTCGCTCTTGTCTATTTGCCAAACAAATACATTCCATCTTACTTGCGATTCCTATTTATTATGCGCTTTACGGTCTAGGAAAGAGGACTGGAACTGCACGAGTAAAATGAGCATTTATTTATTTTGGGAATCGTTACACACATTTATAATACAAATATAAATACTTCCTTCGCCAATTCTATTCAATGATGATTTCTTTGTTCTTTTTCAGATGATTTAATTATCATCCTTATCATTTGTTGGGAAAAATCCGAGAATTTCAACATGCAGATATAAAAATTGTATAAATTAATAATTGTGTACATTTTGTAATACCTGCAATAATTTTGTTCCGCTTTGTAAAAGGCAGTATTTATACAAATGAACTGAAGACACGTACATATAACTATTTGCACATTGCATTTATGTATTATGCAATAAGCAGATCACATTAGTCAATAATAAAGATAAACACACTGATTATCTGGTGTTCGTTATTTACTTCATTACGCTTTAAATTTTATAAATAAAAAATATATTTCTATTTATAAAATTAACTATGAAGATGATGTTTTTTGGCGAACCTGAATTTTCCCGGTCATGTTTACTGCTATCGCCGTAATCTCTCATTGCAGATAAAAAGTAATCTGTAAATATATTGTGTAGCATTAATTACCACATGAACTATAAAGCTGTGGAAACATGTGCAAACATATAAAATAGTATGTGTTTTATTAATTGATGAAGCTACTTCCTTTTTAAGTTCTTTATCATTTTCTAGATCCGAAATCTTAAAATAACTTTTTGGTCATATCTGGGATTTATACTGTGATAATGATAACATGACCGGCCAGAAAATTATAGTAAAAACATGTTTTTATCAGAAACTTTTTATGATCTCCATCACGAATCTGTTGACTAAATAACCTTTGCTGATTTTTTTAAACGTTTCCCTATTTAATATTTAAACTTTTGTTTAGAATACGGATAATTGATATTGCAAGAACAGCCATAAAAAACGTCAATATTTTGAGTTGTTTATGAAATTATATCATAAAATGTAAAAAGCAGTAAAGTAAACGTGTGAAGCACCAATTTAATTTGATTATATGAATGGAACTGAATCCGTCTCTTCATATTGCATTGCCTATAATATTTCACAGCGAAGGAATTCTAAGATATTTTGGAGACTAAAATAATAATTTTACTCAAAAATGTAAAAGTTTCAGTTAAATGGACATGACACTGTTATCAAGAATCGTGACATGGTGTCTCGGCGAGTTAGAAAATGTCTTGATATTTTATGGAATTTGCAAGACGCAATTTTTTTTTACACAGAGTGTCTCGGAGATCTGGCCAAACACAAGGTAGAGCAAAATCAAACAAAGAAAGCTAAGCGGACTAGAAAGCGAACATGCAAACGATTCAATTAGGCGGCTGTGCTTTTAATGAGGTTGTGCGGCTATTTTTTTTTTCAATTTCATTTTATGTATTTATATTTGATCTATTAAATGAGAGAGAATACTGCTTCTTAATCATCTCTTAAATCTCGTTTTTAACATTTCTTTGTTAATATGTTTTCATTAAAAATAAGTATAGCAACAAAGTATAGTGAATCAAGATAGTATTATAAATAGTCGAATCAATTCGGATTGTCAAGTTTAATTTTGTCATCCTTGCTATTTATGTTGTGTGTGCTTTTTTGTGGTTCGAAATAGTAAGGAATTCGTTCTTTATTTATTTTTGTGTTTATTCAGCATTACACGCGCTTTTTCGGGTGTTTTAGTTTTTTTCTTTCGTTCGTTTAATATTATATCGGCTTTTCATTTATCGAGTATGCTGATATGTGCGCTGTATATGGTGCATGTAATGGAAACGAAGTAGAACGAAGAAAATTGTGTTCGCTATCCAAACCGGAGGCATCCTACAGCAAATACCTTTCGGTTATTCAATTCAATACACAAATTACAACTTCTGTGTTGAATTAAAAAGCATTATTTCGCCATTTCTTTTAGTAATATGAAATTAAGAACACAAAACTTGATACAATGGTTTCCTGTGCACTGTTAGTTGCTGCTGATTAATGTAAATTTAAGTAACATACAACAAGTTGCGACATGTAGGTTTTCTCAAATCAGCCTTGCGAACACAGAAGGCAAAGTATAATAATTATTAGTATGAAGAAAGAAACCCCTAAAGAATATAGGTATATATAATTCTTCCTATAATTTATAATTTAGTGCTGTTATGCGATCCGGATAATTTTAGATCCGGATCTAAATGTTATTCGGATCCACTATCTGAAATCTCGTATTCGGATCTGCTATCCGAAATCTAAGATCCTGATCCGTTATCCGAAACCTAGTTTCACTAAGATTTGTACACCTATGTAATGCAAAGTAAATGTGTACATATGTAGTATGTGTACTAATATTGAGTTGGTCGATAATTTATATCTTCCGGATCCGAATCCGAGAACCGGATAGTGGATCCGGATCCGAAAACCGGATAGTGAATCCGTATATCGGGATAATTTCGGATTAGGATCTCAATTTTATCAGATACCAACAACACTAATTTATACACGTCAGTATAATGCATGTAAACTTAAAAGATTAATGTAAATAACTCTCTAGCTTTTCTGTACTTAATAAGGAGGGAATGTGTTCTAAATTCGTTAAAATTCTAAGAAATATTATGATTGTTCTAAATAGATAACACCTTATATGCTTCTTTTATAAGATGTTTAATTAACTTAAAATTTGTTCGAACTTAAATTCTAATAGCTAGATGGATGTTAAACGCATTGGCGTCAGCTCATGAACCTACCAGAAAGGTTTCGGGAGGAGGGAGGGAGGGGGAATTCAAATAAAACTTTATAATTTTCGTTATTTATTATTGTAGTATTTGTAATATTTTAATATGCAGACCTTACTGTAGAAATTACACAGTAATACGGAATATTAATATGTTTATTTTAGATAGATATATTTATTCGAATACATCTAATGGTGGAGTGCACCTGGGGTCTCAACTAACATACCTAGGCCTTTACACGCACTTCACTATATAAAAACAACTAACTATAGGATACACATATACATATACACTATTCCCCAAAAGTTTCACGCCACATTTCTATAATACTACGCTATTAACACTATTTAACATTATATTTGATGGTGTAATTTTGTTGAGTGCAACTACGGCTGCGATTATTTGTAGCTATTTGTCAGAAGCATATAGCTTATATAGGATGAAAAGAAAAAACACATAATTCCATAAAGCACCAGCGATCGAATTACTGTGACTTATCACAGCAGCATATTGTGCTTGTCGAAAATTGACTTAGGCAATTATTATTATACAAACTTACTTTATATAATTGAGACTCCATAAAAATCAAAAGTTTCTTTCCTTTCCAGACAAAAATTGACATCACCAAAATGGAACCGTTTTCGTGGTATACGTTTGAGGTGGAAAGACAAAATTCGATTAAACAATGTGATTTGGCGATGTTGGCACATGCAATGTAATACATCTTAGTACTTCATCCTTTCGTTTTTTAATATCGTCAATATATTGTAGTTATAAAAAAACAAAATACTCTGATATGTCAGTTTGCTTCGCCATTAGATGTGGATACTCACAACAAACCCGAGGTAAGAGTCATTACAGACTACTAAGAAGTCAAATATAAATTAAAATTAACTAGGCAATTGTAATGGAAGGAAAATATTGGAAGAGGAAATTAGAGGCTGTTACCGCTGAGTATAAAAAATGGCGAATGTTTTATAAAAATCAAACACTGGGCTATATCAGAGATGCAAACGATTTAGTAAGTAAATATATTAAATTATGGCAATATCATTAGGTATAATTTTACATTCTTCAATGTTTGACAAAAAGCAATAATTTAATATTTATAGTTGATTAAGATATCCTAAATATGGGCGAATCAGAACAATTCTTATTTGCATTTTCGTAAAGTCAGAGGAAATACCCATTGTTACATTGACAAAAAAAAATACATTGTAACAATCTCCGCTTAGAATTAAATTTTCCATATTTTTATCATTACCATATTACACATAAGAAAAAAGTCAAGTGTGTTTTAAAAGCTCAACATGCGCTCTTTCATGGCACCCAGTCCTCTACTGACATTTCGATTTTGTTAGGTATTCTTCATTTATCATTTAGTAGTTAATAGTGGAAACTTTGTGTTTTCTCAGAAATTCAACTATTTACAATTCCAGCATAAAAGCTGCGGAAACATAGCTGTGCACACTTATATTATTTATTTTTAAAAGAAAGAAATAATTGAGGATATTTTAATTTTAAATACACCGTGTATTTCGGCTTTGGAGTTTGTTGCTTAAGTTCAAATTTTTGTTCTTTTGTGGTAAGTAATTCTGTTTCCCGAGTTCCGATTACACTAGTTTACAAAATGAAATTTTTTTCATGTACATTTGATGAGAGATAGATTTCCGCATGTATTTTCTTCCGCTGAATTCGAAAATCAAGGTTAAAATTTTTTTTATGGAACAGTTTTTGAGATATTGTATTTTTTTCATTTTTTCGACCTTTTTTCACTTGACAAATCATATCTCGAGTTAGAAATGTCCGATTGGTTCGTTCTTGGTACCCAAATGCAAGGTATTAAGATGACGAACAAATATGTATAATCGGATCTTTGATGGGTAAAGCGGTTCAAAATATATCGATGAAAATAGGGCACATTCTCAAAAAAATCATATTTTACAGTGATTCTGTGCCGACAGAAAAGTACAAATCGTTAAAAAAACGTCTGGTTTCTGTTCATGTACGTAAAGATGATACTTCTACGTAAGAACTAAGACCAACCAGAAGAAAATCCACCGAAAAATGACAAAGTTATAAGCAATTGAGTGAATAAATCCAAATCCGATATTTTCCGAATATTTTATTTTTTTCGACAATTTATTGGGTGTAAATGCTTGCAATACATTCTTGACATTTTTGTGTGTTAGAAATAGTTGTGGCTCTTGCTTTGTCTTCGGTTGCTTTTGGGATCCGTTTCTCTAGTGAGAAACCATCATAGTCTTCCAACATTGCTTCATCCCAAAATCCTTGATAGCGCCGCTCAATGATCTCAATTTGTTGGTGAAATCTCTCGCCGTGTTCGTCACTTACGTCACCAAGATTGTCCGGAAAGAAATTCAAATGCGAATGCAAGAAATGGATTTTTAGAGACATATTTACACCTGTGAGAAATAAATAAAATGGTAAAAACAATACAATAGAAAACAACTAGGAATGAAATTATATAATGGCATTTCGTACCCATCTTGTTGTAGTTCTTCAGCAAATCGGTAATAATTTGCTCGTAGTTAGGGCTTTTATTGTTCCCAAGAAAATTGGTAACAACCCGCTGAAATGAATTCCAGGCCTCGTTTTCAACGGGTGTTAAATATTTTGGAAAATCTGTGCTTTTTACCAATTTCTTTACGTGTGAACCATCGAAGACGCCTTCCTTGATTTTTGCTAAAGAAAGCTGCGGGAAAAGGGTTTTTAAATAGGAAAATACTTGGCCTTCCTTGTCTAAGGCCTTCACAAAATTTTTAATGAGGCCAAGTTTAATGTGCAACGCTGGAAGGATTATATTTTCTTTTTTGACAAGAGGCACGTATTTAATATTGTCTTTGCCCACTGTGACGTTCTCCCTTTCTGGCCAGTCTTTTCTTCTATAATGATGTTCACGAGCACGACTATCCCAGAGGCAAAGAAAGCAGCAATATTTTGTATATCCACCCTGCATTCCACACAACATGCCGACGACTTTGAGATCGGAACATATTTTCCAGTTGTGATGCTCATATTGAATGTATTTTAGCAAACTGGCCATTGTGGCGTATGATTCTTTAGTGTTGATGGCATGAGCGATGGGGATAGAATATCATGATATCGCTGCTTGAGCGACCTTCATGATATTAATTGACACAAAATCCCACAAAGTATTGAAAATGTCATTAGCAAATTCCTGCTAAATATGTGCATATATTTTTCGTAAAATGTAAGAAAATTAAAGATTAAAAAATACGTAATTGTAAACAGCAAAAATGTAACAGGATGCGGCGTAAACATTTACGACCTTATGTGTAATCCAAAAACCTATTGCTATCTACCTGTGAAGCCATTTGTGTGTGAATTCACATAAAGGAAAGATAGCAGATATTAATTTTTGGTTATGGATAAAGCCGCTAATCCTTTTGTGCCTGTCGTAATGAAAATGAAAATAACAAATAATAAATTCAATATATTTGCGTGTGAACAACTGAACTCATAAATTGTCGAAAAAAATAAAATATTCGGAAAATATTGGATTTGGATTTATTCACTCAATTGCTTATAACTTTGTCATTTTTCGGTCGATTTTCTTCTGGTTGGTCTTAGTTCTTACGTAAAAGTATCATCTTTACGTACATGAACAGAAACCAGACGTTTTTTTAACGATTTATACTTTTCTGTCGGCGCAGAATCACTGTAAAATATGTTTTTTTTTGAAAATGTGCCCTATTTTCATCGATATATTTTGAACCGCTTTACCAATCAAAGATCCGATTATACATATTTGTTCGTCATCTTAATACCTTGCATTTGGGTACCAAGAACGAACCAATCGGACATTTCTAGCTCGAGATATGATTTGTCAAGTGAAAAAAGGTCGAAAAAAATAAAAAAATACAATATCTCAAAAACTGTTCCATAAAAAAAATTTAACCTTGATTTTCGAATTCAGCGGAAGAAAATACATAAAGAAATCTATCTCTCATCAAATGTACATTTTCGGTGTAAACTAGTGTTAGTAATGCGACGAATCCGAATCCTGAGCTCGATATATCATTTGTACTTGAATACGTTGAGTCTATAAATCTGAAATCGAAAAATTAAATTAAACTACTATTTAACTATTAAAGTGATGCTGCATGAGGTTGGCATGCTAGAAACCTCGATTGGAACCTTTATACCCTGAATGATCGCATTATTGGTTATAATAACGAGTAAAGTGAACATTTACCTAGATTACGATATGCCTGCCAAACTTTAGCTTCCTTTTTTAAGAGAACTATAAAATAAGTCGTTAATATAATTACAAGAAAACTTGAATGTTTGCAGTTAGAAATGGAATTGATGAAATGCGAATTGCACAATTCAGATAATGATGTAATGTTGATAGATGAAGATTATATGGGTTTAATGAGTGATACCTTGTTTTCTACAATCACCAACCATCCATTCGTTTTTCCTGACACTAGAGAAATTGGTAAGTAGCAAAACATTAATAAACGTAGCTTTTAATCTTTATGGTACTCTCTTCAGCGAAAGCGGGGCTGGCTGATTTTATTCAGCCAAGTCTAGGACCACTCCAACCAAATCTTCCAAATAATGATTTTATGGACACAATAGAACACTTTGGTATTAAGATTAGGTTCTTGTAACCGTTACATTTATTAAGCAGCATTAATTTTAGATCTCCTTAGTGGAAAATTGCCAACAGTACCTGAAGAACATGGAAATGATGCCATATACAATAAGTCACTAGGCTGGGATTATACCGATTTAATGACTGCCAGCACAATGGAGGTATGTTTGAAAAGTCGTTTATTGCACAAAAATACTATTCTCCAATTAAATTGTTCCAATCTTAGTGTGAAACTTATAGTAGAGTAGAGATGAGTTATTAAAATTATTCTTCTTCAAAGTTTTTTTTTTTATATTAAAATAACACAAGAGAGTATAAATTAAATATTTATTGAAATAATACTTTATGGTTTAATGATTATTATGTTTTTTACTCTGTTTAGATTTATGTTCGATGCAATTATAATAACCTAATCTGTAGAAAATCCACGAGCTCTTACTAGCAGCTCTTAGAATAAAGTCTTAATTTTATTAACTTATTATTAAATGCATCCACTTGGTTTTTTGTCACACGTTTTTTTTTTTCGTGCTGAGGTTGGTATTGTGACTATTGATAGTTATATATGTAGCTGTCATTCGTTCTTTGAACTCACAACTGACCTATTTTATTATTATTATTATTTTTAATAGCATCATATTACTGTGAAACATGCATAAGCGAACCACTTTCTCTGGTATAATTATTGATATTTCGGTTATTGTATTTTTTATTTTCAATATTATATTATATTAATAAAGAAAATTCAAACTCTTGTTGTTTTCGCAGTGTTTAAAGCGATTTTTGTAAACTAAAGATAAGTTAAACATACAAATTTAAATTTTCTGCACAGGAAGATATAAAGGGGAATAATAAGGAAAAATAGTATATGTAATCTCTGTACTCGAATGAAGGCTCAGATAATCTATATTACAGCATCATATATATAAGAAAAGTTGTAATTGTTTGTTTATTTTACATGTTTTGCGCAACACCGCGAGGTTGATAGTAATAAAAATAATTCTAAATTCTACCTGTAAATTTACGACTAATTATAAATGTCCTAGGTTCTTGTAGACAGCTTTTTTGTGAATCTAATGCATTTCCTCATACCGTAGTCAAATTCTACAAATATGATGGAGCAGTACCAGCAGTTACCTATCAGTATGAATTCAGTGCCAATACAAAATAATCGTCAACCTACCATGCAGTACGACAACGAAATTATCATGCACCCTACAGTAGATCAGTACATTAATCGACAATCACAAACATACCAAGCACCTGTGATCTCAAAAAGCTCAAAACAAATGAAGGACTTATCTTCAGACCAAGGAAAAACGAATACTACTGCTTCCACGTTAAGATCAACATCATTCAGTAAATCATTAGACACTGTGTATACTAACTTCTCAATTAGTAATATAGGCTCCGACATGCCACTTGATGATCCACTGAGAAGTAAGTATAATTGAAACATTCATTAGGTATATATCCAACAGAAAAAAAAAAAACAGGATCGTCTTCAATAGCTAAGGGCATCCTTAAAGTAACAATAATTACGTTGAATATTTAATGCTTAATACTCAATAAATGATCAAAATTGTGCTTAGTTTCGCTACGCACAACTTCCCGCCTATTAGATGCTATTAGATTCCGGTTTATCATTTATTATAGTCTTTTAATTTTTGCACGTTTATTGTTTTTTGTGCTTAGACGTAATATCGTTAACGTCCTATCTTAGATAGCAGAGCGAACGTTAAGTGACGTTTAATAGACGTCACTATCACGTAATACACGTAATAGCGACGTCTGTTATAAGTCACTGCGTTCTGGAGTGATTCTACCACCTTTACTGTTTGCTTATTTACAGTTTATGCTTATATTATTACTCTATTATTTGCTTGCTTAAATTTAGGAGAGTATATGTAGTCCAATATTTTGCGTATGGCTTATTTACAACCTGCTTGGAAAGTTGTCGACATTTATATTGTTTTATTTGTAATGTCAAAATTAAACTGGTAATGTTAGAACAGGTTCTTTTCAGTTCATGTTTAATAATGGTTTTGAACTACATTTCAGTTGATAATGAAGAACAGTTCAAATTATTGCAAAATACCGAGTCCAACCAACAGTCATCACAAAATTTTAGAATCACTCCACAGGTAAGTTCCACTAAATATACATCACCACTGGCAGACAACTACAAGTTACCATCAAGATCACATGTATCTAGTCATGGATCGTCCATGCTAACAAATCAGCAATCAAAACCACAATTGGTACTGCACATTCCCTCATCAAAGTATGTTCATTTTTACATGATGTTTCTTAGAAGGACGAAAAAAGTAATAGTAAGACGAGGAACTCGAATAGAGGCAGGCGGTCTAGATCGAATACTAGGGAACCACTCAAGAGACCCCCTCTACAAACAGCAGTTAGCGATCCATCCCTAATAACGCCAGTCAATAGTATGATATTGTCTCAACTTTTGACGAATGGTAATTATTCAATTGCTACTATTGCATGGATCTCAAATTATTTAGGGTGGTGTGAATAAAATTATTTACTCTGGGTGTACTTACGGCGCAAAATTGTAATCGTGCAATTATAAAATTTGTTTGTTAGGTTATGCTTAATTTTAAAAGCGAATATAACATCACAAAATTAAATTGATCACAGCTACGCAGCTATAGCCCTTTTTAAAAATAATGATTTGTGTACCAAGGCCAAAAGGTGACTTTTTTCGGGTGAGTCTGATCTTAAAGAAAACAGACGAAGACGAAAAAACACTTTTTGGAGATCTCCTAAAGGAAGACCCACAAAAAATTGGTACCAACACTGAAGGAAACAACTGCAGACCGTGTAATAGGTCCATAAAGACCGTTTGTCACACACTCTCTGTGTGAATGCGAGGCTCTGGATGGTAAGAGACAATTACAATTTTTTGGCAAGTCAAAAATGAATTCAGATTATTTCGATCAACCAGCCAGAGACCTGTACAGATTAGTACCAGGATATTGGCTGGTATAATTTAACGGGTGATAGAAATGGGAGATTAAATACAAAAAGCTAAGAGCTGCAGTATTTCCCGGAGACTCCATGTCAGACGGTTCCTACAACAAAAAAAGGGTCTTGACTATTACGGGTACCGCGTGTTCGAATCTCGCTCCGATTAATTGTGATAACCAGATTTTTGCGAGGTCGTGATAGTGATCTGTAGAGAAGGACACAGTGTGAGAATTGACAAACATATAAATTTCATAGATTTTGAAAAATATTTTGTGTTAGAAAAAAGCTTCGAAGTATACAATCATGATGGATAATTTTTCGTTAATTTATATAATCTGCCAATTATCTGATGAACATGTTACATGTGTTGAGATGAGTCTCATTTATATACAAAGGATTCTTATCTATGAGACAAATCCATACTACAATAAAATGAAGGTCGGTCCTAAAATTAGTTTTGTTTTTTAGTAACTTAAATCCTTGTTTGTATATTTTAATAGTTATTCGACCGATTGGAAGTACCATTGAGTGTCTGTCAGATGGCGCTCTGTGCCAACGTAAAATCTCATTTACGCCGCGCGCCATCTAAGAGACAACCAAAGGTACTTCAATCAGTTGAATAACTATTAAGGTATTAAACAAGGTCTAAATCTAAAAATCTAGTTTTAACGGAAAATCAACACCATAAGTTACTGATACTAATAAATATTTTTTTTTTTTGATGAAAATTAGAAAACGATTTTTAATAAAAAAAAGTATCTACATAATGTTTTTATTAAATATAATGACACAATAGATCTTGCATTTACAGAAGTACTTAAAGTACAATGTGCGAAGACAATTCTTCTATGGGCCGGTTTCATAATAAATGTCACTTTAGCACTTTAACAAAAGTCTGTGTATTATTTATGGAAACTTTAATTTAAAGTAGTTTTACAGCTTTAAAGTGTCATTAAGAAACTCACCATATGTGAGGTAAATGATTGACGGGAGTAGTATGGATTGGTTGTCATGTTAACACAGCTTTTGATGACGTCGCCAGCAAATTTCAGTTACTATTGAAAACCAAGCATTGGGCAGTCCAGTCAAATGTTACCGCGACACGTTTCATTTTTGTAGTATAGGAAGTAAACGTTATTTAATATAGCTTATTTACAAAAAAGTCAAATCAACTGAGAAGTAAATTTGTTGACGTATACTTTCTTTGTATTTTTGTGGATTTGTTGTTCAATAGCACTATTGTATTTATACACCACAATTACGTAATATCTTTTTTTTTAAATAGTGCACTATAATTAGTATTTCCAGTATTAGTGACTTTTAATTTATCTAAAAGATGTACTCCGTAACAGCTCCAGAGCAACTTACATGTATTGCACAGTGAACTAATACAGTACAGATCCAATGTATTATTATATTCCTTCTATTGTTGTTTATATATGTACATATATCTTTTCGACCGTTTGGAAGTTATTTTCGGTGTCTTTTAGATGACGCGCGACGCAAATTGGAGTCATATGCCATTTGAGAAATACCCAAACTTAGTTCCAACTATAAAGAACTGCATAAATTAGGCTTATATCAATATCTGTTTGAAATTGTTGGCACTTCTCGAAACAGACTTACTGCGCACGTGGTATAACATCGCCTCTGACTAACGCTAGAGCAAAGCAGAATATTAGGCTGTGGAAGTGCTATCCTATCCTACAGCAGTTTCGGTGCAGTACAGCGAACAAATCGGAAACCATTATTGTTTGTGTTGTATTATTCTTTCTTATACATTTATAATAAATGAGAAATATATTGAACGAAATGTTAAAAAGTAATGCCAAATAAGCAGGAATTGTTGATAATAGCAATGACTTATCTAATGATTTAGCCCGAAGATGAAGAGATTTTTACAACATAAATGTTAGCTTAAGGCCATAATCTGTATAGTAATATGTCAATCTTATCCCAACATTCGTTTATTGCGTGTACCTTTAATTTATAGATTCTGATAGTGTATATACACGGCACGCACAGTCACTCCCATCGAGCCATGATCCAAATACTAGGTGTAAGGAAGAAAATAACCCACCCATATGTTTATTATCGGACTCATCATTGCAAACGGGACCTGTGATTATTCCACCTGTAAATATAAGTACAGTACAAAAAACCGAGGTGGTAAGTGAATTCGATACGAGAACTTCTGTGACTGTCATTAGAGTTTTTCTTATTCAATTTTATTGACATTTCGTTAAATAATAAAATCCAATAAATGAAGAATTATGGACCTGTTCGGATCTCCAGTTCTGGGTAATTCTCTGATATTTACGTTTGCCAAATGAGGATTGTCACCTTATCAAATATTTTTTTGTACAAATATTTTGAGAACTTGAGGTTCAAATAGGATCTGTGAATTCGGCTTGGTTGTGGTATGATTTTCATTTAAATTTTTCCAGTTATTGCCAAATACTTTGACAACTACTAGTCCACACCCCGAAACAAGTTCACAATCTCTAAGTTCACCTACATCACCCCAAGGCTCTATCGAATCGCCCAGTCGAGAGCCAACTCAAAAGGAGCACAGAAGATCGCATATTCACGCCGAACAGAAGCGTCGTTATAATATTAAAAACGGATTCGATACGATACATGCGCTTATACCTCACCTAAACCAAAATCCTAATGCAAAGGTTAGTTTTTATATTAAAAAAATCGCAATACCTTATTATTATTATACAGTTAAGCAAAGCTGCTATGCTTCAAAAAGGTGCCGAATACATCATGCAACTGAAAACGGAGAGAGATCAGTTAAAAGATGAAATGGATAGTTTAAAGCAACAAATTGAAAGTTTGAATACGTCCATCAGGTAAATAAATTCTTATTTGTTTCAGAAAGTAAATTGAATTTAGTTTCAAGTTAGTTCATTACAAAAAAAAATGTATAAATCTTATAATTCTCATTATTGTTTACTATATTGTAGTAACTGCCAATCTTTATTACCTGCAACGGGTGCGCCGGTATCTCGCAGAAGAGCAACAAAAATGCAAGAAATGTTTGACGATTATGTGAGAACGAGAACAAACGAAAACTGGAAATTTTGGATAGTATCCTTTCTATAAATATGTTTTGTAATTGTAGCCTAGTTTTATTATTATCTCTACAAAATATGTGGTGTTTTCCTTACAATAGTACAGTTTAGTTTGTTGTTTAAACCACTCCTTGGTTCTTTTAATAATTTTGTGTCTACTGCCAATTTATCAGAACTGTACAGGACAACCTGTCAATGGACAGAACAGCATTGTACATTGGGTGATCTTCGACCAGGTATTTAGTATTACACTTTTAGGATGAAAGCTCAAGTAAATAACACAAAGTGCTATAGTAACATTTATTGAGAACTGGAGGTTATTTATTTAGTTTTTTTTTTCAGTTGTCTTAAATTCACTAAAATATCTGTGTACGCAAACAGACATATTAACACATCCAAACCAGTTGCCTGAAGAAGCAAGAAGGCAAGTTATGTCAACCACCGATTTGTCCAATGAGCTTTAATTAGATTTAAATTGTTAAAAATAACCAGTTAAGTATAAACAACTAGGGCGGCATACTTATTCTTGCCACATAAGATCTATTATTAATTACTAATTTTAGCCGTAGAGGCTTGTAAAACTTCGTTTTGTTTTCATTTTTAGAAAATAACATTTTTGTCTCTATATTCGTTAATAGAACTTAAATTTGCTGCACCATTTTTGAGTTACATCTCATTTATATGAGATAACAAAAATTTTAATATCTTTTTTTTTTGACACGAAAATAATAAAAAAAAGACCACAAATTATTGCGTCAAAAATCTAAGATGCGTACCAAAGTGCAAGGTCAACACTTGACTAATTTGCATAGTTATGTCCAATTTGACTTAAATGTAATGATAAAGAAGAACTGGTATAATACTGAATCAATGGGCGCGTTCAGGGATGGTCAGCGGCTGAGAAGCTTAGTAAGCAACTTCCCTGAATAGAGCAGCTGACCTGCCGCTGACAAACAGTGGCTGACTAATTCACTCAGCGTAGAAATTATAGGCTGCCTTCCAAAAGTAGTAGTAGGGAGCGCATACGTTGGTTATGTGTGGTTATGTTATCTAATTGTTAAGTAGCTACACATGACATCCAAAAATAAGTAGCATCAACAATAGTAGTAATAAAATTTTTGCAAGACTATGTATTTGAAACGAGAGGTGAGTAATATCTAGAATAGCTCAGCCGCTCTGAAGATCGAAATGTTGGACTCAATGAGTGTAAAATAACTTCAGAATCACGAATGAGTGTTTACTTTTCCACGCTGAACATATTTTTTACACTTTTAAAAAAGATTTTCAGGTTATGTCGCCACACAAAACACGTCGAAATCTGGAAGAAAACCGCATTTATCAACCAATAATTGTTATAACAGTCCTAAAATATTTCAACTAACTTATTTTCTTGAGATAACACCTTTTCATGTAATATTTTTGTCAAAAAAAGAATACGTTTGAATTCGCACAATATCCATTATGTTTTTACATCAAGATCATCATGATATTTAAAAAACTACAATAAATAAATCCATTATGTTTTAGGTATAACCTCGTATAGCTTGATATATTATACACTATCCAAAAAGGTTGTAATTATTTTGACAGATTACAGTTATTTGAATAATAGGTTATGTTTCATTTTTCATTCTGTGATTTGGGCTAGCGCATAACCATTCAGGGAAACTCGTATTGCTGCTTGTTAGCGTAACTCAGCGCTTTTCTGCTTTTACGAAGCAGCTGACCGTCCCTGAACGCGCCCAATTGTAAAACAATACTCATTACTAGTTTTGGTTAAATAGCCATCTTAATTTAATTTGACATGGCTCTGAAGATGTCTATTTAGTCGAAACTAGTAAGCCGATAATTTTTTACGATTGATTGAACTAGTTGTTCTTTATCATTACTTGATTAATTAATTCATGCTAACAGTTTATTTGGGTAATCACTTAAGTATGCATGTTCATAGGGACATAGAATTCCTATTGCTCTTAAAGTTTTGTTGCGACCGCTGCGCCGTACATTCGTTTTACGTGGTCCACTTATTGCTAGAGGAAACGTTAATTCCGAATGCAGGTGTAATTAATCATATATGTATATATCACTATCCATTTATGGATACATTTCATTACATTTACATTGCAGATATAACGTTTCCCGTAAGCTCCCCGCTCAAAACCAAAAAGCAAGTGCTGCAGGCAAGCATCCATTTTTCGTGTAATCTAGTATATTTCTCCATCTGTTCTCAAACAAAACAGTACATTAATTAAAAGTGAACCATATTACTTTTATGGTTTTTTGTATATGAATTGTGTAAATTTTAATCCGGCATAAAGAGAAAACATTGCATCTGATATGATTTTATACATTGATTTGTAATATTCCAATAATGATTATTTCAATTTATTGTATATACAAATATAAAACATTTTTATTTATTGTTAGATAGAATACTTAAAATTTGTATAAGAATGAATATGTACTTTTTGCTTGTTATATAAACTTGAGTATACAGGGTGAGTTTTTTATCTTGAGACAATGGAATATCTTTAAAACACTGCATCAAATCAAAAAAGAAAAGGTCTTAGTAAGATTTGTTGTAATGTAGAGGGCTCACTGACTGGTGCCGAACTCGAACGTCTAGAAAAAATACACAAAAAAGAGAAGCAAGCAAACATGATTTTGTGTTTTTTTTTTAACATTAAATAACATTTCAAAAAGCCGTTACGTTAATTTATATTGCGTAATGTTATACCCTCCATTACTGTTCAAATATTCAACACTAACTACTAATTTGACACTAATTTATTAATTAATAATCTAAATGGAGATTGGACAATGTGTAAATATTCACAGCTTGTCAAGTACTGAATAAAGTACGGTTTTGTATCGTTGAATAGCATTCCAATTGCGAATAAATAAATGTATCGCAGTGAACAGTGAACGCGCACAGTTTCGAACACATGGCTTTTTGAAATGTCAGTTTATGTTAAAATAAAAAAACACAAAATCATGTTTGTGTGCTTCTCTTTTTTGTGTATTTTTTCTAGACGTTCACAATAATGTTTTTTGCAATTATAGCGCAATCTGTTACGAATCGAAAAAAAGTTTCAAACAAAAACTACATACTTACTTGATGGCGTAGAATCCGAATCTGCAATACAAAATGGGGGTTTCCATTTAAGATTTCAAAGTTGTTTCCCCTCCCACTCTGGAGGGGGGGGGGTAGGGGATCGAGTTCGGTACCATTCAGTGAGCCCCCTACATTATAACAAATCTTATTAAGATCTTTTTTTGATTTGATGCAGTGTTTTATAGATATTCCGTTGTCTCGAGATAAAAAACTCACCCAGTACATTTATTCCGTCTTTTTTTGTTTTATTTTAAGTACAACTAGTGTATATGCCCATATTTGACATAGTTGTGCCTTAAAAAAAAGTGATAAATTTTTAAACATGCATATTTACTAATATTTAGGTACTTACTGTTTTACGCGTTGTATATTTTTGTTTGTATATTATGTAATAAATTAAGTGTGATTGTACCAAATATGATAATATTGTTTTCATTTATTAACTTCGTGTTTATTGTATGTATATAATGAATATTCTTATAGGTTAAATACCGCATCTGCAATTTGCTGTGGTTTATAACAAAAATGTTTATCGTATATGTTTCTCATTGATATATATTTGAAAAATATATTTTTGTATATGTATGTGAATTGTTTATGTATATATATTTTATTTTTCTTTGGTAGCAAGTGTTACCTGCAATAGAAAAATTAATAACGCAGCTTTATTAGAAGTTTAGTTATGCGATTTCAAAATTAAAAATCGTTGTTTTTTTTTAAGGTAATGGTTGATTTGTTCAAATTAATTTACATTATCCGGTAAATAAATAGTTATGTATATACACAGTCTTTGTTTTTAAACAAACTTGCCATAAAGTTGCATATAAAATCTAAGTTACAATATAGCAACTGTATCTCAATATTCCTATATAAAACTTATCAAAAGAAAATACCTAATTATTCACAATGGATACTTTTAAATAGGGTATTTTTCCTATCTTTAAATGTATAAATGCTACATGTGCAGAGCTTCATCAGAGAATCATAATAGTAACATAACTATTTTTAACCTGCATAAGGTTGGAAAAGACGTCATTACTGGGTGAAGTTTGTTTCTCTTGAGTTGAAAGTGATTACTTCCATCACTTGGGGGTAAAGTGACATTTCTGCCAATAATTAAAAACATCAAATGCCAGTTCAACGTTCAAGTATTTAGTTAGTAATAATTTTAATTCGACAAATAGAGTCCGTTGCAATAGAGAATGGTACATGACGTCACATGCGCAATGAACGAATATTGGTGGCCGATTGTTCGTTGCTAGGTGACAGACAGTGGCAGCCGGTAGCAATTGACATCAAGCTTCGCACAGGTTTTGGTAACGATATGTTACGTAACGAACTCCAATCACTAAAAACGAGTATTTGTTGCAGGTACGTTATTTTATTAAGAAAAAACACCGTTTATGCATGATTTTTGACAAAAATATATTTACAACACATTGCATATCATACTATATACGGTATCAACTTTTTGAGAATTAAATTAAAATTTTTTGAACAGAAATTGACTACCTTACCTAGTTCGTTCGGTTTACAGCTGTAATTCTGGCATTGTAAAAATGACACTACCCCACTCTATTTCCATGTTCTTAAAACCTGCGACATGCATAATTAAATATAAGACAAAAATTATTTTTTGTGTATCCTTGAAAACCGTCGGAATATTATTTCTTTTTAATGCATTTTATCCATCACAAAATACTGCAGGTTTCTCCTATTTAACGGACTTGTACGTTCCGAGATAGCATAGTATTCCTAGATACCTGTATTAAACTGTACGATGCTCGTTTAGTTTCTAACACAACCTGCTTGCTGCCTACTTAAAAAAGCAAACTGTCCAAGTCATTAAGCAGGTTGTTGTTTCTAATATTAAGAAACGTACGAATTATATTGCATATTTGTTAATAACCATGCCTACATAGATCGGGTGCAGAAGTTAATAATTACTATTTTATTCTACACGTACAACGACCGAGTTTTCTTAGAAATTATGGCATTTGAAAACATTTACTATGTTTAATGAAATTTTGTTCTTAGCCGTTAGTGTAATATAAGGGTTCTTCTTTCATGAGATAGCGGCAATTAAACAAAAAAAAAACTTACATATATGTAGTTTAAGTCACAAAATATTAATTTTTTTTTAAATTACATTTTAATAACATCACAAAACAAATGCCACATCGTCAACTAATTTTGCTCTTGAAATATGCATGGTATAGAGAATACTAAAGTGCCGAAGTTCAAAATAACAACGCAAGGCTTACCCAGTGGTGAGTTTTTTTTAGTTTTTTTAAAAATGTTTATTTGTTTTAGTGAAGTTATAATGACGAAAATTTTAAATGATAGGGGCATAAATTTTAGACAGACTTTCAATTTCTGTTTTATCATTTATTTCGTTTGTAGTAAGTAATTTCACAAGACCACGGCTCAACAGTTCGGAAAAAACTTTACGTAGATACCGGCCGGGAAAGCCTACGCAACACTGTCTTTTAATTTTGAATCCAAATTTTAAGTTATTGTGGTTTTTATGTGCAAGTTATATTGTATGGGTTTAGTATTTTGTTAAGTGTTTAGATAATTGTGGAACATATGGGCTACTAACATATTTAAAGGTATTTGGATTTGTGTTTGTTGTTTTAATCATTTGTTTGGTATATTTTATTTTTAATTGTTTTTGGATTAACGGTAAAGGTGGTTATAATTTTTTTTGTAAATTGTTTTTTACTGTGTTTAAAACCTCTTTTCTATATTTTGGGTTTGGTTAATACAATGACTCTATAGATTAAAGCTGACATTACGTTTTGTTTGTAGGCGAACGGTTGGGCAGAATGAAAATTTAAATACCGACCAGAAAATGTTGGTTTATGATAAAATTTTGTCAAAATTTTTTATTCTCTCGAATCAAAGTAAGATCTAAGTAGTTTAAGCTGTAAATTTGTTCTAATTCAAGCGTAAATTGTAGTTTGGGGTGAAAGTCGTTGAAATATTTGTGAAATTGTAGAATTTTATTTTCGGAAAAACAAGCCAAACAATCGTCAACGCATCTTTTATAAAAAAAGTAGGTTTAAAATCAAGATTGGCAATGACCTTTCTCTCGAAACCTTCTAGAGCTAGTTGGGCTATTGCGCTAGATAAAAGAGAACCCATTGCGCAGCCATATATTTGTTTATAAAATTTTATTTTGAAATGAGGAATAGGTCGTTGACAACGTGAGTTCAAGTGCATTTAGAAATTCGGTATGTGGTTGAAGTTGTTCGCTCAAAACCCGAACGGTGCGCGTTTTAATGTGGGCAACGCAACCTTCATTATCATTCACGGCAGATTGCCCGCTTTATAACACAACTTCAAGCAGTTTATTTCATTCATTGCATAAATGAAGCGCTTGTGCATGAAGTACATCTTTCACATTGCTTCACCAGAATAAACGTGTAGCAACGCGTTTGTATGTAAACAATTTACTATTTAGGGAAACAACAGTTAAGTTATTGTTCTAAAAATTAAAATGCAACCTATATAAGTCGTGCCGTGAAGGGAGCTGCTTGCTACTGCCTTTTACGAAATGTATCCGTTCATGTCGTGAAAGTAACCTTGAGCATTCGTTTCATTCATTCTCTGGCTTCCCACTGCAATATTGACACATGATTGCATAGGCGAATGAAACTACGTTCATCCCAACACTAGTACTTTCCTCTTATTATCTAACAAAATACAACATTAAATTAGTATTTTAAAATTGTTTTATTCACTACCATTTATGTACAAACAGCTTAACAATGACTTAATTACGCTATGTTCAGAATTACTTAAAAAGAAATTACTAAATAATCGTTCAGTGTTAGTAAGATATCCAGCTTACTATTATATGTATAACGGGGCCTAGTCTATACGTCATAGGTGAAGTGATGATAATAATCAAAGTTTTTCGTATACGAAAAAATTAATATATCTGTATGCCATGTTATGAGGTTATACGAACTTCGATTATTGCCACCTTTCACCGGTGACTTAAGCACCAGCTGCTTCTGATCTATATCATTACTAACGTCAAACGTTATCTTGGAATTTCCATTTTATAGTATGTACACTTGAAGAAATAAGTATCCGAACGATGCGAGCAGAAGCGAGTGAGACAGAAGATATCGGGTCCCTTCTATTACAAGGATCCGATATTTTCTCTCTTGCTTGCTCAGGCTTAAATCGTTCGGTTATTATTTTCTTCAAGTCTACCAGACTGGTTCTATGTACAATTCCTCCCAGGGAAATGCTAACAAACAAATGCGAGTTTCGTTATAAGTTCTTAGATTGAACTATCCATACACCTGTACTTTAGATATTTTCATGCTAGCCCAAGAGTGGTCTAGCTCTATAATGCTCTAATATTAATTTGATAAATTGTCTAGCAATACTTACATACATCTAATTAAGTAGGTACAAATTTTGAAGGAGCATATTTTCGAAGTTAAAGTCAAACATTTAAAATTAATATGCTTTGATAATGATATCAAAATAACCTCGTGCTTTTCTTACTTCAATGTTTCAAATTACTAAAAATGATGGTGGGAAATTTCTTAATTACCCACAGCCATAACTCTATACATACTGGAACGGCTGCTTACCTGCTTCATCAGTACAACAATTTGAGGCAGGGGCAGTAGAGAGGGAACGTATGCGAGGGATTGGTATTTCTTTCTACCTCGTTATAGTTTCACTCCGGTGATTAAACGGGTAGATATCTATCCCTTTTCAATCAACTCTTGGCATTCTTTCGAAGCGGTTGCGCACTGCTATATTTCTATACGCAGACTCGTGGCTTCGTATAAGCAACAATAAAACATAAAATCGTGACCATAGGGAATAACATAGGAGTGAAATTTCTGCTTAATCTTTATTCTGTGGTACGGTGTTCTGTGCTACTCCCGTGGTTATCAAGTTTAGACAGGTGTTATAACACTCAGTAATAGCGCAGGTAATAGTGTGGTGCAGGCAGTGTAAATCAGCGATTTTAGGACTATACATAGAAATAAGTTAGATTCAAGAAAAAGATGTGTTCAGAGATGACAATCGGATTACCGGAACCTCGTCAGCGATTTTCGCTCTGCGCTCAGGAGGGGATTGGCGACGAAGTATTGGTAATTTAGGGTGTGATCTCCGAAGCGTGTGGTGTTAATAAAGTTAGTAATATATTTTTATAGTGTTTCAATAAACATCAAGCGCAGCCCCAGGGTAAGTACCTTTTTAATATTCCCTATTTATATGTATAAGATTAGAAGAGCGAGTAGCTCAAACCCCCAACACTTGAGCAAAGGGGCGCGACATTTAAGGAAAGTCGCGACAATACGTAAGTTCCCGTGAATATTTTGATTGCAGTTCTTTTTTATAGTGTATTAAATTTATTAACGATTTCTGTTTAAAAGACCGGAAATTCCAAAATTGTGGATAGCATTCATAAGAAAGTTGCAAAGACAACAGAATGTATTGATTGTATCAATATATTATTCTATTGTGAAGAACGTTATTTTGGTGATCATAATTATAGTTTGGACAGACATTACAAAACATTTATAAATTTTGTAAATAATGAGGGTTTATTGTTTGCTGCAGACATCGTATTCCGAATAATTGAATTTACTGAAAAATACTTCTGTATTTAAGCAAAATCCTATCATCAAAACATGTGCTTTTTAAGCAGCTTTTACGCAATGCTGCAAAGCACTACGTATCCTCCTGCTAAGAAAGATTTAAGCTTAAGCATTCAGTGGACTGTGAGGAATTTTTGCCTGATTTGCAGGGGCGGAACTTTCGCCGGTGCACCGGGGCCCACATTCGCTGGGGGCCCGATCCTCGTCTTCACTAGGCATACATATCT
The DNA here is from genome assembly GCA_004143645.1 of Protaetia brevitarsis. Taxonomy (NCBI): domain Eukaryota; kingdom Metazoa; phylum Arthropoda; class Insecta; order Coleoptera; family Scarabaeidae; genus Protaetia; species Protaetia brevitarsis. The sequence continues at coordinate 3,150,549 of RXPK01000318.1, forward strand.
CTAATTTGCAGTTTTTAGAAAATATTATTCAAGATTTACATTGAGAATTTCTGATAAATACTGAAGTGAAAAAATTTTAGAACTTTTGTTTTCGAAAATTATGTAAACACCAAAATAAGCAAAACTAAACAACCAGCTACGGGCATCAGACGCTATTTGACAAAATATTGTGTTTATTGTATTACTGTAAATTTCTTCCTTCTTCTATCTTCGGTTTTCGTTGACGGGATTAACTTTATTTCCAATTCCGACAGTAAATAAATTATGCGAAAAATTTCAATTTGGATAGTGAAAATTTACTTCGTGTACGTGAGTATTTTTTAAGATGTCATCAAAACCAAGATGTAAAAACGGTGCTCAAAGAAAGAAAAGCAGCAACTGGATGAGAAGAAAAAAAATTACCAAAACATGTTGGCTTTGTGCAAACCAATGACTGCATGAATTGCAGTTAGTTCGACGTATTAAAATGAATACTTAAAATGCAGAATGCCACATCAAACTAAATTAGCGAATGATGAAATTCGCGGGAAGAATATTGGCATACGTTAGAAATTTTCTAAGTTCTTTTTTCATATATTTTTTTTTATTTGTAAACATAAATTTTATTTATTCTTTTTCATTTTTATATCCACCCACTTATACCAAACTATTATTTTAATTTAAAGAAATTGAATAAAAGAACTAGTATAATATTTGATTTGACACAGCAAATGATAAATATTATTTTGAGTCGAGATTGTACTTCACTCTCCGATCTACATTTTGTGATTGGTGTAAGTAAAAGAAGATAACTGAGACATACGATGCTAAAATAATGTAGTACAGCCAGCAGTCATTTTTCTGGCGACAAAAAATCAAAGGCGCCGACAGAAAGTGACCCTTCTTGCCTTATTTTTTTTCCGCTGGTTTTAGCACTGTGCTAATAATTTCACTCAGTATTCTTTAAAAGATACGACCATGTGGATGAATATGATGCAGGGATAACAATATTGACTACATGATATCATGATTGTTTGAACTTACTTGTTAGCTATGTACAAGCGTTGTGTAAGCTAAATACTGCAAACTAGAAACTCCTTGAAAACTGCTTGCCCTTTAATTAGAAACACATACTACTTTCTGGACTCTCCGTATACTGTCAGTTCTTTATTACCCAGTGGTTTTGAAATATGGGATAAAATTTGAAAGGGTGTCGAGCATGACAAATCAAACAAAAGTCTTCAATTTTTTTTTGTAACGCGTACCGTTACTGAGTAAAAAGTAAATAACAGTTATATCGCTGTTACACCGTTTCCGTTCGGCATTTATAATAACTGTTGAAAAGGAGTCGCATTCGTGCTAATGGACGCTATTTTGAACACCTGTTATAAAATAAATATATTTTAATTTGCAACGTCGTAATAGCGAGATAACCAAGGTGTAAATTTACCTTAATGTAACGGTGAGAGTTATGAAAAAGTTTATTATGACTTTTTTTGTTTGCATTATCCTGTTCTAACACTCCATCAAATTTTGTCATCTATTCCAAAACTATCCTGGAAATACACTCTTTTTATCACCGTAATGTATACTGATAAATGAATGAAAAAAATACTTTCTAAAGTTGCTGGTGCTTTAATTAAAATAATAACAAGAAGTTTTTTATTCCTTCTACATCATATTGCTAGCATACACGAAATGCTATTCTTATAAACAAAAGACATCAGATATCTACATTACGAAGGAATAGATCAAAATTCAATTTTGAGTTAGACTTTTGAAACACACACCAACTGCACTTGCAGCAGTAGCAGAAGACAATACTTGTGGTGTTATCCTATTGCCTCTGCTGCTGTTACAAGTGCAATTTTAGTCAGACGCGTACATCGAAATTCTAACTTTAAGCATACGTATGTGCCATAAATTAAATTAGAAGTCGTGTGTATAATTAATACATTAATATCAATGAATTCTGTTTGCGCCACGATGCCGTAGTAAGAGTTGCAATTGCATTCGCCTTAGATATTTTTTGCGTAGGTCGTTAACTTTTCTTTAGTAGGAATTGTACATTTGAATGTATATATATATATGTATATACAACTAAATACTCACAGCTTGATTTTAACTAGTTTACACCACACATACTTCCGAATAAATTAGGATTCTCTTAACGTCTCAAACATTTTACATTTTCTTTTCGATTTATCAGGATGTTCATCTCTTCAATGAATTTATCACGTTATCGTGGTTCTCCATATCTTGCATTAATTGATCGAAATCCTTAAAAAAAAAGGTCGTAATTAGTATATGAATAAGAAACAAGTACATGAAGTATGCAATAATAAAAGTATCCCACTGAAAACGATGCAGACGAATGGATAAGATGTAGCAAAACTTTGAAATCGATGCAGAAATGTTAATTTTCTTTTCAGTATTCGAATTTATAATGCACTTTAACAATTATACAGCAGTCTATGGTTCTTGGATTATGGTGAGAATGCCATGCGTTGGGCTACATTGCCAAGGCTTGGAGAGATACTAGGGTTGTGTTCATTCCGAAACCTGGGAAGGACACATACTACCATCCGAAATCATTCAGACCAATTAGTCTCACATCTTTTATGCTGAAGACTATGGAAAAGATTATACACCTAAACATTACAGAAGGAGCACTTGCTAGATATCCTCTGCATCCTCTGCAATGGACATACCAAAGGGGCAAATCAGGAGAGGTTGCCCTGCACACTTTGGTGGAAGGACTCGAAAGGAGCCTACATCAAAAGGAAGTTGCCCTTGCAGTATTTTTAGACATCGAGGGCGCCTTCGATAACACATCAACGCCCTCGATCAACCGAACCTTAATGAAACGGAACATTGACCACACAACTAGCAGATGGGTTGACTGCATGCTAAGAGGCAGAGTGGTCTATGCCAATATGCTAGATAAAAACATCGCCATGAGGACCACCAGAGGGTGTCCTAGGGGGAGGAGGTATTGTCACCACTGCTGTGGAGCTTGGTCGTGGATGATCTCGTCAGATCATTAAACGACAAAGGAATATGGACGCAGGGGAACGCTGATGACATTGTCATCGTAGCTAGAGGAAAATTCCCGAGCGTGGTGGCGGGCATAATGCGTAATGCACTGCGAATGGTGGAGGAATGGTGCCTTTCATAAGGACTCTCAGTTAATCTACAAAAAAGAAAGTTGGTTGCCTTTACCAACATGAGGAAACTCGATGACCTAGGCGGCGTTAGATTGTTTGGGCAGGAGTTACAATTATCCAAGGAAGTAAAGTATCTGGGTGTTACCCTCGATGCGAAACTGAGCTGGAAAAACAACGACCAGGGCTACGCAACTATTCTGGCGCTGCAGGAAGGTTGCTGGCAAAACCTGGGGATTAAAGCCGAGGGTGATCCATTGGCTATATACTGCCGTCATAAGACCAGCAGTAACATACGGGGTCTGGTGGAGGAGGACAGAAGTGTCCTCCGCAGCAAAACTGCTAACCGTTGTTCAGAGACAGGCGTTGCCGGGTATCACTGGTGCAATTAACAGCACAGGGACCGCCTCCCTGGAGACCATTGTGGGCCTCCCCCCGCTGGAGTTTTATGTGGGAGCGGAGGCAATGAATGCGATCCTTAGACTGAAAGCCAACTACCTGTGGCATCCCAACTTCACGGCGGGAGGGCACACTTATACTACGGGCCGATGCTGGACGGGCCATTGTTGCCCACGGACAGCATGGCACCCGAAATTATCTTCACTGAAAAGGTGAAAATCTCCATACCGAACAGAGACCAGGCACGCAGTGAGATCGCTGCTAATGATAACTGGTTCACGGACGGATCCAAGTCCAGCCAATGCACAGGAGCCAGTATTGGTGGGCCCAGTCCTAATCAAAGGATATCTATAAGCCTGTGGAAACATACAACGGTCTTCCAGGCAGAGGCATCCGCCCTTGCAGCTGTGCGAAATGATTGCAAAAGGAGCTACTGAGAGGAAATTAATATAATGACCTTGACAGCAGGCTGTCATTAAGGCAGTCTCAAACCCTGTAACTAGGTCAAAACTAGTTAGGGACTGCAAACAATCCCTCAATGCACTGGCACGAGACAACACGGTGTCTCTGATTTGGGTGCTAGGACATGAGGATATAAAGGGCAACGTAATAGCCGATGAACTAGCCAAGGAGGGCTCTAAGAGACACTTCATGGGTCCAGAGCCTGTATGTGGGATCACTATGCTATACTGTATGCGAACTACAGGAGAAAACGAGTTTACATGTAATCTGCACTTGTGAGGAACTTAAGGTACTTAGGCAGAAGTACTTCGGGAGGGATCTATTGGAGCCCTCGAAGGTCCTCAAGTTTCCACTGGGCAAGATACTGGGCTTTTATAGAGAACACCAAGCTGCTCGAGTGGAAATAAGAGAATCAATAGGGATGGTACAATGAGCACCTTGCTCAAGTGCCCGGACATCAAGTGCCCACCCTAACTTGAATGAATGAATGAATGAATGAAATCGTTTATTGGATTGGACATTGCGAAGGCTATTATTTCGAAATAGTGTTCCTCCAACATCACATTGTATAATATATTATAGTAAGATGATAAAATACAATATAAACACTATGTGAGAAATGAGAAATTAACAAAGGCATAAATAAAAGATCAATGTGAGCAGAATTGTCAAAAAAGGGGGCTCTACTGAAAACCAAAACTCGTTTTTGTTGCGCAAATGGCTCTCCAGTACGTCATCACGTCACTATCGCAATGGTTGTAGCACTTACCTACCACCTTTACAAAATGAAACGCAACTCTACAGGGTGAGTTTTTTATCTTGAGACAACGAAATATCTCTAAAACACTGCATCAAATCAAAAAAAAAAGATCTTAATAAGATTTGTTATAATGTAGGGGGCTCACCTCCCTCCAGAGTGGGACGGGGGAGAACTTTGAAATTTTAAATGGGAACACCCATTTTGTGTTCCAGATTCGGATTCTACGCCATCAAGTATGTAGTTTTTATTTGAAACTTTTTTTTAGATTCGTAACAGATTGCGCTGTAATCGCAAAAACATGATTGTGAACGTCTAGAAAAAATACACAAAAAAGAGAAGCAAGCAAACATGATTTTGTATTTTTTCATTTTAACATTAAATAACATTTCAAAAAGCCGTTAAGAAAACGAATTACTTTATCATAGCCTCCATTACTGTTCAAATATTCAACACTAACTAATTTGTATTGGATTAATAATTAATATTCTAAATGGACAATGTGTAAGTATTCACAGCTTGTCAAGTACTGAATAAAGTACGGTTTTGTATCGTTGAATAGCATTCCAATTGCGAATAAATAAATGTATCGAAGTGAAGGCGCACAATGATATATCATATGTCTTAGTTATCTAATCATTTAAAAATATAAACTGAAGATGATAAATGACAACTAGTATAATACTCAATTAATAGTACATGATTATTGGCTTACTAGTTTCGGCTATCTTCAGAACCATGCCAAAATCAAAGGCAAAAAACAAAATAATTTAAGTGACATATAAAATCGAACATTGAAAACTAATTAAAATAATCAAAATTTTTAAAGACAGCAATTTCTACGTAAATTATGTTCCAGCCTTGTAAACGCACGAAGATGTGGATAAATAGTTATTTTTAACTTATTATTCTAGTTCGGCACCATTCAGTGAGCTCCCTACATTATAACAAATCTTATTAAGATCTTTTTTTGGTCTGATGCAATGTTTTAGAGATATTCCGTTGTCTCAAGATAAAAAACTCACGCAGTATAAACACAGTAGAAACAAAGGGTAGTTGAAAATCTAAATTCTATGCTTCAATATAAATTTAATCGAAAGGAATCACAAGAGCAGCATTTTTTGTTTATTTTACTAATAGTTGTGAAAGCTATTTGGCCCTTAAATACATGATAGCTATATGCGCTTTTTAAGGCTATATATTGTATTTAGAGTTGTGAATTGAAACCATTTGCCCACCGTAAAGCGTAGTACTTGGAGTCCATTGGTCGTTGGAGTGCATAATACGCTCATTATGCTGACGTCCTCCGCCATTTTGTTGAGGCTGGTCAGTGATTATTATCCAAAACAACTTTTGTAGCTGTGTAATCCCCCGTTTACTAATTTTGTATTTACTGTGATTTATTTGTTTTAGTTATATAAGATCCCAAATGTAAGTATTATCATTTTACAAAATGTAGAAGTTTTAAAAAATACTTTCCCCGTATATTACCAATATTATTAATTAACATTTATAAAAATTATAAAAAATAATATGACCTAAAAATCAAGCAAAAGAAGATATTAATATATGTATTTATGTGAAGCTAATAAATTGATATTATTATTATTATTACTTACTGACACAGGATATCTTCGGGGACATTTCCGAGTAATAATTTTTCAGATGGGGAATGTTTAAGAATGGCCTGAATTTAAGACCTTGATTACTTAACATTGTTTCAAATTCTTTTATTCCATTTGGAGCAATTTACGTATTATTTTTAGAACAAGTTGCCCGCAAAAGTTGGTGTTACAAATACAGCAATGATATTTTACTGCTGGCATAAATACTTACTATAGTACGATCCAAGATATCTTCTTCTTCTTCACTATCTGAATCATTATACATGGATTCAATGTAATCATTGTCTATAAAGGTTTAGCATTAATTTGCATTAGTAGCAATATATCTATAATAGTAAACTTACGAAAATCAATTTCTTCAAGATCATCAAGTGGTTCTTCTTTGATCTCGAAATCTTGTATTTTTTCTTTCTTAACTTGTACATCACTAACATTTAAACTGCTAACAGAAGCTGGTTCATCATGTTGAACATCCTTTTTCTCTATTTTTACTTCTGTTTTTATTTCCGTTTTGATTTTCGGTTTATGGCGAATAAATTTAGCATCCACGGGACCAGGCGCAAACGGCGATTCATAATCAGAAGTTGTACAAGGCTTCCTATCTTCATCAGCCAATGGTTCGTTTTTTATTATCGTGCAATTTATATCTACCTCATTAGTATCTTCAGCCTGAGGAAGTGCATCCGAATCAGACGATGGTGACATATTAGTAGGTATGGGAGAATCGCTTGCGGGTAATTCAGATTCTTGTTCCTTATTAGAAGAACTAGAATCTAAGCTGTCCACAGTTGTGTCCGTCTGTTTTGGTTTCTTGGGAGGATTCTGGTGCCTGACTTCTCCAGGTGGTAATATTCCTCCCCTTAATCTTCTAAATCGAACAATTAAGCTTTTTGAATATATATTTGCGCTATGTGTATGTAGAAATGCTTGTATTGCATCTTCCACGGAATGAAATGTAACAAAAGCATACCATGTGCGTTTTAGTTTTTTAGCACATCCAACATCAATCTTTTTATGGCCAGGGTATGTCTTGATTATGTCATCTTCTGTTATGTCTTGGGATATATTCCCAACAAATAATGTCAAAGGATCAATATTAGCAGGGGTATCCTCTTCACGATCTTTTTTGTAGTCTGCAGATAAATAACCAGTTCCAAATTTATGTTCATTTAGTGTAGCTATAACAACATCTGCATTAGTGGATTCCTAGAAATACATTTATATACTTTATCAAAATGCTATTATCTACTATAATTAGAATTAACATATTAAGTCGTTATATTAATGAGAGCTGCTTTTCATATTTAGCAAATAGACAAAAGGCACAATGTGATAAATATAACCAATTAAAGAAAGTAAACAAAATCTATTGTACACTGCCCGACAAAATTAACGTCGTCGTCCACAGCGAATTTCCGTATTTTGCTATCAGATTTTTTTAAGTGTTTTACACATAGGTACCCCAATAAACCTCCTACCTGTATAAGCCGATGGCAGTAGAACGCGCGCCTGTGCAAATGATGAGCAAGTTTGATACTCACCGTCCTATAGACGACGACATTAATTTTATGGGGCAGTGTACATACGCCTTACAAGTAGCTTGTAAGTAAAACAAGTATTTATACCACGACCTGCTTAATGACTTCGACAGTTTGTTTTATACGGCCTGTAGAATCAATCAAATTTACATTGAATTGAATGTTACTCAGTAGCAGCGATATCTGCATGACATTTGAGAGCTTAAGCTACTTTTTTGACCGGTCAAAGTAATGGTAATGGTAGGCACAGCTGATGATACCTTGGTTTACATCAAAACTAAATAATACAGAACCATATAACCAAATAACTATGTAACTTGTTTTTGACGAAACAAATAGATTAATTAGACTTTTTGAGTAATATTAATTTCAGCACTCGTCAATACGACATTTATTCAAATTCAAATTGACATTTTGCTGTCACAATCTTGGCAACCTAAAAGGTGCCAAGAGTATACATTTTTTTCCCAAAAAGGTCCGGTAAGTGGCGCCAGCGGTGAACACGTGCAACTCATGATTCGGCAGACTGGATAAAGCAAACCGTCAAAGTCATCAAGCAGGTCCTGGTTTATACAAATGAAGATGAAGGTAAAGATGTACAAATAAACACTACAAATTACAAGTTCGTCCTTTTACAGTGGTGAATTACAAAAAAAAAGACTAAGATACCTTAATTATATATTTCATATGAGTAAAAAAAAGTAACGAAATTAGGATTAGAAGTGAACAAATTAATATACATGCAACAGTATTATAATTGGTGGGAGTATTCATTAATGAATATGGCATTAAAAAGAAGAATATGGGAAGACAAGAAATTATTGAAAAAATAAAGGACAGATCAAGGGTCCAAATTACTCCAAGAACCAAATTTAAATTTGGGGCAATTATTTTCACTTCTTCGAAAATTGAAGCATGAAGTTTTGTACAGCTGAATAAAAAGGAATCCTAACGATGCGAACTTGCGCGAGCAAGATAGAAGACATTGGTTCCCTTCCACTAAGGGACTAAAACTGAAGGGTTATTTATATTATAGACAAGGTCCTACCAGATACTACGCCAATTTTTTTAATTGTCAAAATGTAAACAAATTATTCGATCAAATAACTCAAATAATACTACTGATAAAATGAATGAACGAATATGCAAAATATAACCTCAACAGTCACAAAATTGGCGGGTATAACCAGCGAAGAGGTAAGACAAGAAGGGACACTTGTCAATTTTGACGAGTCCGCATGCATGACTTTGGCGTTCTGAGAGAGGGCGCCACGGCGTCATTATTCTGACGTTGATCATGACAGCCGTTTGGAGTAACCGAGAATAATTAAATGTTATCTCCGGAATAATTTTGCGGCGTTTTTAATTCTATTTTTTGTTATTTTGTTTATTTCTTGCTGTATTGACAAAAATACTCCAAACTGTGGCACTAGTAATACTGCAAACTTCTTTTAGACCCTTCACCACAAACTACACTAAACTGGACGTACGTTTCAATAGCAAAGCTATCATCATCATGCTATTGAAACGTACGTTTAGTTTAGTGCACTTTGTGGTGAGGGGTCTAGCCGCTGTCTTGCTGTAGTGTTATTTAATAATAACACTAATAGTATTTTATTACTAATCAAATTCGGTAAATGATGTATTTACACACGTTTAACGCAGAAAACGAATGCCGATGACAAACAGTGGCGGCCATTTTGAGTTGAGACAGTACTTCCCTCTCTGACACGTGCTCTTTATTAGGGCTTTCTATTTGTCGGTGGAGCTGTATCGGAACTGCTCCGAGTTGCACCAGCACAGTTTTTGAGCGTTCTTTTTGCAAGGTGCATTTTGTAACAGAACAGCTCTATTTTCCTCTCTCCTTTCCCCTACTGCACCTGCTATTTACAAGGGGTGAACTGTTCCCGCATGCGCATTTTCATAAAAACGGTAAAAATTTTAAATAAAAGTACCTATAACCGAAATTACCAGGTAATTACAAAAATTGATTAAAATTTATGCCGCCATACTTAAGCCTTCAATATTTTTGAAAAACGTTGTAGAGGAATAATGGACAGAAAACAAAATCAAATCATGAAAAAAAATATTTTTGGCAAGTACTTATTACATTATATGCATATTCCATAGAAAAATGTTTATTACTAATTATATTTTATTTACTTTGTTCTGGAATTAGATGAATTACTCAAAATCAATCATCTGAAGATTGCTAGCAGTGAGGATGAGTTGGTAGAAAAATTAATATTCAGAAAAAAAGAAACTCATGTTAAAATCAATAGATTTGTTGAAGATACTGTAATAAATTATAGTAAGAGTGTATTTAAATCTCATTTTCGGATGATCCGATCTGTACTATACAGGTTTATTGGTAAAAATTATAATTTAGCAAATATTTGGGATATTATATTGCTTCTTTTTAACCTTTTTACAAACTCATTTAAATCACAGAAGTTCAAGTTCAACTTGATATTTGATACGACATACGATACCATACAGTTTATATGAGTTTATGAAATCTACATAGGTTATGTTGCATCAACTGCCATCTTATTTTTATCTACACCCGTTTGCACCACGTTAGCACAAGTTAGTTCGTTTTACTTTGCATAATAGTTGTTCCGGAGCAGTTTCGGAGCAACTCCTTGAGCCAAATAGAAAGCACTATATGATTGGTGCAAAAGAACAGGAAAGCAACTGTGGCGCCTGGTGCTAAAATAATGAAGTAGCGGAAGTCATATTTTCGGCGACAAAACATCAAAGGTGCCGACACCAAGTGACGCTTCTTGTACAACACAATTAACAAACATTGCAAAGATGCAATTTCTATGACAATGAGTACCGACGTGGTATCTTCGATTAAATATGAACAAGCTATAATAGTTTATTATTTTAGTGACATGTTATACTGTAGTGACGTACAGTGAACCGAAAATGAGAAGTACATATCTGTCGTCATATCCGTTTTGAGCGCTGGAATCGTCGGCAAAGTCTATTATACTAGCTTTAGGGGTGTTCCTGTCACTTTGACAGAAGTATTTAATGTAATTTCTATTGTGAAAAAGAAAACCTCACCATTAATGACTTTAGTTCCTCTATTCTACGTCGACATTAGGATGATGATATATATGTACTTCTCATTTTGGGTTCACTCTACTTCGTCTGCTAACGTAAATGATCTATCACATACAATGTGATCAATTAAATTTACCCTCTAGCCAAGCCATAATGTAATATAATATAAATAACAAAATGGCTTGTTAGAGGGTAAATTTAATTGATCATATTGTACATCAAAAACTGATATCTTTTCCCTTACTCACTCACATTGCCACTATTCAGATACTGTTTTTCTGAATTCGCATGATTCTGTATTGTTTAGTTATTTTATTTTTATTTTATGTTTTGTTTAATATTGTCGTAATTGTAGGGAATTTCAATTTGGTTATCATGAAAAAAAAAAAAAAACATTTAGGAAATCCATTTTGAAGAGAAACAGAGCTTGAGCAAACTCAAAGTTCATAAAATACAGAATAGAAGAAAGTATAGACCCATATGCCAAGAATCAATTGCCAATAACTATTAATGGTGGATTACTAATAATTATGATTAGTGCAACTATCAAATAAGCGCATTTTCCAGCGAACAAAAGCAAAATTCTGCGTTTTTTTTTCCAAAAAACATTTACAAAGAGGCTTAGTTGACTGTTGCGAGTGACTGATTACAGATCAATAATTAAAAAGTGCCAAACACTAATTCATATGATCATCACTACCACAAAGCTATACAATTAATTTCAGTGGAAACAAAGATAATAACCTTCAAGGTAACAAAACAGAAGCGGGCATTTGATGGTTGTTGAAAATGTACATTTTCTATCGCTTCATGAAATTTAAAGACCATGTCTTTATTTAGTTCTTCATCTGGGAATTTTATGATCAGAGATTTGTTTTTAAAATGCTGATTGTACTCTTTTTCAATATTGAATGCTTTTTCAGCTTCTTCAAAACTCCAGTTTTTCTCATTAGGTTGTGATGAAGTTGTTTTCCTTTTCTTTACAAATTTACTTCTAGAGTCAGAGCTATCGTCACCATATCTCATCCTTTTATAATTAGGTATTTCCCGATTTTGGTGAATTGATGTATTAAATCTATAAATATAAATCATACTCTAACATAGAAAAGTGCTATACTTATTACATTGTAATAAAAACCTTCCTCTCGGTGAAAAATTCCTTTGACTTGAGGGAGAACTGTGATATACACGTGAGCTCGAAGGAGTTGGTTGACTGTTTATATGAGTTGCTTGAACAAGAGTGGGTCGACTTGTTACATGAGCTGGTGGAGGAGGAGGAGGAGGAGGCGGTTGGTTTGTAGTATGTGGTGGAAGAGGAGGAGGTGGAGGAGGAGGAGGTTGGGTAGTAGTATGACCTGGTGGGAGAGGTGGAGGAGGAGGAGGAGGAGGTGGCTGATTAGTTATATGGGTGGGAGGCGGAAAAGGTGGTACTAATGGTGATGTTAAGTTTTGTAAGTATGATTGGTTTTCCCAACTCCATTGCTGATAATGAGGTTGTTGGTGCAACTGTTGAATGTGTTGTTGTTGCTGTTCTGTTTGTGGATGGTGCTGGTGTTGGAGTGGATACTGGCTAGTCTTAAAAAAAGAAATAATTATGTTAACAAGTTAAAAGTAAAATATTTTAACAGCTTACAGCATATACTGTAGTTGAAATATTTGGTAGAGCTGGAGGCGGATAATTAAAATAATTAATGTTGTCTGCACTCATTTTCTTAAAAAAATTAAACAGCCTTTGGGCACCAAATAAACACTAAACAATAAACATTCTTTTTTTGGAGCTTTAGGATTCTAACCAAGTTTAAGGAATTCAAGCATACCATAAACCACCACAAACCGGGTTAGATAAAGATAAAGATAGCTGTAACGGGCAAAGAAGAGAATAGAGAAGGATGGAGCTTGTTTAAACGAGGAAATAGGAACTCATATGTTTACATTTTCAGTTTTTCCACTTATACTACCGAGAGGTATTTCTAGGTGGCGCGCAACGAATAAATCACAAGATAAAAACATGAAGTTCACAAAATAATTTGGTACACCACAAATATCTGAACTTTAACTACTTTGAACAATCATAGACTTTTAATTACAATTAACATACATACATGTAGATTTATTTGCCCTTATGGAAATGAAAGACGCTTCAGAGCTAAAAAAGCAAATCAATTGGATATTCGAACAAAGCAAGTGTTTTATTAAAACCGGGACTTTTTTAAAACACCGCGAGACAAATTATTATAAAGCGGGACGTGTGGTCACTTTATGTGACACCAACGAAGAAACCTTTAGTTTGCTCGTTTAGATTGTTGGTGGAGATCAAAGATGCCGACGCTGTTTGCCCGTTCTTGTTAATTCTTATGTTCCTTGGTAAACGTATCTAAGAAAACCAATAAAATAGTTTCAGTTTTCAGTACGTTTCAGTGGTTTCAGTATTTAGATCAAGACCTATACCGCCATCTAAAAGTTTTCCGCGCCACATGAGTATTTTCTTAGGCTTGTTCGTTTTGGCACTGCGCATCTAACGCGAAAATCTAGCCGCGTAAAGTTTTTCTACGCAAGCCGTGGCTGTAAAACGCTGGATTGACTCCAGCTTTGGATTTTCTGATTGCTGTTCGTTTTGCCATCAAATGGAACAGAAATCTTACGGCTGCGTTCCGCCAGTGCCAAATCGAACAAACCTCTTGTAAAGTTGTCTTGCCTCTATTTTGAAAGTAGCTCCCTCTACCGCTCGCTCATGTGTCATGTGATCCTTGGTTCCTTGGTTAGAACAGTTAGAATATAAGGGTTAGAATGGTTGACATTTAATACAAAACACAAAATAAGAAACCAGGAAACATAATTCACGTATTCGAGGGAAAATAGAAAGACCTATATCTCTTTTTGTTTAAATTAAAGTATTACAAAGGGAGCTAGATTTGTGAAGAATATGAGTGCAAACAACGTTAATTATTTTAATTATCCGCCTCCAGCTATTCCAAACATTTCAAATTCTGTGTACACTGTAGGTTAACATGTTTTGTTTTAAATTAGTTGATATTATAATTATTCGTTTTATCTTAAGAGTCAACCATATGCACTTAAACAACAACATCAGCATTTGCAATCAGACCAGCAGCGCCAACAGTCCACACAGCTTTTGCGGCAACAATCCCATTATCAACAATGCAATTGGGAAAACCAGTCATATTTAGAAAATATAGCCAGACAACCACTGGTACCGCCATTTCCTCCTCCAACTCTTATAACTAATCAACCTCCTCCACCTTTTCCTTCTTTAAGTCATATAACGAGCCAGCCTCCCCCTATTCATTCAACGCATATAACTAGCCAACCTCCTCCTTTACCTTGTTCACGTACATATCACCTTTCATCACCAGGCCAAAGGAATTTCATACCAAGAGGAAGGTTTTTATCAAGTTAAGATGAGTGTGGTATTTCTTAAATTAAAATATTTTGTAATTTTAGGTATAATACATCGACTTCACAAAACTTAGAAGCAAGTAGCTACAAAAGGACAAAATACAATGATGATAGTTCTGAAACCAGAAGTAAAACTACAAAGAAAAAGAAAAAATCTTTATCACAACTCGTACCAAAAAAAAAAAATTTTACCCGTGAAGATGCAGAAAGAGTGTTTAATATTGAACAAGAGTACAATAAGCGTTTTAAAAACCATTCTTTGATTATAAAATTCCCCGATGAGGAATTAAATAAAGACATGGTTTTTAAATTTCATGAAGCGATAGAAAACGTACATTTCCAACAACCTTCAAATGCCCGATTTTGTTTTGTTACCTTAAAGGTAATTATTATTCATGTGACTATCGAGACATTTTTCTGCTTTTATGTGTCTTATTGATTGAGTATCAGTTATTCTTAATAATAACATTTTTATAAAGTATGTAATGTATTTATAGGAATCTGCTGACGCAGATGCTGTTATAGCTGCACTTAATAAACAGAAATTTGGGAATGGGTATTTATCAGTTGAATATAAAAAAGATCGTGAAGAAGATATACTTGGTCCTTCTAACATTGACCCTCTAACATTATATGTTGGGAATTTATCACAAGAAATAACTAAAGCTGACCTAACCAGTACATACCCCGATAATAGAAGAGTTGACATTGGATTTGCAAGAAAAATGAAGCATACGCGGTATGCTTTTGTATCCTTTTATAATGTGGAAGATGCTATAAAAGCTTTTTTGAATACTCGCAATACAGACATATACTCGAAAAGCCTAATAGTCAGATTTAGAAGATTATGTGCGACAACAGCAGCCTCTGGGGAAATGGGACGACAGAATCTACTGAAGTCACCAACACCAATAAGCACAGGTGCTGACACACTAGACCCTGACTCCTACAGCAGAGAGCAAGAAGCATGGATACCCACAAGTGATTATTCTCTGCCTAATGAAACTTCACCTTTGCCAGATTTAGACGTACCTCCTGATACTGATGACACAAGCACAGTAGATGCAGGTTCCTCTACTGTAAAAACTGAACCATTAGATGATGAAGATAGAAAGCCTTGTATAAATACTGACTATGAATCACCATTTGCACCTGGTCCAGTAGATGCCAAATTTGTTCGGCATAAACCTAAAATTAAAACGGAAATAAAAACAGAAATTAAAATAGAGAAAAAGGAGGTCCATGACGACGAACTTGCTTCTGTTAGTAGTTTTACTAGTGATGTTCCAATCAAACAAGAAAGATCAGTTAGTATAGAAATTAAAGAAGAACCAAATGATGATCTTGAAGAGTTTGATTTTCGTAAGTGCATCAACATGTTACATTAGTTTTGTTCACGAAGCAATCACAAATCATTCAGAGCCAATCAAATGACTTTGATTGAAATTGCGGATTTCTTTCAGCCACTCAAATTACGTTTGACTGATTTGTGATTGCGTTCAGTGTGCTCCAGGAACAAAGCTATTATCAACTAGTGTAAATTAATACTTAACCTTTTAGAAAAAGAATACAACGAGTTTACTTATAACGATTCCGACAACGATGAAGATGGTGATATCCTAGATCGTCCTATAGTAAGTGCTTTTCTATGTGGTCATAATTGCAATTTATTTTTTTCTAGTATATTATTTTGTAGTTAAACTTGCAGGATTAGTAATATTTTATGATTTTTATATTGATTGTCACCCTGAAACAACTATAAAATGCATAATTCGAAATATTTCGAAACATTTTTTTTTGATTTTATTTATGAAATTTTTTTTAAATATAATACGATTTGAAGTCTGACAAATGGGAATACCCCTACTTTTCTAAATAAAATAATTCTAGAAAAAATATACAATAGAAAAAGATCTGGTTGGCGCACATTTTTCTAATTATTTCAAGGATAGTGAGTAGTGAAGGAGTCAGGTATGCCTATACTGTCTTTCTTAAGACTTGTTCTTTTTTTGTCAAATTATCCGAAAAAAATGACTGAATCTGAAAATTATCCGATGAAAAGCGTAATTATCCAAAAGCTGAGTATTGGCAGCATAAGCAAAAATCACTATATAAAATTTTAATAATAAAATGAAATAAGAAAACACTACAAAAATGATTGATTTCCAAAAATACCGAATTATTGTAAATATTTTTATTATGTAGAAATTCAGCTTTATACATTCTTGTAAGCAGATTATAATATAGATGCTGTGTCATTGTGAATCCTAATACCTATTTTGGTAACAACTTTAAAAATGTCCAATACCTTAGCCTTTCTGGACAAACAGTAGATTGCAAAAAAGAATTTACTTTAGTATATATTCTTACTCGTTTTATTTGTTCTAATTAAAAATATTTTCTTTTAAGGATTTTGATCAATTAATGCAAGAGATGGAGAACCATGACAACGTGATAAATTCAATAAAGGGGAATGCACGACCTTGAAAAATCGAGGAAATACATGTTTAAGACTTGCAGATTCTTAATGTTGTTTAAGTGCGTGAGTGGTGTAAATGAATTAAAACATTAAATATAAACTTCAAATGTGTTGGATGTATATTGAGTTACTTACCAATATAAATTTATTGAAATTATGTCTTACGTTGGTAAACGTATATTATACTGTGGATAATAATAATATGGAATTTAACATCTATTCTGTAATTATTGTAAGTAAAGCTGAACATGGCTTAATTAAATATCAAATCATTGTATTTAAGTTATTTTAATAAGTTTATTAAATATTACTAGCTTTGTTCTTTTTGTTGCTTTGCGTTAAAACACGAAACGCACGAATATGCGCCATAGAGGTTTGTGTTGTGTTCTAGTAGGAAGCAGTACACAATGTGGTTGTTCGTTTTCTTTTTAATTCGAGCAGTATTGCTTTATGACTAAGTCAGTTCAAGTTTTAGGTTGATCGGACAGTTTTATATACACACTCTTAAAATGCATATATTTATATACAATATTTGGCGTTAAACTTTGTGGCACGAGTACCGTAGAAAAAAGGAGTAGAGTATTGACACATTTAAGAAAAGTATTGGGCGAACATGCCCGAGCTCATCCAATATTTCTTCCATGATCTAGACAAAAAACTTATGTTGTTTACCATAAGCAAGTATAAATCTAGCAGCGCTGTAGTTATATAAGTTATTTTATTGTCTTTGTTAGAGCATTGAATAGCAATGCGGGTGGCTTACGAACGAACCGTCTTTGGCATAAGGGTGAACATTTCGCTTAGTTACCTCAAACTTGAACCGCCTTATTTATAACACAAGTACTTATTAGCTGTTTGCGGTCATAAAATAAATGATATAGGAGTGTTTCTTTTGTAAACACAATTTATGTGTTATTTACTAGTGCAGAGATAAGGTAAGAAAGTTCGCTTTCTGTCGGTGCTTTTGATGTTGTCTCATCAGTAGGTTACTTCACTACATCAGTATCAGGTGCCTCAGCTATTTTCTTTAAATTCCGTTTGTTCTAACATATGTTCTATATGATTGTAAAGAACATGTGTTAGAAAGGGAAGTCAATATTAACTCAAAATGGCGGCTATTTATCATCCGCTGCGTTAAGCGAACGTAAGTACATCTTGTATGAAATTTGTATGGTAATAAAGTAATTATTTTCTTTCTTAAAAGGGTCGATAAAGCTCGGCCCCGATTACCGTAACTAATCAGAGCGAAATTCGAACTCGCGGCCTCTTGCAGTAGTCCGCAGCCCGCAAGGCATTCAGCTAATGTAGAACCATTAGTGTTATTATTGAATAATGAAACAGTAAGAAACAAATCAAATAAATAAAAACAATAAATTAAATTAGAAACGTGTTAGAATTACTCCAGAAATAATCTTTAATTATTCACATTTATGTGCTTAATGAATATAAAAATAAACGTTGTAAAGTCAGAACAATAATTGCGGTGGCGCCTTCTCTGTAAATTCACAGTGCTGTCAGGACCTGCTAAAAACGCCAAAAGTGACTCGTATTTGTCTTACTTCAGTGCTGCTTTATCTTTATAATGTTTGTGTGATGACATAAGAGTTTGGTTTGTAAAATATTGATTTGCTTTTGCGTTGTAATGCAAAGTTTGCAAAAAGAACAAAGCTACTTATAAATGTTGTATTTTAGTAGTGAAAAAAAAAATAAAAGTCTAAAGTAAAGTTGTTTTTTTTTTATTATTTATAATTCTAGATTGGAACCTACAAGTTCAAGGCAGTTTATTTTTTGATTCACAAGTATATATTTCAGAAAGCCATATGATTTTTTCCATTGGCGAAAGCGACAAGAGGCAGTGTTTAGAGCGACTATAAGGTTATGAATGAACAAAGAATTTTTTGAGCATAGTGGAGGGTCACTATCCCTAATCGATGGAAATTCAGAAATAACTAAAACAGGGACTTGAGCGTCATGGAATCTCAAATCTTCCTAGACTGGAAATTAATATTATATCGCAATTTTAATATAAAAATGAATACTCAAATAGGAGCAATTTGCCTGTTTTGAAGTTATTGATAAGTATATTAACTTTGTAGCAGATATCTTGTGGAGATCCATTCGACGACCATTTGAACAAGATCGAAAATCGCCGAGTCGAGCCGAATGTCTGTTGTGTTTATACTCATCGTCCATCGTACCTGCCGCGACACTCGTGACGTCGTCAGATGGTCGTCAGTCGGTAAAAAAGTTGAAAACGATCATTGTTGAATGTGCTATATTTATCTGTTGTTATGTTGGTTTCGCACAGGTTTTGTTTATATTACAGTATAGGTAAGTATCACTCGTATAATATTGTCTTTATCTATAACATTTTAAACGTTAGCCATAATTTATAACTACTACCGGAGAATAAAATTCACCACTAATACCCCGGTACTAAAACTGTGATATTCTAGAACTAACAGATAATATCGTTTCCTACGTTTACTCCCGGGGAATTATAGCACGTTGTTGTCAAATCATAAATTAGGAAGGGATGGGTAGGGACCAATAATAACGGCGGTAGAAAGAGATGTATTTATAACCAGTGTTTCTATGTCTATTACAATTGTAATAGATAAGTAGATTACTTTTTTGTCCAAAGGAGGGGAGCTCTGCGAATAGCAAGATTCGATAGGACGGTAGTTATAGTAGGAGTAATCCCTATAGATCTTCTAGCCAAGGAGAGAAGGTGATCTACCTGGACAAGCAGGCAGGCGGATCGATAGGCAGGCGGGCTATGAAAGAGCGTACCATGCGACTCTGGCAGGAACGATGAGACGTGGACACCAAAGGCAGATGAATGGCCGAATTGATTAGGAATCTTTCAGTCTGGACGGACAGAGATCACGGAGAGGTTGACTATTACCTCACTCAGATGCTGACGGGGCATGGCTACTTCAACGATTACCTATGTAAAATGGGGAAAGTTGATACTGTCTGTACCAGGACAGCGATTGTGACGATGCTCGCCATACATTCTTCAAATGCGTAAGTCACATAGAAACCAGATGGAGCGAGATGTCGGAGTACTTACACCGGCAAACCTTGTTCAGGTGATGCTGTGAAGTCGAGACACATATATGGTACGTCTTTCGCAAAGACGATTTTGATCGTGAAGAAGCAGGAGATGGATGGACGCTAAATACGGGGCACCACGTTGACGGAATTTGAAAAACGATACCGAGGTGGAATCTTGTCACCCCATATTTCTAATAACTCTTTCAGTTTTTATAATGTGCACTGTTTATAACAGTTAGGTTTTAATTGAAAATATAGGGAAGTATAGTGATCGTTTTTTTATGTTGATTGATATTATTTCAACACATTTTTAAAAATAAAAATCTTGCCAGAGAAAAATCTAAACATGTTACAGCAAAGTTACAGCTATACAGAAGCAACGACTAGTAGAGTAGCCTGAAATGAATAGCTCGCATTTCGCCGAAAAAAATTGTCTTAATTATAGTTTCTATCTGAACATAATTGATTATTTTATATTATTTTAAAAATACCACGTAATTAGTAAGTAATTAATGGTTTCTTTTTCTTTACAGGAAGTCAAGAGAAGGAACAGGAGTTACGTAGATTAACAATAATAAGTTGCAATAATTTGTTGTTTGTAAACTTGTTAAGTAAAACTTTGTAAACTACTTATTGTGTTATTATCACAGCAAGGAGGTCTGCGTTCCGAGCGAACACACGCACATACGGGTGTCGATAGAAAGTTAGCCGATTGTCCGTATAAATCCTCTAGTTGTTTTGACCGAGTAAGGAAAACACGCCCATGCATAAAAACTACATGCGCCCGTAAATCACGTGGAATATTTCAATGCACAGCGATGACGCATATATATACATAACTACTTCGACACGAACCACAACGCAGCTGTGTTTTCGCAATATTCTACGCATTGGCGACGTTTTAGATGTAGCTGTTTATTTATATTTGTGCAGCACTCAAATATCTCCGTTCAGGGTTTTATTGAAAAGTAAGAATTGCTACAATAATTTATATTTTGAATACGTTTTAAGTACTGTAACAAGATAAAATATATAATTGTATTACTTATTTAAATAGGTAATAGTGACATTTTCTTTATTTCTTGTATTTTATTAAAAAAAAAAAAGATAAAACAAGCAGGAACAAAGAGTCACTAACTATTTAAAACTAACTAACTATTTTAAATTATGTTAATTATTGTTACTTTTCATTGTAATTTAATAAGTTTTTAAATTTGTAATCACATAATACTTTCTAGATTTTTCTTTGTAAATATGAAGTTCTCTTGCATGTGAATACAGAACCTTAGATAATATTCACTACCGACTTCGCAAAACTATGTAGATACATACGCAAGTTCCTAGGCATATACTGCGTGTAGGCAACGCCACTGAGTTTTCCGGTTCCCCGCTTCTCCGAACGTGTTTGTCCGTGCTTTACCTATCAGATTTATGTGTATACATACGGTAAACACAGATAAATGATTATAGAAGATTTCTATGTACCGTCTGACTCACCTCATTTCTATTTTGTGTGTTAAGCTACGAACTACTCACGTTGAATTCATTAAAGTCGGCAGGTTTCGCCGTTTGAAGAAAGTAGTTCGTAACTTAACGCTAAAGCTGAAGTAAGATGAGCCAGACGGTAAATACAAAGCATCTTATAGTATTATAAGTACTTTAGTTGACATAAATTATTTATATACCTAATTGTCAAATTGGCAAGATAAAATACAAGATGTCAATGCTCTTCTACAATATATTTTTATTTTAATGATTTATTATATTTTCTCTTTTTATGTATTTGTATTTGTCAGAGTCACCACTTCACTATACAATGGTAAGTCGCATACACATTTTTAATTGCTTTCCAATTCCGTTTCTTTTTACCAGAAAATTGTACTGGCTGTTATCGAGAGAGTGCGCGAAAAAGTTTTGAGGCAATTACATTGCGCCATTTATACGAAGTGACTATATTAACTAATTTATCAACGAGGGCAACTAAAGATATATTTGCATCGAGAAATAAATGTAGCGGAGCAATAATTAGTTCTAATTTGGTAATAACAGTGGCAAGTTTCTTTGAAAACAGTTCGAAAGTTGAGGAGTATGCTGTGTATGTTGGTCATGTAATACCGAGTCAGAAAGAAAACCCACGCCTTCACCAAATTGATAATATTTTTAAACATCCTGATTTTACGAACGGAAGTAATATGGCTATCATAAAGGTAATAATTTGGAATGTATTTACTTATCTCAGCATGCAACATGTAATAAGTTATATGTAGGTGCGTCGCGTACAGGAAAAATAAGGAACATAGAATTGGGGGCTTATTTATTAGTTACATAACTAAATAATGTGAAGAAACAAATTCGGTTTTTGGTCAATTACTATAGTATATAATCCAAAATAATTTCAAATAGCTACAAATGAGTCAGAAGCATTTTTACCATAATTGCGGTTTTCTTTTTACATAATATATCTCTTGTTGTATCTTTTTTCCCCAACTGCTTCGAGAGAGAGAGAGAATTACTACATATCTTCGGGGTGTCTTCCTTATTGGGCAATACCCACTTGTTGAGCTCTCTTATCTCTCTTTGGTTCATTATGCTGACCATAGCTTCCACAATTCTCCAGTTATTTTCATTTCTAAGGCGGTGTTGACTATATTATCTGGAGCAAATTATGTAAACTGATCTCCTCGTGCTTTATTTGCGGGGTCCACCTTTGAGAAACGAAGAAGATTCTCGATGGTGTCTTTCTTCACAACATGCACACAGCTCCGATTCGCTCACTTTGAAGGTGTGCAAGTATGCACGAAAGCAATCATAGCTCATTAGCAATTGAATTATATAATAGGTGAATTAACCTTTTTTTCTGCTAACCCAGGCTCCTACGTCTTTTAGAAGGCCTCTTTATCAACTGTGCCTTTTCCTTTTCTTTTTTTTCCAATATTTTCTGCCACTTATTTAACATGCTGATATAAGCCCTCTGTTTATAGTCCGCACCTTTTCCCTCAATATCCGATATTTGTGCGGCTAAAAACTCTATTTCTCTAGCCAACACGAGCAGTATCTCTGTACAACTTGTTCTATATGCCTGTATCGTGCTAATGGCAAATCTGCAAATTATGACATTTCCCCTATAGAGGCTGCATGCAGCATGATGGATTGAATCGCGGAACATAATATCTGTCGGCTATTCTCCTGCTGTCCCCCAATATTAGGAAAAATACGGCAAGGTGTTGCCGTAGAACAGATATCTGTTACGTCCACTATTACCAGTGCGCGAAGTATTCTTGTATGGTCCTTCTTGTTTTAGTTCCTCTGCCATCACTTTAACCTTTTGTATAGCATCGATAGTGAACTTTCCCTGTTTAAAACTGATTGAATCT
The DNA here is from genome assembly GCA_004143645.1 of Protaetia brevitarsis. NCBI lineage: Eukaryota > Metazoa > Arthropoda > Insecta > Coleoptera > Scarabaeidae > Protaetia > Protaetia brevitarsis. The sequence goes on from RXPK01000318.1 coordinate 3,173,878, forward strand.
CTGACAGGTCTCCCTTTGCTTTTATTCCATTTTTAAACCTCATTAAAAGAAATTGCTCAAACAACTTTCTCAACACATTGAAAAGGCAAATGATACATTCTGCTGGCCTGATTTCATTCCTTTAGGAATCAACACTGTCACTTCGCCGTCTTCCCTATTCTTGGGAAATTATTGTAATAGATTTCACTATTCTACAAAACAATAAAAGTCATTTCGTTTTGTTATATTTAATTTCATTCCAAGAATTCGACTTCGTCGTTTAGTTTTCTGGGAATGCGTGGATAATATTGAAAAAATACTACTGTAAACTATTTTTGGTTGTTGCTTATCAGGCACTCTCCTAGTGCCAAATCTTTCTTTTAACTATTATTACGGTTCCGGAAAAAAACCGGTTACCGTAGTTGACCAGAGACAGATTTGAGCTCGCGGCTCTTCGCAGTAATCGAAACTCCTTAAGGCATTCGACTACTATATCATGTCAATAATACACAAATACAAACTAGTATTAAAAATTGAAAATTAAGCATTTCTTTTATATGTCAAAATAAATTACTATACTTAGATTACTAGAAGTTTCTGTTTTTTATCGCTTTCACCTATTGAATGGTCGAGTGCCTCGCACGCTCGGCTGTCAGTCGCGGAGTCCTCGGTTCGAACCCGATGGACTGCTCTCAAAGTGAGGTTTTCGAGGTTTCTCTTACTCCTTGGCAAATGCTGAGTGACGAATATCTTAAGTCGCTCCACGGGCGCAGGTATAATAATAACTCATGGCCGCCGATGCTCCCTGTAATTGGCAAAAGCTGTTGGGGGATGCTAAGGCATGAATTATTATTATTGTTATTATTGAAGCCTCATAATCCTCCTACTAATAAGTTTCAATTTCCATAATTATCCCGGTTAATAAACCGCTAAAAATATATTGAAATGTAATAATATCAATAATATTTTTATGTACATCATGTTCTCAAAAGAGTGCTTGACATAGCATTTTGTGCACAACAGGAACCGGCAAACAGCGTTGGTCTCTTTGATCTGAGGAACGGAAAATCGTGATATTCAGTCCGCTTGTTGGTTGATATTGGGTCATTGATTAGGGAAATAAGAACTAGATAACAAATGTGCTTTAAAAATCTTACCCTACTATGGGGAAACGCATGACGGAAAAACCAATTTCAAGTCCTTACGACTATTAATATTAATTCGTTTTAATTTAAACTATTTTTCACTATTTTATTACGTATATACCTTAATATTTCCCTCTATTTTCAGAAATAAACATTATTAAAATTGTGTAAGTTAGGTGAGTTAAGCAACTAAAATTACTTGCCGATCATGCAAATAGCCTGCGCAGATGTTACTTTTTCTCGTAATGCATTTCATACTCGGGTAAATATTCATTCATGGCGCCACACAACATTTGCTATCTAGTTCTTATTTCGGTAATTAATGTATTGGGTATAACGAACTCAAGAAATAAGGCGATTGCGCACGCACATTCAAAATTTGTTAGCTGCCCGTTTTTGCGAGGCGACAGCCGAGGGCCACAAGTATACTTGTAAAAGAGTTTCTGGACGTGTAATACGAATCATTTTTTGAACCGACAGATTTTTATTTTTGATTGAAAATAGAAAAGAAATTTTGACGTTAAGGAGTTGACAGTACAGTTTGGCACACATGTTAATACTTTAGTATTTTGGCGTTTCCAAGAATAAGTCTTTTTCTATAATGTTATTTGTAGTTTGATACTTATTTATTAATAATAAGTGCAATGGAGACACCCGCTTTGAAGTAATGCAAGATGAATGTTTCTGGCCCGACGTCCAAAAAAAAAAATAAAATACAATATTTTTTTTGAGAGCTGAAATTTTGATGCTCCGGGACTTAGCAAACTCTAGCCCTACGCTTCTTGTTGCCGGGCAAAAATCTGCCGTTGTATATTACAAGGACCATTACTTTTAGGCAAATAAATAAATATTGGGCAAATATTGACCAAATTTGTAGTTTCCATGTAAAAACCTCACAATCACATTTTTCTCATAATCTTTTACCCACATTGGAAAAATTTACAATAAGGTCTACTTAAGTTTGATAAAAAAAACTAATGCGATCTGTGTGACTGATTTTCTTATATATTTACAAAAAATTAGGATAATACTTCAGCAACTATTTTAATTGAGACCATGCCTATTTCTCTGTTATCTTGAGCACACAGTTACGTTAAAATCGATCTCGCTAAATTAAGAACAACATTTAAATTTTATATCCATCATATATTCCAAACACTTTTATTTATACAATTTCTAATTTGGTTTTTAACAATTGATAGTTTATTCTTCACACAATTTTATAATTCTTAATTTTGAACAACATTGCTAGTCTAATCAACTTTTCAATTGTTAGAAACGTGAATGAAATTTTTTATATTTTTTTGTTCCTGAAAAATGAAAACTAAATAATAATAAAATTTAAATAATAATAATAACATAATATTATTAGGTCCATTTGGCAACACGCGCTGTATATATATTCCAGGCCATGGGCTTTCCATGTTGATAGTATTCTCACAATATCTATTTAATTTGCTTAGATGAAAACCGATTTTGCTTTTGATGAATATGGATGCACGATGGCTTTGTTACCAGATAGTCCTGTAGATTTTACAAAAACTACACGACCCATTTGTACCATTCTAAAGTGCGTTCTGCTAAACTATATTTTTTATCTTATACAAAATCATAAATTGTTTTTTAGCCGTCACTCTAACGCTTTGAGAGCGGATGTCATAAGCGGCGTAGAAGTGGATATTTTGACGAAGGGAGAATGTACAGATATACTTCGATTGTCCAATATCACCTTACCATTAAATGCAGATTCATTTTGTGTAAAAGCGCATGCTTCACCAGATGAGGTACATATATTATTATAAACTAAGATAAACTAACAGACATCTTCCAAACAAACTTATGTTAATATACGATTAAAACTAAATTAAGCTAACCTATAAGATGGATGAACACAATTTTGTATGGCCACGTCTATTAATTTAAATTAATTAGGAATTCAGAGATTTAGAGTTTATGAAATTTGTTAATTTTTTTTAGTTAATTGATATTACTGGGGGATCTACATGCCTCTGTGGTGGTGCCGTTAGAGGAATTATCACCAATAGCTACAGTAAATTGAAGACATCAGATCCAATAGCAGTAACAGATCTAGGATTGCATACAACCTGGATTAGATCGAAAATTGTTAATTTGAACCAAATATCAAAGTCTTGTATAATACAGATAAATTATCGTTTGATCCAGATTTTATTTATTGTATTATTATATTGTACTAATTGCCTGCAATGTATACATAATACATATACATAATCAATAACCTTAATTACTCTGACAATGTAAAGGTGTAATTAATACCTTAGTTTTATTTCTTATTATAAATAAACGATGACTATTTTTTGTTTTTTTGCCATTCCTTTTGCAACATATCCCTCGCCGCCTCAAATTTTCTAAAATCGGCTCTATTTCTAATTCTCTTATTGTTTTATTTCAGATTCTACCTCTTAGACCTCTTTAACCGCTCATAAATAAGTACCTTATCTCTGATACATAATATTTTGCTATTCGCTTGTTTGTTGTAGACACAACTTTCACAGCCGTATGTGAATCCTACGGATTTGAATATTGTGTTAAAACCATTATTTTTGTTTGCTTTAATTTTTTCTTTTTTCTTATAAAAGTGTTGTGCATTTTATGACACCTTCTATTGTTCATTTCTGTTTCCTCTTTACTTTCTTTGTGTATGTTTATTTCACAATATTTTAACATTTCTACCTGTTCAACGATCTTTTCGTCTACATAATTTTTTATTTTTCAATAGCCTTTGCCTATTTTCAACTGCAGTTTTCTCGGTATTAATTTTCAGAGTTCTCTTTTTAAAGCTATTTCCTAAATATTTAAGTTTGCTTGTAAATGATTTTTATTTTCATACATTACCAAACTGCCACAAAGTAGCACTATGCCCACAGTATCTGGGGTCACTTGCACTATGAAGAACGCTTCATTGTAAAGCACTTGAACTACTGCAGCCAGTTTATATAAAAAAGCAAAGCTATAGTGTCTTCACAACTTGTGTTTTATTTTCGTCCATGTTTTTCAGCATCTTACTTACTTTTCCATAATTCCAGCTGCTTCGCTTATTTTTAAACTTCATTAATTCTAATATTTCTTCTGTCGTTATTTAATCTTTCTCTGTAACATTGTTATTGTCTACGCAAATCTCATTTTCCTTCCGTTTTTTTTTTCATTATAAACCTGTTGGTTCTGAAATAAGTAGATCTGCACAATGTTCTTTAAACTGGTGTATTATAGCTTGCGCCGTTTTTACTATTTTATCTTCCTTTGACTCTATATAGATAATTACTTCTATTTTGTTTGTCTTTTCTGATGTTGTTTAATATTTCATAAGATGGCTTATAACTTCTCATGTTTCAGCATATTGCGGACGCTAACTCTTAATAAATATTATTAAATACATTTACAACCATATTTGTGCGTCTATTATTTATAAATTGGTGAAAGATTCGTATATAATAAATTAAATTTCAAGCAAGATTCTTAATAACTTTTTTATTCATTTTTAGCAGACAAAAAATCTGTGTATTCAAGGTTCTATTGCTTTTTGAGAAGAACTGGTACTCTTCCATTTCTGCCTGCTTTATAAAAAAGTTGAAGATTTAATAAGAAGAAACAAATCTAAAACTCTAAAATTACGTTTTTTCTGTCAATGCACAAATGTTAAATTATGTTTTTCTTTCTTGAGATAGCGACTTTTTGCATAATTTAATGAAAAATTTACTAAATCAAATCATTTTTTTACGTTTCGAAATTTTTTTATTGTCTTCATCAGAAATTATCCTGCCTTTTTACATTATACAATATTATAAATTTTTAATATAAATTTAAAATAATTATATAATGTAAAAAGGCATTGATATTTTCTGAAGAAGACAATAAAAATATTGTCGAAACGTTAAAAAATGATTTAATTTAGTAGATTTTTCATTAAATTGTGCAAAAAGCCGCTATCTCATGAAAAAAAAACATAATTTACACTATCGGCTAAGAATAAATTTTTATCTAAATATTAAAAATTATATGTATTTCCTTGGGAATTAAATGGAATTTCAACGTGAATCTTTGAATTTATCACTTGGCTAGAAATATACCTATAAAAGAAACGTTAAAATTATTAATTATTGCAAGAACTTCTTCTCGGATTTACCTACCAGGACAATTGTTTTTGAGATACGTAGCTTTTCTTTTACTTATAAAGAGTGTTTCAGAATTAAGTTACCATATTTATTTACTTAATAGAATATGTACTTAACTGAATATCAGTGTTTTCATTAAGTGCTTGAGACAAAAAGCAATAAAGTAGTCCAGTAATATATTTCGACTTTATAAGTTTAATGTTTCATTTCATTGCAAAAATAAATATAAAAGTTATAAAATCTTGAAAATTTGCTGTTTGGCTGATTGATCTAAAACTTTATACTTTTTGATTATTACTGTATTTAGGACAACAAATTTGCATGAGAAAGATTTTGAAATTTGCTCATCGTCTAGAAGCAAATCATATTCAAACTTCGAGGTAGGTATCATTGTATTGGAATAATAAAAATCAATATAGAGTGCAAGAAGTTTTTGATGCCTCTAAGCATGTGTGTGTAAACATCACGTGGGAAACCTATATCTTTTCCGTTTTGACCAAGATCAGAAGTTATTGAAAAGACACTCAAACAGTTGAGCAACATGTTAAAGTGATTCGGAATAACAGTCAGTTAAAATCTTTGACGAATTTTATCTTTCCAAAATAGGTGATAATAAAAAGTCTCTCAAATTGATTGATTTTTATTTTACTAAATTGCACATATTTTTTTATTCCAACTACAACTAAAGCTAAGTCTTGTGGGCAGCATCTTCGATTTATTGACTTTTCGTTGGTTCTGGCTTTTCATGAAGTGGTACGACGGGATAATAATACCATGGTGCGTAGCGCGCTTGATCCACAAAAATATAGAACTGTGGAATTTCGTAAGTAGGTACCAGAACCGTAGGAATTTCGGATTTGATTAATATGTGCCGCTGTTGGCGAGCTTTTGCCTCTTGCAATTCAACAGGCACTGGGACGACCGGAATGGAAGGTTGTTCATCCAACGTGTCGGGTTTCAGTTCGGTGGGAACATCATGCGGCTTCTCTTGCGGTAATGGCGTTTCTTTTTCTAAATTTTGTATTGTTGGTTCTGAAATTTCCGCTGTCGTGAAGGCGAGAAAAATGGATAAGATGATGATCTAAAAATAATTAACAGAACTTAAGAATTTTTAAAAAACAGTCAATAAAGATAAACCGAACATTTAAAATGTCCCCTTTTTCAAGAGGGTTCAGTACTCAAAAACTAAAAAGAAAATGCTGTTATTTTTTTGCTCTGGATATGTTTGTATGTACACAATTTTGCAAGTTCTACTCAAAAATTCATTTTAAAGCCATGGTTTTATAATTTGTGAAGTTGCTATCGGTCAACATCAACAAACTTTTAAACACGAAAATTATATAAATCAATAATCAAAGTTTTAAATATTGTACTCGAAGCGCTTCGCCTGAAAAGTCTCATATTTTTTACTACATGCCAAGAATATCTCAACAAGGACGGACACCACGGCGTTCCTGCTGTAATACCCTGTATATAAATGAATAAATGGGAAAAAAGCTCGTCTATGCAGGATGTTCCAAATGCAGATGGGTTTATTTCACTATTTTAAAGAGGACACTTTTACATTATTTAATTATCGAAGTTAATTTGAAAAATAATATTTTATACTATTTATACTAGAATTTAATCTGTTTCAATCAGAATGCAAATTTTTGACCAAGGTCGAGTTAGTTTGGTAAATCTAGCATTATTGTAACAAAAGGTGCTTACAATTAGTTTAATTTAGTGAGTTTCGCGTTACTAAATCTGTCTAGAAATTGCTATTTTAACGAGTTTCAACGCAATTTTACGCTTCCGTTACAAAATATTAAATCACAAACATTGAAGAAAGCGATATGGCGGATAATAGAGCTGCTGTTCGAAACCAGGTATTCGGTTTCGGGTATCTGTGCACGCGGATATCCAAATTATCACCCAGGTTCTACCCGTTTCGGGTACCCTGAATTAATCGAGTAGGTATTATCAAAAAAAAAAAAACAGGATTCAGGTATTGCCCGAAATTGAATATTACACAAAATCAAGCATTACTCGAAAAAAGAATCGGGTATTACCCGAAATCGAGTATTACCCGGATTTCGGGTAATGATAGGCGTGATCGAGTTTTGAAGAGTTTAAGTTCAGAAGACCTAGCGGGTACACACAAAAAAATCTATTATCAATCTGAACATTTTTATTTATTCAGAAATCGAAACTTAATATATATTTAAATGAACTAAATCTTGTTGGCTAAAACATAAGAGTAAATTCCCTGAAAACACAGTATACTCTTAGAAAAAATAGTATAAATATTTGCATTGAAGTATATTTCCTCCAAATGAACATTGTTATTGCTGTAAGGAATAAATCTATGCAATCATAGTGAGAAAGTCTGTAGATCCAAAATAAAATCCCTTATACGTTTGGTATAATGAATTACTATATAAAATTATTAAATATTTTGTACTGAAAACATGAAATATCAAATTGAAATTACCACAATATTGAAACATTTGAAACGAATTTTACCCCATCATTTATTGCACTAAAACTTATCTGTCATTGGTTTCCTCTTTTTAGGGGGTTTTGCATATACATACGCTTTACTTGGCGTCATTTTTTGATAGACCGGCGAACAGTGTTGTTGGTTTTGAGTGCAAGTAAATCTAAATGGATACCTCAGCCGTTTCACAGCTACTTAGAGAATGGGGTCGAATGGGGCTGATGCACAGATGCTACCATTAAAATATTCGAAGGTATAAGTAGGTACGTATGTGTTATCTAATATTAAAGGATTACTTACTGGTTTAAAAAACTTTGACATAATACTTAGAGTCAGCGTCATTGTGTCGATAATACACTGAGAGAAATGAAATGGTTATTTCAACATTTTTCGTAGTGTCACGAATTTGAGCATTGATTTAACCATGTTGCATTTAAGTGAATCATATGCTCCTATTTGAAACAAACATATTTATATTGTTGCACACTTTAGAGTTAATTTAACAAGATTATAGTGTTCAGGCGTAACCAATATTTTATCTTGTTGGTTTAATCCCACAAATTGTCGATTTGACATTTGAAAAAGGTGTTCTTTAAATATTTAGTATCGGTGTTAACTCAATGAAATGTAATATTTAATATTATTACATATAGGTGATCGCACATGCGTATAGTCAGTCAGTATCCAACCTCCGTAGCAATAAGACCTATGTTTGTAAGCTTCTGTAACATTAATATTGAATAATAAAGATAATCAAAACCCATCGCGGAGTATATATATAACATGGCGCAGTCGTAATAAAAAACAAACAAAATACAAAAAAAAAAAATCAGTGAAAGGAAGAAAAAGTGCAACAAATTATACAAAAAAGGGTCAGTAGGGAACAAAACAAAATGGAGAATGTATCTCAACCCGAGAAAATGAAAATGGAGGGCGACCTAGCAAACAAATTGGAGGCAATTCAAAGAAGATTGGGAATTATATTCTACCGCGAGTGGTTGTAGTGGGAAAACAGCCGAAATACAAGCAGCGACGCTGTTACACTGTATAGGAATGGAAGTTCGAGAAATTTTAAATAATATTGAAATTACGCTGGAAAACATATCGATCGACAGCGGGATGCAGGAGCAAGACAGAAGACACGTTTCACCCAAGGGCCTCACAAGGATGGAAGATCATTGGAAAGAGGTGTCCGGCAAATTCAAACAAGATCGTTTGTAACGGATTCGAACAATTCTAGAACAGGTCGGTGTACACGTTGTATTTTTACGCATGCGCAAAGCAGTTGTCTAGCTTATGGTAAAATATGTCATAAATGTAATCGTAAAAATCATTTTGCTTCTAATTGGTTAAGTAAATCGATTAATATGATAAAAGCCAATTCCGTTGAAAATAATGATTATTTGGTGGATAGTATTACGAAATCGGTAAATGCTGATAACGAATTTTGGTTAAATGTTGTTATTAATGATTTATTATGAAACGTTAAATTGTACTTTCCTTTCAAATGTATGAATAAAACCTTTATAATTTTTTAGTTATGTTATTAAGCTAATATAAGTTTAGTATATAATGCCGTAAATGTTTTTTCTTCTATTACCTACTATAGTCTTCCTAATTAGGCAATATATAGCTATGCGTTGCTATCAATGGACTAATTGCTGAATGTACGGGTGGATTTTTTATTTCATCGATAGATCCATCGATTACAGTATATCTCTATTTAATACATTAATGGTACAGTAATCGATGGATCCATCGATGAAATTAAAAACTCGCCCGATCAGTAACGTGATTTTAAGCAATATCGAAAATGGTTCCACTAACAAGAAAATCTTTTTGGTATAACCACCTAAAAGTGTTGAATTACATGCAAATAGTCATTCTATAAATACTACAGGTAGGTTAAATGAAACAATATAAGTTTTGAATTAACATTTTATAGTGCTAAACCAATATTATAAAATTATAGAGACAATTATTACTTCGTGTGTCTACAACAAGTAACTGTGTTGGGATAATGTTGTTGTATTATTCAATTAGCAGGTAGAAATTGTTAATGGAAAATTAAGTACATGTTCAAAGAATCAGGCGTAGTCTGTTTCTTATAACATTTATTATTATTCAGTTAACTAACGCAATTTAACATTTTTTTACGTATTGCATTAACACTAACATATCATTGCTCATATTGAAAAAGAAAAAAGTGTTCAATACACCATTTTATTAGTTAATACAACACTTTTTTTCTCTCGGTGTATATGAACATAGTAGATATATACATTAACAAACATATGTAGGTATTTACTAGTTATTAGTTTTCACTAGGTAATACCAGCAAATTATTATGCTGATTGAAATTATATCAGTAACCAACGCCGACTAGATACTAGGCCCAGGCATTGAGTGGGAAGTATCCCGAGAACACCGGTCGTAATGACGGATACGCATAACATCTATACCTCTACGCATGAATATTCCGTGCGCACTCCTGGAGAACCCCGATACGCTACATTCTCCCAAACATTGTAAAACTATAAAGTATGACAGTAAATTTATTTAATTATATAATATTTTTGTATTTATTAATTTTCTCCTACTGAAGTTTTTTGGTGTGACACAAAATTAGTAGGTAATTATTACCCTTGAATAGTAGAAATGCTTAGATTAAGCAGGTAAGTATTATCAGTTCAATATACTTATATTTTGAAAGCAAATAATGGCAATACTTCAAATAATACTTTTATATACTTCTATCAAATGTACGTAAATTATTAAGGTATAAATATGATAGTTTAAACCATACTTAGATTAACTTTATTAAATTAGAGGTAACTTATGAGTTCAGAAAATCTATTTACTCAAATCTAAAATAATTATTTTTGTGGTGAAAATATTATATGTTCTTAATGATTTTAGTATATTAATTACATTTGAACTAAAAAAAAATGTTTCGTTTAACAAATTTGGGGTTTGGAAAAGTGAACAAATGTTATTCTCAATATAAATACGTCATCGTCTTCCTTATATAGGAAGTTATGTTATATTCAATGTGATGCATTTATATTCAAATTGAGTAATTATTTTTTTGTGTGTAATATTATAGGGTCGTATTATTTTTCAATTTATAATTCGAAAATCAAATAACATACAGATGTCTAATTTAAAACAATAAAGTAACTGAGAATCTATGCATTTTTGGCACAGTCGGTATATACATATATTGGAGATATTTTTTTTTATAATAGAAATATTTGTGTAATTAAATATCAAAAGTAAACTGGTTAAGATAATCTTTGGTTTGGTAAAATCAAACTAAAATTTTATTATTTCTTTAATATTCTCCAAACATATTTAACCAAGTTGCATATTGTCGCAAGAGAAACAATATAAAGTTTACGAATAAGCCGATATTGCTGTTTAAAAAAAAATAAAGAAGGCGACTTTGCCTTGTCATAGCGTGTGCATGTACGTCGTGTTTAAAAAATAATTTTCAGTATTTTCAGTGCTCAGAAAAAAATGGGGACTTGATTAGATGTATAATCCGTTTTAGTTTAAAAAACACAGATAAAATTATGATTTTTTGTTAAAGAAAAAGCAATTTGTGTGCTAAAATTTCACTTAATGTTTCGATACACACACAAGTATTTCTGATGTATTCCCAAACACCCTATTTTTCACATGTTTCCACTACGGAGATGTTAGTTTCCGGGTACGTGCGTGGAAAAATAGATGTGAGACACCTTGCATATTTAAATTAAAATAAAAAGCAAAACTGAATCTGCACAGGAATAAGATAGTTATTTTTAAGTATGTTATTTTTTGATTTGAAGAGTCTTATTGAATGAAAGGATTCGAAAACTATTCTAAATAAACACAAAAGATAAACTAAAAACATTGTCGATTGATTATATAAGTAGTCAAATTCAAGCTTTATTTGTATTTAGTAACTGCCGTTACAAATGGAGAAAAATTGTAACTGACCACAGGTTTAATGTATCCTAATTTTAGTTGCATCACTACGTTAGTATTTTCAATTTAAAACCTAAATATGGTTTAAACGGTTTCAGTACGTATTTAAGAATTTACTTACAAACTTCATTTTAAGTTAAAATTGTTTCACTTACAATCAGATGCTGAGACACCACTGATGAGATAACTGATTCTCGTTTCCATTTATATCGGATATTCGAAAAAAGAGCATATCTTAAAGAGGGACAGTGGTAGTTGATACGAGTAAGTTGTAAAAATTTGAAGACAACTTTGTATTTTTCTAGATTTGTAGCCAATAGGTCCGGTGATGCTTCTGGTAAGAAGGAATAAAAGTTGAATGTATATAAGTTTATTCCACCACGGTAAATCGAATGAAGTGACTGAATTCATTACCAATATAATGATGATATATATAATTATACAAATTTAACGAGATGTTGATATGAAATATAGTTTATTGCTTTAAAACAACTCAAATGGCCTGCACTATATTTGAAATTATTTATGTTCAAGTACCTATGTGAAGATAAAAAAAAAAACTTCTTTTCAATTCATATACAGGATCCAGGAGGGATGTTTTTGAAACTCATTTGACGAAGTATATCAGAGGAAGTGTAGTGTTACAAAGATGTGTGAACAATTAGACTACGTGTCTGGAAGAGTGTAGAGATGAAAACAGCCATCACCTAGAGGATGTCATTTGCCGTACTTAATTGCTTTTATTACGTTTTTTCGAATTATTATGAAACGGTAAACTCTGCTAAAATTGTTAAGAAAAATGAAAATCACTGAGTTCTGATTTTTTTTAAAAAATATCACATCGCTGCCAGACCTTGTACTTTTTTTAAAGATATTTTACAACGACATGTTTGGTTTATAAATGAGCCATCTTCTTCTTAAAGATGTCGGTGAAAATATAAAAAAAAAAAAATAAGTCATAAAAATGTGAGAATTATGTATAAAATTTGTAAATTCATGGGACAAATATAGGTATAAGAAAATACACTATTGTAAGATATTTTAAGGAAGAATATTTATGTTTATTAATAAGCTTTTTAAAGCTTTCATATTGCCATTAAAGAATTTATGATTTATTAGATCTAATCTTTTACTAAGACGTCACAACGACCGTAGCATAGGAATACACACATAAAATATTCGAAAATATTCGCCCATTCCGAGCTGCACGAGATTTTATTAATTCGAAGATACGTGAATTCCTGAAACAATTGTTGGGAATTAATAAAATTTCGTGCAGCACGGAGTAATTGGATATTTCATGTACCTGTTCTCTTACTATATGGAAACGACAAGGGATGCAAAACTACTTTGGAGTAAATATATTGTAACGCGAAAACGGGTTCCATTTTTTACCAGACAACATAGCTCTAAGAACATACCGTACCTCTGTATTCGCGAAGGCTGAGTTCTTGGTCGAGTAAATTACCGTAAAACTGCATATAAGGTGACTATAAGATATATGTCCAAGGTTAAGTTCGTAGCAAATCAGGGAATATTGTGTTTATAAAGTTTCCAAATATTTAATTAACGTTAAAACATATATTTAGATTAAAATTGAGAAAGAAGCAGGAGATGAAGTAGCGTATTATTCTGAAGATAAGTTTTCTGTAATTAATAACCTTTCGTATCATAATTCTTTCTTGGTTAACATATTTTCATTAAAAATATACATGGCAACATAGTACCTACAGTGAACGCAATATTCAAGACAGCTTGTAAATAGACGAATTAATTCCAATTGGTATTTATGTTGAGCGGGTATTCTGTTCGAAATATAGCTACCTATAGCGAAATGTTGCAAACAAAATCTCATCCCCAGGAGAACCTTTTATTTTAATTAATCGAGTTAGAAACCCACTTAATTTCCCATGTAAAATTAATAAATGCACTTATAGGTCAAATAAAACAAAGTCAATATTTTAACTAACAATTAAGCTTTCAGTTAACATTGCAAACACATTACCCGTATTTCAATGGAAAAAAAGTGTTCATATTGTGGTTTTATCATTCATTTAACTTTTTTTTTTTAGTGTGGAACATGGTGAATCAGCAATTTAGTCATTAGAATCTCGAACAGGCTTGACATCTCGTATATGTGAATATATTAAATGTTAGTATCTACCAAAAACATTTAAAGTAAAGTGTGCCGAAGCTATTGAGCTAATAAAATTGTACATTTTACAGTGGGCTATACACCCAGCACATCCTACTTTTAGTATGTTGAAATCATGGAGTCTTATTTAAAGTGGGTGTGGATGTTTATAATATTCCACCCACAATTATAAAACTTTTATGGTAAGGTAAACGAACGAGTGGCTTTTGTTTGTGTGTACAGTGCTTTTAACGTGTTACATTACTTATATTTCATAAAAAGTAACTTACCGTTATTTGGGCCCCCGCTCTTTAAGAGGGTCACTACATAATTTGAATTCAATGGAAAATCGTATGGATTATAGCCAAGAGAAAAGGAACATTTTCTTAAAAATTTCCAAACCGATTTGTTTCAAAATTTCTGAACAACGTTTTTTATGAGGGATTTTTGAAAAAAAATAAAAACTCCATAAAAAATTTAGGGTTTACATATGTTGCAATTTTTGGATTTCTTTTATTTCGGGTTTTTTATTGTTTTTACACAAACTACGCCTTATTTAGTAAGATCCCTCATTCAATCTACTCTTTAGACGATTCTGAATCTACTCAAAAAAAAAAAATAACTAGCTCAGGTGAATACGAACGGAAAAAAATGTACTCTAAAGGTTAAGAAAACATATCTGTATATATTATGAATAATAAAGAATCTAAATTTGACCCCTGCGGAACATCTGAGGTTGAAAGAAACAAATTTGATGAAAACCCATTATGAATGACATAATTAGATCTATCGGAGAGGTAAGATTTTAGCAATATCATAAAAGATGGACAACTTCAACAAGGGCAGAGGATTGTGTTTGAGTATTTTGAAATAAAGGCATTAACAATCAGTTGCGATGATACCTAAGAGATATTCATCTTGTTCATGAGTTGATATCTTCCTTCGACCTTTTTCTTTGAAGATTTCCCACAGTATCTCTCATTTGGCTTTAAGTCTTAGAATGGTGGTTTTGTTAATAAAAAGTCTTGCAACTAATCTCCTAACTGACCATCTTTCTTCTATTACGGTAATTACCTACTTGTTTCTGATGAAAAATATCCAAATGAACTCCATTTGGATATAAAAACATCACATTTAAGTACATAGAAAACTTTCAAGTGTAAGCGTTTTTGATTTCGCAACCGTACCTCTTTCTAATGTGTGGTTTTGTGTGATTATCAATGCTTGGATAGACGGGTAACCCTATTGCGTACGCATTGCGTTGAGTGAGGCGTGCATTCATCAAACTTTAATATACACACGTGGGTCTAGAATAATTGGCCGTGGCTTATTCGCCATGAACCCAACTTGTCCCGAAATCGGCTTTCCGCATAGGCAACTAGACGCAGAGATAAGTACCTGCATTTTAAGGTGCCTATTCATTTGAGCAAATTTGCGCGGAAATCTGTGCGCAAACAATTTACGCGTAATACATATGTTCGTTCGGGAAATTTTTATTAACTTATATTTATGCCCGCAAATATCTGTTCACAGACTACTCGAGTTCCGTATATATGAACCATAGAATTGATGATCTATATGTTTTTTTAACAGAAAGCTCATGTTTCGTCGAGTTCAAAACGGCTAGTCGTTTTTTTTTTTTAGCACATGAGTAGAAAGTACTGAAAAATCGGTGTAAGAGTGCTATTTCCAGGTTATGTTCAACGCGCTTTTGACGTTTCTGACGATTGGTATCGGCGAGGTTGCTAAAGAGTTACTAAAAAATAATCAATAATTTAGGAAAAATAGGCGCCAAATTCAAAAGCATACTATACTAGGAAATGCTTTTCTGCACAGTAAAAAAATACACACTAGTATTCCTGGTAGTACAAAGGAAAACTACCGTAATTTTACAGACGAGAGTCAAAATTTCAGTATAACTGTAAATTTACAGTATCCCGTCATCATGTTTTCCCCAGTTATCCTTAATATTATAGTATGATCGCTGTAAATTTAAGGATCATTTCTGATATATTTAAACGCTGTCAGAAATTTACATCAATGTTTTTGACTTTTACATTAATTGTTTGCTTATTTACTGAGAAACTATAAAGCTTCAGTAATTTTCCTGTAAAAATTTCCTTACAGTAATAATATACTGTAAAATGAAACAGGATTATGACTGCATTATTACAGAAACTTTTTACTGTGTGTAGACAGCTCTAACTACTGGTCGTAATGTCGTAAATGTAACTTACTGCTTACTATTATTATGCAACTGTTCTCTACGATGTTCTCAAATTGAGATTTACGCACTTTTAAGGTATTTTGTTTGTTGTCAGTAAAGCAGTATAATACTCATTGAAATTGTAACCTGATTTCTGTTGTGTTCAGTGGCGGCTGGTACATACGTCACGGGCGGGGACCAATACAATGGCTGCCTTCAGGGAGTTACAGCGCCGCCAGCGCTGAGCTCCGCTAGATCAAGCGGCGTCCTGAACGCGACCGCTAGTTCCAGTGCTGGAGCTAACGGTCGCCATCTTTTCTAGCGAAAAATATTTTCGCTGGAAAATATGGCGACCGCCAGACCATCCAGGGAAAAGTGGGGATACCCGGCAAACATTCAAATATGAATTTGTTAAGTGTGTGAACTACATGAAATCGTCAAGTAATTGTGGAAATACTAACGTTTTATTCTTTTTTGATTAAAGTTATGATGAGTAAAGTGAAATGGAAATTATATAAGTCGCAGAGAAGTTAATATAAATATTATAAGTACAGAAACTACAGTTTTGTAGATCGATCTAGTCAAATCATTTTATTTTATGCACACAGTGAAATTACAAATGAACTATATAACTATATATTTATCTACCTTATATGCATACAATATCGCTCGGATTAATAATTACAAAGAATATAAGAGTGAACGAGGATATTACCCAGTGAGAACAAGTTGGTTACATTTACGTGAATTTAACGTTGTATTGGTTGAAACAACGTTAATGGTTATAAGTAACACGTTTATTATATAACCAATTTTTAACTATACATTGAAGAAACGTTATATTAACTAAAAAATGTAACGGATAGTTTAAATTTAACTAAAATAACACGTTGTAGTTGCATCGTTTATTTTAGGTTATAAAACAACGTTACAATATGAGAAATTATTAACTGAAATGTAATGCATAGTTTAAATATAACTAAAATAAAACGTTATAGTTTCACTGCTTATTTTACGTTAAAAAACAACGTGGGAATATGAAAAATTATTACTGAAATGTACCGCATAGTTTAAATATAACTAAAATAAAACGTTTTAGTTACACCGTTTCCTCTGCGTGAAAGACAACGTTGAAAAATGAAAATTAGTGGCTGAAATGTAACGCATAGTTTAGATATAACTAAAATATGAAGTTGTAGTTTCACCGTTTACTCGTTGAAAGACATTTGAAAGACAACGTTGAAAAATGAAAAATTATTAACTGAAACGTAACGCATATTTCAAGTACAACTAAAATAAAACGTAGTTTCACCATTTACTCTACGTTAAAAAGCAACGTTGAAATATGAAAAACTATTAACTGCAATCCAACGCATAAGTATAAGTATAGTTAAAATAAAATGGTGTTAAATTTGTTTGTTTTAAGATAAATGTGCTTTTGCATGAATGAATGCAAATGTATTTAACAATAGGTAACACAATTATTGTATTAAAACTGCACTACTGATGAATGTATCATCCCTCCCCCATTTCAAATAAACTCTTCCACCTCTGTTGCGCATCTGCAACGTGCACGGTGCACTTGCAGTTACATGCATAGAAAAGGTTACATGTCTACTATACGCTAGTTGAGTGTTAGAACTTTTCTTTATCTTTATAACAAAGTTTTATATTAATATGTGTTACGCAACAATCAGTGTATTTAACTAAACGGTGAGTAGCTAGGTACCCCATCAATTAAGTCTATCCTGGTTATATTTGCATATACGATGCACATTGCATGTATAATTATGTACGTATATGCATATACACAATTGGCAAAACAGCATAGTAGCCATCTTAAAATAAGAACACTAATGTCAGAAAATTTAACTATATTCTAAAATTTGTTCTTGAGGAACCTGGTTTCTTAATATACACCACCTTCTTACTTTATTTTCAAATATATAGGTTAGCGAATGCTGATGGTTCTAAAATCTGGATTCTTGTGTAAAAGAAATTATTCTAATTACTGTTACATGACGTCGTTGCAGTGAAGCATAACTGGAAGGGAAGGAACACTTAGTTTTCACAAAACGGGAACCAGAGATAATACGGGAACTATAGTAACAATATACAGTGAGTATTAAATACTTTCATTCGTTTGTAATACAAAAATCTAGGAAACCAATCAAAGTAAACATTAACTTATATATATATCCCTAAAATTTACAGCCTGTAGTCCTTGGTGTTACTTATGATACTGTTGTTTGAGTCTTCCATTTAAAGTTACAATTAAACAATACATACATACAGCAGAAAGTGCAGTGAAGGACTGGTTGAAATATACGCCCCAATGGACTGTTTAGGTAGAAAACCTGGATGTGCAGAAAAAGGGAAAATGTATATATCTATAAATGAAATGACCTCGTTACTTTCTTAGTTTTGGTAAAGAATTCTATTTTCTTTTTATTATTATTATTGTTATAATTGCATTGTATTATATTTATAGGTAATTACATTTTAGTTTTTCTGAAGAAGCATTATGTTTCATTGAAGAGCTTATCATGAGTTCAATACTATGATGTGATCACTGAATGATTTAATTAAAATAAAATTATTTAGTATTGGACATTATGACTTTTAATCTATAACCAATTTTTCGTTATCACCACATACTGTTGATTTTCATACATTCGGCACCTCACTAAATTACGCAGATGTGACGTTACTACTACGTGGTTATAAAGGTTTGATATAGAAATTTTATTAACCCTTCGTTAGTGTGGTGTAGTTGCCATACCCCAGTATGTAGGCAAACATACTGGGGTATGGCATACTCCACCACACTAACGAATGGTTAACGTTGAGGTTACGTTACCTGTAAACCGATTTTTTACGTTTTACAGAGGTGGTTTTATTAAACGTTAAATACAGCTTGTGCTAAACGTTTCTATTTAACGATATTTTCTATTAAAAATTAAACGTTAAAATAACATTAGCATATGACGTGAAATAACGCTTAATAAGTAACTTTTTGTCAACGTATTTTGTCGGGACATAGATATGTCGCTTCGACGTTGTTTATAAACGTTACGAAACGTTCGGTTACCGTTAAGAACAACGTTTTCTTAACGTTTATGTTCTTATTGGGTAGTGATCTTTTTAAATATAAGTTTCTTTATACAAAATAAATTAAACTTATTTTAAAGTTTTAATGACTGTGGTTGCTTTTATTTCCCATAGTTTTGT
The DNA here is from genome assembly GCA_004143645.1 of Protaetia brevitarsis. Classification (NCBI taxonomy): domain Eukaryota; kingdom Metazoa; phylum Arthropoda; class Insecta; order Coleoptera; family Scarabaeidae; genus Protaetia; species Protaetia brevitarsis. Next base: position 3,193,175 of record RXPK01000318.1, read on the forward strand.
GATTAATATAATTGCTAATACAATTTCTTATCGCCTTATATGTGTAACAAGATATTTTTGTCTAAAATTAAAAATAAGGATTTAGTTTAGTTTATAACATATCCACATAACCTAATTCTGAAAACGCCGCTATCAAACCCACCAAACAAGTACGCAAAGGGCATGCGCTAGCAAAATCTGTTCTGTGGACCGTTGTGGAGTTTCAGCGCCGATCGTAGCGCTAGCGGTTATCGCTTCCAGCCCCATAACGCCGTAACTCCCTGAACGCAGCCAATGATTGAACTGCGCGCACTATCGTCCGAAATACGAACATGTTATGAACTTATACGAAGAAATTAGATCAATGTAATGGCCTTTGTAAAACGTAAGCACCAGCCGCCGTTGGTTATATTAATGTGTGAGCATTTTTAGTTAGAGTCGCAAAGATAATAAGATCAAAGAAATATATTATCCTTTAATATAACACATATTAATACATTTAAAATTGGAAAAATCAACGAGAAAAAGTAAGAACAACTTTTTGTTGAATATTATTACATACTTATATGTAACATAAGATGTTTAATAGTGAAATGAGTTAGTTTGTTTCTAAATGCAGTAATTAGTGAGTGGGTCATGCAAAGTGCAAAGACATTAGTAGGAGTTCATGAAAAGACCTGATCTACGTGATCTTATCGTTCGGATATGGAAAGTATTCATGTTTGATTTAGTTATCAATGTCAGGTGTACAACTATCTGAAAGATCTTATCTAAGATTTCCAATTTTGCAAACATTTAACAAGGATAGTTACTATTACTTGATCCACAACCAAACAAATATACATTTAATAAACACTTGAAACGCCTGACACTCACAGCGTATCTCCTGACAGCACCTAGTAGTAATAACTGGCCACAACTATTCCACAAGGTGTGTCCCAAATACATCATTCCAAAACCACTCAGTCACAAACCATGTCCTAGTAAGTTTTCAACATGACTCAATATGCAGGGTGAGTTTTTTATCTTGAGACAACGGAATATCTCTAAAACACTGCATCAAATCAAAAAAAAGATCTTAATAAGATTTTAAGATACTGTAGGGAGCTCACCGAATGGTGGCGAACTAGATCACTCCTCCCCTCCCACAGAGTGGGAGAAGGGACAACTTTGAAATCTTAAATGGGAACCCCCAGATGTATGTATTGCAGATTCGGATTCTATGCCATCAAGTATGTAGTTTTTGTTTGAAACTTTTTTTCGATTCGTAACAGATTGCGCTGTAATCGCAAAAAAACATTATTGTGAACGTTTAGAAAAAATACACAAAAAAGAGAAGCAAGCAAACATGATTTTGTGTTTTTTTATTTTAACATAAACTAACATTTCAAAAAGTCATGTGTTCGAAACTGTGCCCCTTCATTTCGATACATTTATTTATTCGTAATTGGAATGCTATTCAGCGATACAAAACTGTACTTTATTCAGTACTTGACAAGCTGTGAATCCTTACACATTGTCCGATCCCCATTTGGATTATTAATTATTAATCCAATACAAATTAGTTAGTGTTGAATATTTGAACAGTAATTAAGGCTATAACTTAACAAGAGAGAATTGAATTGATTTACATCTTTGAAATGTATTTTTAATGTTAAAATAAAAAACCACAAATCATGTTTGCTTGCTTCTTTTTTTTTTTGTATTTTTTCTAGACGTTTACAATCATGTTTTTTGCGATTACAGCGCAATCTGTTACGAATCGAACAAAAGTTTCAAACAAAAACTACATACTTGATGGCGTAGAATCCGAATCTGCAATACAAAATAGGGGTTCCCATTTAAGATTTCAAAGTTGTCCCCCCTCCCACTCTGGGGAGGTGAGGTGGGGGATCGAGTTCGGCACCGTTCAGTAAGTCCCCAACATTATAACAAATCTTATTAAGATCTTTTTTTGATTTGATGCAGTGTTTTAGAGATATTCCGTTGTATCAAGATAAAAAACTCATCCAGTATAGGGAATGTACTCCTTCGGCAGCCAAATAATATCTGGTATCATAATAAGCCTATACAATTACACACATATTTGTCTCGTGTATTCATATTGATTCTAATAATATAGGTTATGAAACATAGGTTGCACTTTAAGTGAAGTTTACAATGCCGCTTGCACATATAAAACGCTTAACATAAAGAAACGATGCTTTGAATCAGAGTAATTCACCACCGCTATAGTTGTAGACTTTACCACAATCCATTAGACTCAGGTACGATCTTCTGGCATGGGTGTGAATCTCTGTCCTGCTGCTGCATGAGTGAGATGAAATCTTCAGCTACTTTTTATTATTAGGACACATTATCTGTATTTATGTTAATATAATCGATGATTTCATTATATATTTAGCATTATAGCCTAAAATACTCCGAATCGTCTTCTATGAGACCAATTATCCAGTGGCCTTTGAGACAATGAATTTACGATCGTATTTCCTTTGACCAAACTTCAGCATCTTTGGGGCTCCAACTCAAAAATCTCCTACAAAAATACAACAGAATATAATTCCAGTGACTATAACAATAATTGTCACAATTATTGTTGTAGTCACACAATAAACGTGTTTGAAAGTTCGTAAGTTTCAATTTGAGAATATTGTAGTGAACGGTTGGATAATAACAATAAACGGTAATTTACATTTACGACCAGTAATTCTTGTTGTCCACAGAATCGTATTTCCGAGTATAGTACGCTTTTGAATTTGACGCCTATTTTGCCTAAATTGTTGGTTATTTTTAGTAACTTTTTACTTTTTAGTAATACCGCCGATTCCAATCGTCAGAAACGTCAAAAGTACGTCGAACATAACTTGGAAATAGCACTATTTACACCGATTTTGTCAGCACTTTCTATTCATTTGCTAAAAAAACGACTAGCTGTTTTGAAACTGGACGAAACATGAGCTTTCCTTTAATATAGGTACATAGAAATCACCAAGTCTGTTGTCCATATACGGAACTACAGCCTTGTAGGGTACTTACACGGTGGGTAACAAGGTTGTCCACGGTTATCACTGTGAAATTACATTTGAATGCAGTACTTCAAATGATTTTAAAATTTATATATGATCTTGTGATGCTACAATCCGCAAATGTAATACAATGTGCAATAATATAACTATGAAAAGAAACCTTTGTTTGTATTTTTTTTACGAGTGATATTTGTAAAGTTATAATACAAAATGCATGCAGCTTGTATTACTACATGCAGTATATTAAGTATACTACTATTAGTACAAACAAAATAAGATAATTATAACTGCTCAAATGCTACTTTAAATGAGGATATTGCAAATATGACAAAATCTTCGATGTTGAATCAAATCGATGCGTAACTATTTAGTTTCAGCGTATCGCAATTTAACTTGATGCTCATTAATACAGTTCATATATTATCTCCGTGACTGAATAGATTTCCCTCGTTCCATGGTTTAGTTATTACTTATTAAAGCAATCATTTTTCTATTAGCATGCAATAAATTTGTATTGTTTTAGTAAATACCTAATAGATTTTTTCTTTTTTTTAAGGACTTGTAACGAACTCCTTGTGTTTAATTAACTAACATTCATAATTTTATAAAACTTTATAGGCAAAAATAAGGATTGCAAGATATAGAATGCTGTATTTAACCAGTATTTTCGCGTTATCAGTAGTTAACATCATTAATTTCACTGCATTGGAAAACGCAAAAAATACCTTAAATACGAAAAATTAAAAACCCTGCAAATATTTATTAGGACTTGAAGATAGGTAAGTACACTTAAATTAATTTTAGCATTTACTACCTATGAGATATTAATTGTTTTTTTCTTTGAATAGGGTTTCAATACATTCTTTTGATAGTATTTCGATTTCGTATTTTAAACAACTACGTGTGCTATAACATCGCATTAATTACACTAAACGTTGAGAGTTCACTTTCGTTGTTACGGCTTGGTACTCTACGTGAATTCGAATGATTTTGGCTGGCGAGAAATTCACCAAATGTAGTCCAACCGACATAATAAATAGTTCTTATTTACTATTTGTGTCAAATCAATATGCGCGTCGCAATCGTGTTCTGTGTAATACAATGAAAGCAATATAAAAAATTTGACAATAGGAAATGTACAAGTACGTTCACTAGATGTTGCATATTAATTGAGTCATTTTCATTAGTGCTAAGCTTGCGTAATAAAGTAGAAGTAATGGTATGCTTATCTGGAAGAATGGACTAACAAATTGATTAGCAATACATGTAGAAAAATGCATTTCTATGAACTTTCGCTATCATTGGATTTTCATTTTCTTAAATTATGTCAGAAATATAGCGCCTTCTGTTTTATCTTTTTCTTTACTGGAGCCGCCTGAAATGGAGACACTACGGCCATTTATATTTAATTTCTTCTATTCATTAAATTACACCAGCCATTCCAGTATTTTAGTATCCTGTACTAATCTGTACATAACTTTGACATTGGTTGATCGAAGCAATCCTCTTGGTTCATTTTTGTTTTGCCAAAAATTGCTAGTGTTTTTGCGTCCAAAGCTTCGCATTCACGCAGAAGGTGGTAAACATTCTCTGTTATCCCAGTACGTAGTCTATAGTTGATATAACTAAATTACAAGATATCAGAGGGATTGCTTTAAGTTGGATTGAATCTTTTTTTTGCGAAAAAAAACCCAATATGTAAATACTTTCTGCAACAACAACATTCCCCTTAAAGGAATTACTTCCAAAGTTTGGTCTAATAATGTTGGAGTTCCGCAGGAACGATTTTAGGTCCTGTGCTTTTTTAACCTTTTATTAAGTTTCAGTTACTTTATATGCTGATGATGTTGCTTTAGTAGTAACACATAAAGATAATCTACTTTTTCGTACATTTGTAATGAATTGTTCAGCAATGCGACCTATTTATTTTATTTTTCTATTTCATACAAATATATGTTTATAATTATGGATTGCAGTTGCAGCTGAAAATAAGTAGGTTTGATTTGCAATGATAATTAAATAAAATACAAATTAATTGCAGTACAAGTTAACAATGATAAGATACAATGTACGCTTCGCTTTAAAATAGTGGAACTGTAAGGCGTAAGAAACAATGATTTGAGACAAAGATAATGTAGATTTTTTTTTGATAGCAATAAACATGTGACGTTAACATTAATTTGTTAACTTTATCCGTCAAACTCTGATGGATGACAACTGATGTGATTTTAAGCAAAAATTCTGAGATAAACATAGGCTCTAAAAATATATGAAAATTGTAGCTGGCTGTATTTTAAAGATGCATTTATTTAGAATATATATTTGTTATGTAGATTTTGTAATAGAAATGCTAGAACAGGAGCCATAAAATACCAGTGCAAATATCCAAACAGGCATCAAAATTTTTAGTGCGAGGACCATTAAAAAAAAAGATGAGGTAGACAGTGCTCTTAAGAATTTTTCAATTATATACCGTTTCACTTAACCTTGACAGTACGGAGCTTATCAGATATGCGTACACAGTTGCCAAATCTCTCAGTATAGGAAATTTATAAGGAAAGCGGCAAGCTTAATCCTCCTTCTACTACTGATCAGAAATATCCGTTTGAAAAATATAAAGAGCGTTAAAGAACATAACCTACTAAAGATATTTCAAGTCAACATATGTTTTAACTAACTTTACTAATAGGACTAATAGATGTCTACAAAATGTGCGCGTAAAATAAAATTTTGATTATCTAGTTCTTTTAAATTTAATTTAATTTTTGGTACCTGTCTCAATAATTACAAAGTAAAGTTTATTTATGAAAGTTATTTGTTTGTTATTTCAGAGGTGAATATTTTTGTATTATTAGATTGTTATAATACAAGAAGTTTTAATGTAATATATACAATAACTGACAAAAGTGATAAATTGGAAGTGTACTCTGGTACAGGGACACAAATAATTCTGACTGAGAGAAATAGTATTTTCATACAAATGAATATATCGGATGAATTTAAGGAATATAGTTAAGCTATTGCTTGTGCTAAGGTTATAAATTATAGAATTATCTAAGGGAAAACAGCTTCCTATCAGTTTTCGGTTAGCCAAAAAAAAGACATTCGTTGGCAAAAAGGTCCATCACAACGGGACGATTATTTTTAATATTTTTTTTAATGATAAGAGAAATAATAGAATTGGGAAGAACAATTCATTTCAATGTTTATTATACATTTACATATTTTAATATATGTTAAAAAATATTTATATTCTGAAATGTACTATAAAACTGTTGATCACCGAAAAACTTTTTCAATGAACAGAACCAAACTTAGCACAGGTGTCCCATCGAAGACTGGCTCTTTGATTACAGCTTTATTTTTGATTATACAGGAAAACATATACTTACTCCGTTATTTTAAATGAAACACCCTATATAAAACTTGCAATTGTCTTGCTCAGGTATGGACTTACCGTCGCAGGACACGTATAGACTGCTGGCTGATGGAACCGTGCTAAATTTGAGCCTCAGCAGCCCCGTCTTATCTCTATTCATTTTCAGTCATTATCCTCGCACCACCTATTAAACCGGCCTATACATTTCTCAGAGGCTATCGACACGTGGGCCATCGAAGGACGAGGACGCAGGTTGTATCGTCTGCATACTTAGAAAGTACACAATTACTCAGAGAATGCCTCAGATCATTGACAGCTACTATAAAAAGGCTTGGACCCAAGACGGAGCGCTGCGGAACGCCGACTGTAACTTGCGCAAGATTTGAATAATAAATTAAAAATAACTATTTATCCACATCCACATCCACATCCACATATTATTTTTTATAATTTTTATAAATGGTAATTAATAATATTGGTAATATACGGGGAAAGTATTTTTTAAAACTTCTACATTTTGTAAAATGATAATGCTTACATTTGGGATCTTATATAACTAAAACAAATAAATCACAGTAAATACAAAATTAGTAAACGGGGGATTACACAGCTACAAAAGTTGTTTGGATAATAATCACTGACCAGCCTCAACAAAAATGGCGGAGTGACGTCAGCACTAATGAAGCGTATTATGCCATCTCCACACGACCCAATGGCACTCCAAGTACTACGCTTTTACGTGGGCGAAATGGTTTCAATTCACAACTCTAAATACAATATATAGCCTTAAAAAGCGCATATAGCTATCATGTATTTGAGGGCCAAATAGCTCTCACAACTATTAGTAAAATAAACAAAAAATGCTGTTCTTGTGATTCCTTTCGATTAAATTTATATTGAAGCATAGAATTTAGATTTTCAACTGCCCTTTGTTTCTACTGTTTATACTGGGTGAGTTTTTTATCTTGAGACAACGGAATATCTCTAAAACACTGCATCAGACCAAAAAAAGATCTTAATAAGATTTGTTATAATGTAGGGAGCTCACTGAATGGTGCCGAACTAGAATAATAAGTTAAAAATAACTATTTATCCACATCTTCGTGCGTTTACAAGGCTGGAACATAATTTACGTAGAAATTGCTGTCTTTAAAAATGTTGATTATTTTAATTAGTTTTCAATGTTCGATTTTATATGTCACTTAAATTATTTTGTTTTTTGCCTTTGATTTTGGCATGGTTCTGAAGATGGCTATTTAGTCGAAACTAGTAAGCAAATAATCCTGTATTATGAATTGAGTATAATACTAGTTGTCTTTTATCATTTTCAGCTTATATTTTTAAGTGATTAGATAACTAAGACATATGATATATCACTGTGCCCCTTCACTTCGATACATTTATTTATTCGCAATTGGAATGCTATTCAACGATACAAAACCGTACTTTATTCAGTACTTGACAAGCTGTAAGTACTTATACATTGTCCGATCCCCATTTAGATTATTAATTATTAATCCAATACAGATTAATTAGTGTTGAATATTTGAACAGTAATGGAGGCTATGATAAAGTAATTCGTTTTTGAATGGCTTTTTGAAATTTTATTTAATATTAAAATAAAAAAAACACAAAATCATGTTTGCTTGCTTCTCTTTTATGTGTATTTTTTTCTAGACGCTCATAATCATGTTTTTTGCGATTACAGCGCAATCTATTACGAATCGAAAAAAGTTTCAAACAAAAACTACATACTTGATGGCGTAGAATCCGAATCTGCAATACAAAATGAGTTTCTCCATTAACGATTTCAGTGGGGGGGGGGGGGGGTCAAGTTCGGCACCATTCATTGAGCCCCCTACATTATAACAAATCTTATTAAGATCTTTTTTGATTTGATGCAGTATTTTAGAGATATTCCGTTGTCTCAAGATAAAAAACTCACCCAGTATATAGCAAGTAATTTATGAATCAAATTTACTTTATTATGTATCTACCAGATTGCGGGATTTGCTATGGATGGCTTTCAAACTGTATCTGAATCTGCTAGTTTTCCTAAAAAAGTAGATCTACTTTCGAATTTCATGTTCATAATTTTTTAAACACTTTTAAAATAAACAAAATAGGGTTGAGATATTACCAGAATTAAAATTGCTTGCATATTTATCCATCTACAGTTCTAAGTGCGGCTTAATGTTTGTTTCCCGTTCTTTCATAATCACTATAAATATTACAAATTATAACTGAAATCATAAGAGCGCGTTAACATATTCGCGGAATTATTTTGCATTTATTGTTGATACAAACTGTGCTATAAAACTTGTTTTTTAATCAGATGTGAAGACGTCTAAGTATAATTCCGAAGTAAAAAAGATTTACGTTTATAAAAGATGAAGTGTAGCGGTTCATCGACCACGGAAAGTAAAGTCAAGGTTTTCACATTACTCGAAACAAGTTAAGGTAAACACAATGCTAAGAGTCAAGAGCCGAACTTGCTTGACTGGTAAGTAAAAAATTGCAACTTAAATTGCAAGGGCGCATATATTAGATAATGAAGGCAAAACCGCAGTAGGCAAGTACCTTCATGTCCTAATTTGTCATGTGCGTGTGGTTAAACAGTTATATTGTGGAAGTAGAACAGAGTTTTTTATTTGAAGATCTAACATTCGAAACAACTAATAATTATGTAAATCCTAATTAGAAGGTATTTGTGTCGGCTAAAAGCATGTCAAAAGGACTCTGAATGTATGTAAATGAATAAATATATTTTTAGAGTCTGTTTGTATATGTATGTAGTCGCAAGTAATTGCAGTAGAAGGCAAGCTTTTTAGTTTTTATTAGTTTTCAACTAACTGCAGATCTCAATGCTTCTACTATTGTCGTTAATTTCCTTCTCTTTTCTAGTTTAACACTATAATATTTTCTTAATTTATTGTTTGTTTTAACACGTTTTAAAAATAATTGATCGTTTCAATCTTTACACTATTAAGCAATAATTTCTTCCAATTAAGTGTTTTATTTTTATATTGGATTCTCGACTATTTCTTCTACTACTAAAATAGATTTCAGAACTTTTCCAACAACTTTGATTGAGACGTGTTAAACCTGTTTTTGGTTGAAATAGTTAATAAATATACTTACAGAAAGATCTTTTAAACCAAAGAAATCTATTTTTCAAACACATTGCTTTGGCTCATTATTGCATTTAAAAAAACAGCTATTTCTACAAAAATGTTTTTTTTTTAAAATTATTTCTTTAGCTTAAAGCACGTTTGCTTTCATTCGAAGAATTATGCAATCAAAAAACCTATGGATTAAAAAATCAACAAATAAAATTTCTTTAAACTTTTCTTCGGCGTGCAGAAATTTATTGGAATTGAAAAATCTTTTTTTTTTTGATAAAATAATACTTTTTGTTAGATTTATTAAAAATAATAAATTCAGCTTGAATTTAGTTTGTTCTTTATACCTTTCTATTCTCAAAAGATTAACATCATTAGCGAGAAAACGTATAGACGCCAACACAAAATACTCATTCTAATGATATATAAGATATAAATTTAAGCTTTTGATTGTTAACACCACAATAGAATTTGTTTGAATCAAAGAATAATCAATTTTGTTGTAATCAACTACGTTTTATGAAATCTTTTGGGCTATTTAGTTAAAAAAAAAGGTAATTGTATCAGACTAAAGAAAATTTTACTTTGCGCGAAGAAAAGTAATGTTTTACTTGACGTTGATCAATTTTTGGAAAAAATTAAAAGAAATTTATCGATAAAAAAACACGATTTTCTAGTCATATAAAACTTTTGCAAAAGTTTTCCACAAAGATCTTTTATCAAAGATCTCTACTTTTATGATATAATAATAAAATCTATAAAAAGAAAGTACCCTATTATCAGAGACGTAATTCTGGTAATAAAATAAGATTTTGTAACCGTTGAGAATATATTCTAATTTCTTCTTCTTCTTTTCCAGTTATCTCATATTTTAACGGTGGTCAGTAACATGTCACGCTCATATTTTGACGCATCTGAGGTGTCTAATCGTTTAATTTTTATTTAATTAAATGAATAGTTATAAATGTATGTAAATAGGAACCGATAAGTAAGTATTTACTCCTTGATCATTTTTGCATTTCTTATACCAGTAGTATTAGGCAAAGACATTATTGTTTATATAAATATAAATCGAAATTAATAGCATCAGCTTACAATTTTGAAAGGCTTACTCGACTATTGAACTCCACCGGGTCAATAAAATATTTATTATGCAGAGTGTTTATATGTTTTGAATAATATAAGTACGTGTTTACGTATAGCACAAAATCTTTTATTTATATGCTTTTATAAACATTTCGATTTAGCAGTAGGTATTCTCACTTTCATAACAAGTTTATAAACAGGAGTATTAGCTAGATATTATATGTAACTATGTATGTACCTGGTATTTAATGTTCTAATGTGGGATGTATAGTATGTGAGCCAACTTACATTCAGACAAACTACAGTATCGACTAAATTTTATGATCAAGTACACTCATAAACGGCAGGTGTCAAATTAATCAAATTTTGATCAGTTTAACAATATTATGAGGTTATTAAATAGAATCAAAGCAGCAGATTATTGAAAAAAAAAAAACGTTTGTATTTTTGTTTTATGTTGTATAGTTACATTAAACAGATATTTTAAATTGAAATGAACAAGTATCTTATATTTTAAGATAACTTTTGTTGTCAAAAAGTTGTGCTAAATAACAGAATTATGTTGAACCAAACGTAGAAACAGTTTATGCGGTAAATTCCCCCAGATTAATATTTGATAATCGCATCCATCGTACTATTTATGCTGAACATATATCATTATTGGAGTGAAATAGGAGAAGCGACATCTTTACGGTTTTATAATACATATATTTAACGTATTTATGTGAGTGTTTCTCTGAGATTGTTCTATGTCAATTAGCGGATGACATACTCGTATAGTCTAGGTTAAAAGTGATCGGGATTTTTCTTCGGTTTGTTGTGCGTTTTGTGGCAGTATATTCTTGTGGTCCCTACACGTACAGTTCGTGCACAAGGTAATATTCAAACAACCAGAATAGCCGTTGAACGGAGTCCAACACGTTCTGCAATCCGGCATTCAATTGCACTGCGATTTTCAGAGCGCAGTTTGCGACGAATTTTAAAGCTGGATTTGGAATTTCATCCATATAAGGTACAGATAATCCAGAACCTGAACCCTGTTGATAAACTTAACTGCCTCAATTTTTACAGGCAATTTCTTGAAATATTGAACAACAATGCAGGATTCTGGATAAGCTGATCATGTCTGACGAAGCTCACTTCTGAATGGGTGCGTTAATAAGCAGAATTTTCGCTACTGGACAAAACACAATTCAAGGGAAATGAATGAACACCCACTTCATGACCCAAAGGTAACGATGTGGTGTGATCGGGCCATACTTTTTCGAAGAAAACGGCCACACCGTTATGGTCAATTTACTTCAGTATGTTGAGATGTTAGAAACATTTGTGGCTGTGGGACTTCAAAGAATGGACCAAGATGGATATGGTTCCAATAGGATGGCGGCAAAGCGCACGCAGCTAGATTGTCCATTGCTGTTTTACAGCGTATGTTCCCGAATCGCCTATTTCCAGGTTTGGTGACTTTGCATGGCCCGCAAGATCACTGGACCTGGCGGTCCCAGATTCTTTTCTGTGGGGGGTTCTTACAGCCCAAAGTGCACTCTACGCGTTCCAAAACACTTCTGTAACTCAAAGAAAAAAATCGCGAGGAAATAAATTTAAATAAACGAAGATTTATTCAGACGCGTTATGGTCAATTTCAGAAACAGATTGCACCAATGTATAGAAGAAGACGGTGGTCCTCTTAGAGATGTGATCTTTGCAAACTAAAAGTGTTATAAGAAATTTCTAGAATTGTGTTTTTAAATGTAATAATCCAAATATATTTCATCAATTTGTTGCCGAACCCTGTGTATTACCGCTGGAATTACCCGCATTTCAACACTTGTGACTAGTGCTGATGTCTGTTTGGATTATATGGCTTAGTTTTTGAATTAAGTAATTTTTAATGTATCTTGTGTTTCGCTTTCCTTTTCTTTAACTTTAACTAATGTTTCTTGACAAAACTAACGTCTTTTTGATTTTGTGCTCAATAAAGAGCATTACTTTTATTTCCTACACTACCGATAAAAGACTTTGGTATTTAAAAAAATAAAAGTAAGATTTGAAACAACATAATTTCAACATAAAAAAAAATGATTGTTTTTTTATGTTTGTCTTGTTAGATTAACTGTAATTTTTATTAACTCAACAATATTTTGTTAAGAAACTTCTTTTTTTTTAATTTAACACTTGTCGCTTCCTCACTGTAGATATGTCACCAATAGTCGATAAACCAAAAATTATCCATAAATATTTTTTCTAAGCACTGGAAAGTATTCTTCTTACTAATAAATTTTATGATAAAATTTAAAATTTAGGATTTCATAAAATATTATGTATATGTGTATGTAGTTGTTGTTTGTGTATGTTTAAAACTTTGATTCGTAGTTGTTATAGTATTAATGGAATCATACTGGTTTCTATTCATGGTACTATGGTTATTCATAAAACGAGATCTTTGCAGTATTTAAGCACGTAGACCTGCTGGTTTACGATCACAGGATTATTTGGCCACAGTCCAAGAGTCAGAAGATATTATAACCCCGGACAACACACGACGATTTTTTAGGCTGAAATATATGGCATTGATATGAATGCTATAGAGGAATTTTCAGTAAAACACATCACGCACAAAGCAATAAATGTTTTTAGTGACAGACAGGCTTATATACACATGATTTTTTTCTTTGGTTCCAAATATATTTCAAAACAAAAACTAAACTAGAATAACTTATTTTTGAGAAAAAGGAGCGTGAATACACAAAGACACGACTTTTCAGGAGAAGCTGTTTTGTGTTCGCCTTCGAATTGTGCCCTTTTTTCTTCTTTAGAAACGAATTAAAAACGACATTGGTAGATAGAGATTTCCTTGAGGTCTTCCATATGTTAACCATAAAATGACCACACTTCGAAGTTCTAATTTCTGTTTTATTTGCTTGTTGCAATTGATTCGGCGTCTTTCTTATCTAAAAAACTGCCGGACTTAAACTCTTTAATTTCCCTTCTAATTCAATAATTAATTGAATAGTTCTACTACAACAAATAAAAAATAAAAAAATGGAAGGCGCTAAACTGTCCGAATCCTCTAGGCGATCCTATTTCGTATTGAATGTTTGGCTATATATATATGTATGCAATAAAAAATAACTGAAAACCACTGGACTTTTGCCTTCCATTGTATTGATCGACCAGTGAGTAAGAAAATACCGGCAACATTTCGAATTGTCCCAAAAACTCCATTGATGCTATTTATACCTTTATCAACTTTCGCAATGGCAGTGGCATAAACTTTAGCAAACTTAAAGCAAAAAAAAATCAAAGAATTTAAATCTAAACCGAAGAAGTCAGTTTTATTAATCCTCGGAGATTCACGCGTTTTCAAACAGAAAAACAATTTTCAAATAGAAATTCTTCATGAATGGTTGATTGCTGAAAACTATTAAATGAATATTTACGAAGTAGTGTTTAGAAAAATTTAGAAGCTTTTAAACGTTGGTCAATCATATCACTCAGTAATATAAGTGCCAAATGATCATCCTGCATTTATTTTGTTTTATTTATACACCTATTTTCCCTATTTTATTGCCTTCCTTTTTTTTAAATTAAAGCTTTTGCATTCCAGAAATTTTCTTTCATGTTCGCTAGTTTACATCCACAACAGACCTGCGGTAGAATTCCCGTCCACACTACAACTGAAAACTGACAGTGCGCTATCATGCGTCTATTACATTCGCCTTGCATTACACTTACATTCGCTCTCCTCGTTTGGTATGTATTAGAGTTGCGAATAGGTCGGCTCGGTCGGCCCTTCAAGGCGCACGTTAGTATATACGGGCCGGACCGACAGGCTGGGCGGGTCGAGGTTATTCTCTAAAGCACACCTTTAGTGTGCGTACGAGCCTTAAGAAATTACAATACAAATTATGAAATAGTATTGTAGATATCATTTTCTAGGGTTTTATAATCTATAAACACTCATTGAAGCGGGTACCAGCTGTTATAGAGAAACATGTTACTTGACAGCTAGCACTGCTAACGATCAGTTTTTCCGACAACACAATATCAATGGCAAAGTTTGTATACGGTGTTCATTTATGGTTATTTATACGGTTAACAAAACCATCATCTAAGTTAATAATAAAAGAATTTATGAAACAAAAGATCCAATTTTAATGGCTTTTCTTTATGACAGAGTCAAAATCGATTATATTAAACCAAAAAGACCTTATTAATAACTAATGATGTTATTTGGCAACTTAAGATAAATATTAACGGTACCAAATCAAGTGTTCTAGCTAACACTTGAGCCGGGAAAGAATATGAGATCAATTGTCTCTTATGTCAATAGTCCAACATAGTTGTTGTCTAACTTGCTATCCGATAAATTAAGCATTTACTTGTGCCACCTCTGGATTTCACAATTCATACGCGTTTACTGAAAATATAAAATCAATGAGCTCAGCGATTCCACAGTTTTAATGCCGTTTGATATGACTTCACTGTTTTTCAATGTACCCACTGATATTACTTTTGGTTTATTTAAAAAATCTTGCAGGATAATCAATTAACTGACGAGAAAGTGAATAATTTAATTTCTTTGGTGAAACTTAGCATAAAATAATTTTTATTCCAAATACTTTTACAAACAAACTGAAAGAACGGGCTTTGGGTAATAGATTGTTTCTTTTTATAGTCCAACTTCTTTATGGGTAAATCTGAAACTGATCCTAAGAAAACTTTGTTACATTTTTCACGAGTTTGAGTTAGATACTTTAGATAAAATTTATTGTGTCTGATACGAGTAAACGCTCAAACATCGATTTTTTTGAATAGTTAAACTCAAACTTGTACCATGTTATTTTTAGGTATAAATAGGGATAGTGTAGTTATTTAATTCAGTGTTATTGCAGTTAATAAATTGCTATCAAAACGTACAGCAATGGAAAAATAATTTCCGCGGACTTGGTAGTAAAGTAAAATATAACGTGAACACAATTTTTACAGAATATATTGTAAATATCGGGCTTTATTGAATAAAATAAATGAAAAGAATTTAGGTATTTGTTTTTCGGCTGGCGGCAACTTTTATCTCTTGCTGTACGTCCAATGTAATGAAGTTTGTGGTAAGCTATTTTAAAATGTATAATGTTATCGATGCTACAATTTTGGATGTTTTTGTCATGTATGTATCATGTATCCTTATTTATTGACTAAATAATATGAATAACAAAAATATGTGGAATTCAATATACCTATTGTAGTTATACCATGTCAATTTATAGAACTATTAAAATGGGTGTCGATTGAAGAACAATTTACTGTTGTCTCGTTATCATCCGTTTTTGATTGTTGCTTTAAAAAACCAAAATTTGATTCTGGGGTTAACAGAACTAGTCGTACTGTTGCAAATGAAGAAGCTATTTTGCAAATAGTAGAAGATAATCCTAGAATAAGCACCAGAAGAATAAGTGCAGCTGTACCGAATGTCAATCGTGAATCTGTTAGGGAAGTCCTCAAAGACCAACTTCTTCATCCATTTCATTTCCAAAAAATCCATCACTTATTGGAACAGGATTTCCTACCGCGTTTATAATATTGCGAGTGGTTGCAAAATAAAGGGCAAAACTTTCTGTCATTAATTTTGTTTACCGATGAAGTAGATTTTAGTCGCGATGGCATTTTGAATACAATATGCATTATTGGAGCGGTGAAAACCCTCATCAGAACGTAATACGGAATCACCAGTATAGGTTTTCCATTCATGTGTGGACAGGTATAATCGACAATTATCTAATTGGTCCATTTCAAATGTCCAGACGATTGACAGGCGAACTCTCTCGATTTTTTTTGGAAAATGAACTGAATACTTTATTAGAATATGTTCCATTGAATATGATAAGAAGAATGTACTACATACATGATGGCGCACCAGCTCATTATTCTAGAAGAATAAAGGAATTTCTGCAAAGAAAATTTGGAAATAAGTGGATTGGTCGTGGGATACCTATACCATAGCCAGCTCGTAGTCCTGACCTTAATCCCCTCGATTTTTCATTTTGGAGATTTATGAAAAGTGATGCCGCAGAACTAAATAGTGAAGAACAATTATGGAACAAAATTGTGGAGTCAGCTAACAGATTTCGCAATAATGCTAACATATTTCCAAGATGCCGTCAGTCATTAACACGAAGATTGGAAATGTATATTCAGGAAATAGGTTACCAATTTGAACATCTTATGCAGAAATAATATGTATCTTATATTTTTGAATGTTGTTTTGTTTAATAAAAGCCTTTTAACTTCAACAGCTATAACTTGAAAACAAAAAGCAATCGGACATTAGTGTGTAGGAACCTTTTTTGTTATTTCTTGGTCTTCTATCTATTTTACCTATGTACACGTTGTTTTGTCAAAAATAAAGTAAATATGTGTATCTAAATTGCAAATGATAAACATTTTTATTTAAATTATATACGTGGGAATCATTGATCGTTCGCATTGTTGTATTATTTGTATTACTTTTCCAATTGCACTGAAAATAAATAAAATAAAATGGGTAATATTTAATGAAAAAAATAATAATAATTATATTTGTACCACGTTGCTAATTTTAAATTAACAATTGCTCCATAACATTAAGACTTTATATTTACTAATGTTAAATGCAAGGAAGATTTCTTTAATTAAAAAAAACCATTATACAATTTTATACGGTTTCAGTTCCCCTACAGAAGTTGTTACCACGTATTAATCAAATAAAACGTTCTACAAGACAAACTGACATTCATGCAATTTGTTTTAATTAACCACCTTTAACAGTTTGCAAATGTAATCCTTTTTCATTTTCTAAATTGCTACCTCTTACTTTTATATGTGTACGTATTGTGCGATGATGAATTCCCAAAAATTTGCATTCTTATATAACGTAGAGACATCAAGGCACATTTATAACGTTTTATGCCCCTACCTGCGTCTGCAAGAAGTAAACTTTGATAGTGGAGCAAGAGACCCATTGATATTCTTCGCGTGCGATGAGACAAAATTGTCTTCCGTTAGTTTTAAAAAGCCTGAAACTAAATATTTACCTGACAGTTCGATGAATGAATAACAAGTGTTTTGACCCATAGTTAAAATGAAATTGTTAATTTTGGTGAGTGCTTTTAATACATAACTTTTAAATAACACTGACAGTTTTTTGTGTCCCGTACAAGTAATTTTACATGTGCTTTGTGAAAGATATTGTAAAAATTCCCTTTATGTATTTGAGAGAGTGAGATTTTCTTGAATTATATGATATAATCCAGGATCGGTAATCATTTAATATACTTATTATTTTATTACAGTTACAATTTCCCAGCCTTTTATGTATGTATGTACATACTTACGATGTGTCTAATAAATTAATACAAATGCTTTTATCTAGCGTACGTAAACAACTTAAACTATAATTAATACTCATGTTTGATAACATTTGTGTTAAAAGGTAATATTGGAGGTCAATGTCTGAGATTTAGAATTCTCGACAGAGAAACCACGTGGTTATTTTTAAATGATCGTTAAACTTGAATTGTTGTTTTATTGTATGTGTTCAGCTAGTTGCTAATTTGGTACTTATTTACTTTTTAGTGTTATAACATTTTAATTTTTTAGGTTTTAAATTATAACTGCACGTATATTCTGATGTTTTATTATTATTATTATTATGTTTCTGATTATAACATTTTTGTTGTATGTACATGCAAAACATCCTACATATGTTAAGGTACCAAAAGTGTTTCATATATAAAATATTATTAGGGTGCCTACTTTTTAAATACAATTCAAAAGGCATACAAAATTATAAGAGTTAACATTTCTAATTGTTAATTTAATTGTGTCGATTTACAAAGACGAAGGTATTTAGCGTTGCCGCAATTATTATTATTATTTTATTATAACATTTGTTTGCAAAATATTAATACCTATTTTTTAAAATTGCCCGAACTTTGTCAAAGCTCACAGTTCTAGCAAGTAAAACTTACTTTTCCATTAAATTTGTATAATATTTTTTAAACTGACGCATCACATATCTCCTGTTTCCTTATATTTTTATTTCAGGTATTTATAGTTAGGTACTAGTTTCTTTATTGATAAATTTCGGGTAGTTCCCGAAAGCATACATTAATCATTAGGTATTAGGAGTTTTTATACAGGATGGACCAAATTGGATGTACACAACGGGTAGATAAGTATACTTTGCAGCGAAAAAATGAGATAGGTAGCTCAGAGCAACTTTTTCGAGATAAAAACATTGATAAAATCAAATTTTACAGTTATCTTACCGTTTTCAAGATATTTAAAAAAATATTTTTCTTCAGTTTCGATTATGTGATATAACTTTCATATTGTTAAAAATTTTACAAAATCGATTAGATATTTTTCGTTAGCGTTAGCGTATTTTTTTTTAAGAAAAGTATTTTGAATACTGGCAGAGGTATTACACTTTCAATGCTTTGGTAATAAAATTGTAGTGTGCCATTAATGTTTAGGATTACGTACAACCTCCATAAAGTTTGTTGTGTATATAAAAGCTAAAGCTGTAGGGCGTTTTCAAGCATTTGCTATATATTTCTGATGTTTTTTTTTGTATAGCATTTATGCTGTTGATTATATAAAGCGCTGTTGCAAGTATGCTCATTAAAAAAAAAAACTTTTAAAACATTTATTTGGGAAATATAATCTAAAATCTAAATAATTTCTAGTATATATAGGGATAGATTCTGGGACCTATAGGAACCACCTAATTGATTGAATCTGTTCATTTTTCACTTCAGGCCACGAATAGAAATTTTTACAATACCTACATAACTCAATGTATTAGACGTAGAATCCGCTGCAATAGAGAATGGTACATGACGTCACATACGCAATGAACGAATATTGGTAACTGATGCTTCGTTACAAGGTAACAGACAATGGTAGCCAGCAGCATTCAACAATTCAATGTATCGCGTAGCGAAATTACTATGACACAGTGGCCAAAACAATGATTGAAATTCGTGTGCTATCGTTCGAAATGCGAACTTATACGAAGAAATTAGATCACTGCGATGGCCTTTCTAAAACGTAAGCACCAGCCGCTGCTGCTATCATATATAAAATACTAAAACCCTTTTAAGAAGCATCCAATACTAAAACCAAATCGTCCTTGCCTCCGAATGGGTCTACTTATATGGATCACTCCAATAGTGGTATATTCCTATTAAATATGTCATCGCTAGGAGTGTGAGCTTCATCACTCCATATTAAGTACACAGTTTTTAAAACTGGGATCTTGATACATTCGTATATACTGCCGGCAAAAAATGATCCTCTTTTCATAATCGTTGGGATAGAGACGATGGTTAATTCCAATTATGTGGAGATTTATATTTTCTTAAAATTCGAAGGTTGCTGGTACATACTCCTACAGCATTTTCGATTTCTCTGGAAGAAGTGGTTGGAAAGACTTATTCTCCAGCGTTTTGGAAATATGAGAATTTGGTAAATACCTTTCGAAATATCTCAGGAAATACAGATTTAAAACTCTCATAGCGTTCTTTCCACTTTCTATATATATGCTTGCAACATGTAAATTATTTCAATTTGTAAGGGCGTGGCAGTGTGTAGGGAATAGTTTTCGTACATTTATCAATCATAGGACACTGCTATTTTATTAGCAAAGCATAGAAAGTATAATATCTCTCTCAAAAACCATGGATTATATAATATCTTTGTTATTATTATTATTTTGTTTGGTTGGCATTCTGCTGATTTTTTCCATGGATTTGCTGTATCCATGATATAGAAATCTATTAAAAATTTAAAATCTCAATATCTTGCTTAATTTTTATAATAAATATAGCATAGGCCTTAGTCGCCTACGCGATATGCCGCAACGAAAATGGTGATGTATGTTATGTCGATCGATATCTGAACCATAGTTGCTAGGACCTTACCAATGTTACATCTCGTCGAAATAGCTATCTATTCATTATTTCTAGAACAAATAAGTGATGTTGTTTACGTTACGTATTAACAGTTTAAATTTCTTTGCAAATTCTTCTCAGAACAAGCAAAGATACTAAAAGTTAAATAAATGAAATTTTAAATTTGTACTAAAAGACGTCATTTGTATTAAATTGCAGCAGTGCAATTCTTTTATGCATACTTAAGATCAAATATTGTATGTAATTTCTAGATAAGCATGTAATTTAAATTATATTTTCTTTATTAATTTAATTTAAATTTAGTAAGTTTAAAAAAAAAAACATATTGTTCCTTTCCTAAATAGTTAGTTAACAATTTAGTCATAGTGCAGAGTAATTGCTCTATAATGTAATTTTTACGTTGAGATAGAGAGTGAAAAGAGGCTAATGAAAAGTAGAAAGATTGACACTATTTAATGGTACCTGTAGCATACAAGAGGAAACTTTACTTTACAATATAATTTATTGAAACCTATCAACCGACATTACAATTCGTTTGGCCAGTGACGATATCATTATGGGAAAGAAATTTGATTCAGGGAAGGTTGAAAATAAGGGAGATGATACTCCATTTGTACCATTTAACATTTACTTTACATATCTTAAGCAGAAGGTGCATTGGATCGACTCGGACCGTTCAACTCGCAACGGTATGATCTTCAGTTTTTGCTATACATGATATCAAATGTAAAACCGCGCACTGGTTTGGAGTTTTTCAGTGCGATCCGATCCGAATCATTGCGCAGCCCTTCATTTATTTTAGGCGTTTTAGAATCCTGCTAAAGTCTCTTCTTGCTTCCCTTGACCGTCTTCTTTTAACTCTCAGTGGTCTCACATCCGCCTCCCACCTTGGGTTTCTGCTCTGTTTTCCTAGCGGCCTCGGCTTGGTTTGCATGTTCCGCCTTGGATCTTTTAGAGTCACGGCGACGTGGTCTCTGCTCGGTCCACGTACCCTCCTACATTTTCCTTTGCCTTCTCTACAGTCCGAGCTGTTGTACTCGTGTAACAATGTTTTCGGCAGTGTCACTGCCTTGTCTGGTTGTTCTCTGGTGGGCTTGTCCGGATTCATTCTTGCAGCGATGTATATAAAATATTTTGCGTCAAACAAAAATGTGTATTAGCTTTTTCAATGTAACGAGAAATTTTTACAACTTTCAAAAATGGGATCTTAATTTTACTGATTACAATTAAAAAAAAACGTCTAAATAAAATAAATATGCTGCGTACTGACTGAATTAATGAAAAATGCAAAACTGAATTTTTAAAAATGACAGAAAAATAAAATTTTTCTAGCTATTTGCTAGCTCAACGGATAAAATATAAAAGCGCGCCAAAGAACTATTAACCTGAGAGTTACCCTCGCGAATTAAAACTTGAATCTAACCACGAAAAGTAAAATGTGAGTGAACGAAATCTGACTTTCTTAATTACCCGAAAAATTGAAAAGGTTTAAAATAAAATAAAAGAACAGAATTTTCAATCCTAAGAAGCTAATTAACAATCAAATTTATTTTTCAAAATGTAACCCATTTTACAACTTGTGCAGAAAAAAAAACCGTGAACTGAAGGTTCTGGCCTAAATTAAAAACTGCACTTGATTCTAAATTAAAATAGGACTATGCTATTTCCTATGCAAAACAAAAATTTAGTTTGTTCAGGAAGATTATCCTAAATCTTTCAAATTCGATCCACGTGGTTTCAACAAAATAAAACAAAACTATGTGCAAGAACAATGCTTTTACTCACCCAATCGAGGTGATTTATAATTAAAAATGAATCAGCAAAATAGAAAAACCGAAAATAAACTCTTTAAACTATAATGAGAGAATAAAAACTAAAAAATATCTTCCCGAACAAAAATAATAAATGATCTTATATCTATAATGTGCACACTTCAATATATTAACAATTATTATAATATGAATTCTTTGATGGACTAAATAAAAGACAAATACAGAATTAAATTACGAAATCAAAAGAATTACAAAATGGCAACCAAAATTTAAAAACACGTCTATTCACGTTAATAGTCGAACAAGGAACTGCTTAACAAATCTCTACAATTGTTTTTCTTTACAAAATCTTACAACGCAGTCGTAAACAACTCAACGACAAAATCTAATAGAGTCCGCATAAAATCTAACAAGCGAACACTCGACAAATAAATGAATGGAATTAATTTAAAAAAACTTAACACTTAATTAAATAAATCATACAATAAACTCTTTAACTAAATTTTAAATAAAATAAACATTATTGTGAAAATTCTCGGTACATTGAATAACAAAACTATGCAACTTAAAATACACTCAGCGGAAAGTGGGTAAACTAACCATAGCAGTATGTAAGTATATGTATCTCCACTCGTTACTGAATCAAATAGAGTCGTCCATAATATAAATATTGAGTGAATAGCGGTAACAAAAGACACTTTGGGGTGGTGTGCAAAGTTTTAGAAACAATGTATCTGTTTAACGTATACCGCTATTTAAGGAAAACTGCTACAAAAAGTACTGTACTTTTTAAACTGCTGTGCTGCCAAAAGTAGCGGAAGCAGGTTGTAGCTGCTAACGTAAAGAAGCAGTTTTAGACATCACTACATCTGTACCATACATCCCTCGGCACCGATCGCAAAATGACATGGATTGGGGGCGCCTGCATTTAAAAAAAAACGGCCGATTGTTCTTTTACGAACCGATCGTTCAGAACCGATTCAGTGCGCGGTCTGCTTTATCACATAAATATAGTAACATTTATAACAAACAACAACAAAAACAATATTACCCGGTAGATGTTTATAGAAGGTATATACAAAAATATTATTTGCCACGTAATTACTACTTATATATTTCAAGGTTTCATAATTTAATAGTTCGTAATCTCGGAGAAATGGAGAAAGGAGGCTGCTTAAATTTATCATTCAGGTTATGACGTGACGCACAGTAATTTTGAAGCTTTTTTATATGCATACACCAGAAACCGCTAAGGTTAATGATTGTGGTATAGGTGCTTTAATGTTACTACTAACGACAAATGTGTCTAATTATGTAGTTGTCTCTCCTTTTTCTATGCACATATTTAAGTATCTATCTACTAATATTTCCGTAGCATGAGGTTCGCTATTGGCAAAATGACACACTTTGAAAGTTAATATTGATGCGACACATTTACCTCTATTTGAAGTAATTTTTTGAATTTACATGTTTAAAAAATAATATTAGGGGAATTATTTTTATTTTATGTGTTTTATCTTTAACTACTACCTACATTAATTGCTTAAAATTCTTCCAGGTATTATCTTTATCCACTGTATACTGCAGACCTCAAACCCAGCAAGGCTCTTCTGCAGAGTAAGTCTATAATTCTTTATTTGCAACGTATTAACTAATGCTACTTACCTATTAATTAGTTTTTGTAAATAATATTTATATGTTTTGTTTGGCATGCATTTCTATGTAATAAGTTATTATTATTTGATTTTATATATTTTATTTGTTATTAGTTGTATTATTTCTGGTAGTGCGCTTTTAATTATTTATTATACACAGTTGTGCTGTTTTGTGCTTAAGTGATTGTTTCGGAAGACTAGCGTAGAAGATTACTTTATTGGTAAGTGGGAAATTAACTCATTATGTTTGTTTAATAAATTGTGCACTAACCCATCGCTTATATTGTGTAGGAAGTATGTGTATATATAGAGTAATATGTTGAGAGATAACAAATATTGGACCGAATTAACATTAATTAATATTAGTTACTATTAGAAAATGAATAATGTAATTGTAAACTGTATTTAAATATCCTAATTACCTACAAGAAAAAAGAGTTGATTACTAAATTATATTACCAAAATTAAAAATATAGGCAGAAGTATGCAAATTACAGGATGGTTTGGAATTTAATAAATATTTTTTATTTATTATAGCATTTATTTCTGCAAAAAGATATTTACTAATTCCAAGCTGACTTTTAGCGCTTCAGATTTGGTTGGTTTTTTTACCCTTAAATAGCTGACAGATAATAAAAGTTATAATACTTGGGGAAAAAGACATCCACCAATATTTTTGCTGTCTATTTTAAAAATAGGAATAGTAATAACATTTTTGAGGAATAGATCTATGAAATTTCTTAGCCGTAAAAAGAATTACTGTTTTTGACATAATCTAGAGGTTGCGATACCTATAGTAGAAATACTTTGTGTTGAGGTGAGGATTATGACATGTAACCAAATAAACTATATGAATTAATTTAAAGGTCGATATTGATTTGTAAAAAAAATAGACAAAAAAAGATCAGGGGAAAACCTAAATTTTCATAATTTCCATTCAACACAGCTTTGGCCAATTGGTTGAACAATTAGTAAATTCAATTTATTTCGCGTTACTTAGAATTATCTCTACAACTAGTATTGTAAATGCGTATGTATCCTTTCCATATTTTGTAAGTTGTTTTTTTTATAGTTTGAACCACAGCTTTATGCATTTTAAAATTGCAACATGCTGAAGAAGCTTTGTCACAATCTTAGTGTTCCCGTTATCCTCGGTTATTTGAAACGTATAAACAACTTTCGGTCAAACAAATTTGACCTTAAGGCAACTTCAATTCAGCTGACCAACTTTATTTCATGAGAGTTCTTTTCTGAAAATAAGTTCTCAGTTTTTATATGGTTCGGAATTTTCTAATAAAAGTACCTTTCTGAGCATTCGTCTATTTCAGAGAAATTAATAGGCATCAATTGAATGAATCTCACATAAAAAGAAACTGAAATTTCAATATAAAAGTATTACTACTTCAACAGTGGCGTTTTAATACTGTATTAGCTTAGTTTGCTAATATATATATATTTTTGTTTTATATGTCAATAAATTTGTTGAAAAAATATTTAATAAGCTTGTTTTGGTATAAATAAAATAAAATCAAAAATAATAGTTTAAATAAATAATGTCCACCGTTAATTACTCATTAAATGTAGTACTGTTTTCATAATTTTAAGTTGATTCCTCTAGGTGTTAAGTAATACCAAATATTTTTTTTCTTGATTATCCACTTTGATAAATTTGTGAAAAATGCTGTAAGTGGAATAATTCGTATTTTCTTATGAACGTAGAATACATACTTGACTGCAAAAAAATAAAAAAGAGTTTAATTGATAATACTGTGATTGTGAAACCGTCATATTTGTGAGGATAATAGTTTAACTGATTGTGGTGATAAAAATCATATAAATTAATTTTGTAATAATTACATATACTGTTAATTCAAGTATGTGTGTCTACTTACATCTATGCCATTAAACAATCTGGACTCAGGCTACCCAAATCTCCACATAACTCATTACACATAAATCTTTACCTTTTATTTCCTACTCTTATCTTGTGCTGAATATGTATAATATATTATGGTTATATATACATACTATCACCCCTTTTATTAAATTAAGGTGAAGTTTTGTTTGCGGAAATGAACTTAATGCGTCCTAATATATTCTAGGATTATGTCAATTATGAGTGAATATTTCATATTGCATATGATTGCAACTGGGATCCCTTGTCAGTATACTCCCACACAGCACAAAATGTCTACCATACAGCCATTAGATATTATTTATCGATATCCATAACCTCCACTAGACGTTACAGACGTTCTATGAATGTCTCTTACATCTCCAAATCTTCGTCTATCGATATCCAAACAGTACATCTAATGGATATACTATGTAACACATCTAATGAATACTGTATGTGATACATCCAGCGGACATGTTATTTATATATTCATTAGATATGCTATATAATACGTCTAATAGATATGGTATATACGATATTGGTCCCTTTGAATGCGCGACAAACATGCTCATCAGTCGGCGCAGTATTGGAAATATTTCTTATTATTCCTAACACTGTGCCACCCTTTGAAGTTCAACGGGACCAGTAACGTAGATAATAAGCTGAGCAGTGGACCCAGTGCTGGAAATAACAAATAGTATTTCAAATACTGTTCATATAAATCAATTGTATTGTAGATAGCATATCCATTAGACGTATTCTGTAGCCTATCTAATGAATATATACATAACATATCCGCTGGATGTATCGCATACAATATTAATTAGATGTGTTATATAGCACTTCCATTACATATACTATTTGGATATCTAATAGACGGACATTTGGAGATGTAAGAGAAATAACGTATATAAAACATCCATCAGATGTAATACATAATACATAGCATATCCATTGCATTAGATGTACTTATTACATGCATGTTTAGCTGAAAAGAAAACATATATAATAGTACAATAAATAGTTCATGAAGGTATATATTTTAAAAAGTTTACAAACAACAAATTGTTACAAATTATTTTTATTCTACTTAACTCCTGTTCCTTCTTTTCAAACCATTGACAACTAGATATACCTACTAACGTGGTAAGCTTAAGGTAATAGAAAAATAATCAATCATGTTTAGATACAAACTATAATTAATATATCTTCACATTTATTTACTTTATTTGAGTATTAATTTTTATATTAAAATTGCCATAAATATGTTTCTATTAATTTTATAAACAATTGTAATAATTCCAAAATCTGTAATGAATATGGCCATGTTTTGGTGATTGATACATCTAGTGGATATCTGTCGAAAAGTGTGCTGTGTGGTGTGGGCTCTTTCTTCAAGTCAAATCACTGTTAATGTCGGCTGTCATTGGTTCTGAATGTGTTGTATAACGGCTAAACCTTATCCACTCAGAATAAAAGTTTATTCATTTCTTTTCTTGTTCACGTAACTCATTTTGGCAACCTTTTCCGTAAGTTCTGCAAATTATATGGCATTCCTAATGTTAGAGAACAAATTATCATTTTGCATTTTACTTTTATTGTATGATATTCCTATATTGTATAAGCAATTATAAATTTAGGCCTTCTATATAAGTTAAAAAGATATTATAGGCAAAATTCAGAATTAAATTGATTAAAACTAATCTTTTGAAGTATGTTATAGATATAACTATGTTTTAAACATAAGAATTATTTTTTATAGAGCCCTACATAGGTATACTTTTTTAAATTATAATTTTCACCTCAAGTTTTCTTACACATCCTTTTAACGCCAGGATTATTTACATGCTGTTATTTGCAAGGGTACAGTTATAAGTCAAAGAATGCATCAATCATCGCCTTATTGTTTTCTTGTTGTTGCACTTACAATTAACATAAATAACTATCCGTATTAATCATTCCATAACATCGTGACTCAAATAAAATATAGTTGCTAACGCGGTAACTAAAACAATCTTTCTAAATGATAAACCCGGAAATTAATTTTCCAATCCTGTCTTTTTGTATTATTATGTTTATACATACTTACTTCTTGTGTCACGTTTGATTTTTAAATACCTCCGGGAAATATCCTATTTAGTCCAATTATATGTATTTTATGATTATTATGAGCGTTGGAGTACCTATACATTAAAACAATTTTCAATTATTGAAACTAGTTTTTATAACAGTAAGAGAATCTCGCTTCAACATTTTAATATATGCCAGCAGAACTACTTTTTAATTAACATTGTTAATACGGTTGGATTGAAGTGATTAATAAAATAATGTAAATATTACTAACACTTACATAAATTTTACTAATTTATCTAGGTAAGCTTATTTAATACTAATTTAACAAATTGCGTTTCTGGGGAAATTATTAATAATAAATAATCGTTTTAGGTTGCAACCAAGTGAAATTAAGTCTGGTATACAGAATACGTTCAAAAGGCCCGCCACTGCCGAGGTTAACGACTTAACACGGGAAATATTAAGAAAGATAGACCAGATTAACCAGATGCACGGATACACGACTAAAAGTCCGGTCAAAAAGGAATACAGCTATTTTCCCCATTTCTATACTTACTCACATCAACATCCGAAGCCTTTCAGAAAGATAGCGAATTCGCAAAGTTTGGAGGATCAAAAAGAAAGCGTGGAGCCTGAAACCTATAATGATGCTAATGCTCAACGAGTTAAAAGGAAAATTACTCACCAGCAAGTGTATGCAGTACCACAGAAACAACCGTTAGTTCAATATTTAATGGTGGTACCCGTGTCGCCTACTTATACTGCACCGTCATACAATAGATATAATTACTATTTAAAGCAGATTTACGATCCCAATTTTAGAGGACCGGCACAAAATGATGCTGTAAATTATATAGAACAACAAATGTTAGACAATTTAAAAAGTATTATACTCAAATCACAACTACCACCTAATATCAAAGGCAATACATTCAATCCCCTAGTGCAGGGCTTGCCTCATGAAAATAGTTTTGTACAATACAGAAAACCAGACGTAGTCTATGGTAGTTCTGGATATATAAATAATATTCCAAATATGCCGTGGAATGCCTATCAATATGAAGGCTACAGTCCTGATAAGGAAACTGAAACGCCATCTTTAAAAGTCAATACTCCCATGACATTATATAACAGTTTAACGACGATCACTGAGTACGATAACGATGAAAAATGTAAAACTAATATCAATCAGCTCAGTAATAGCAGTTCTAGAAATGCTAAATCCCTTCTAAGTAGTCTACCACAGCAAAGATACATAGTAGACGTGGATAAAAGTATCGAAGTTGCAGCTTTTACCGAAGAAACCACACCTTCTGGTACTTTAATAGTAGTACAACGTCAAGATGGAGAAGACTTAAAAAACACTGAAGACAGAGAACAACGAACAACAATTTTCGATGTGGAAAATGATCTTAATCGATCTGAAAAGAAGTTAGTCAAACCAGTCGATCAAAATGTTAAAGGAACCGACGAAAAAGGATTAAATCCTCTCCAGTTGTTCTTGCAACATCAACAGAATAAAAATAAACCAACAGGAACATCAACTGAACCGGCTAATAAAGATTTAATAAATGAAAACAACAAAAAATTCTTAAGCAAGGATAATACGGGCAGCGGCATCTTCATACACAGGCTAAAAGTGCGAAAAGGTGGTGTGGCCATTGCTGGCCCTGGTGGAATTGCCACTGCAGGAAGTGGTGGAACCGCTATAGTTGGACCGAATGGTTTTGCGTACACTCATCCCGATAGTTTGGCAATTGCAGGGTCAGGATCTAGAGTAATAGCTGTCGATCCGAAAGTGAACTTGGGCGATATTGTGAAAGGCAAAGAAGATGGTGCGAGAGTTGGTAAACTTGTGGCGGTGGGACCGGTTATCTATTATAATAAAGGATGATTTAGCAGTCATCCCTAGCATATGAGACCTAAACCAAAATGTAGTTTTATCGACATAAATCAAAGTAAGCAGTGTAAGACGACTAATTTGCATCAACACCAATATAATAAAAAAATGTGGTAATAATATACAAAACGATAACAGCATGTATATAGGTATTTATGTCTATAGACTTGTGTGATTCCTCAGCGAGTTAGCTCAAATTAGTAAATGTCAGCTCCTAAGTACTAGAGGTTGTTTACTTGTTAGCTGTTGTTAAAAATAATGTTGGAAATAAAAAAAATAAACATAAAAAAATGAGTGATGATTTCTATTATAATTAAAAGTATGATTAATTTTCCTCCACTTTTAGTTTTATTTAAACCACGCTTATCTACAACATTTGTTCTTAAAGTATTTTTATTTGATTTATGCAAATAGGTTGTATTATGCAAATTTACACAACAAACTAAAATGTGAAAGATATACATAACCATACAGTGTATTTAAATGGTTAATTCCTACAAGCTTAATAAATACTTTGGATCGGATTAGGGTTTTGAAAACTATTATGAGTACTTGCAATTAGATAGGTACTTCTAAATAAACTAATGGCATAATATGCAAACGTGGAAAGATATATCAATTTGTGGTGATGGGAAAATAATTCAAATTATATTTTTGAATTGCCACTTCAATGATAGTTTGAATCAGTGGCATAGATAAGGGGCACATCACGCAGACCCCACAAAGCGGGTTATCTTTGCTTGGGGTTTTAGATTAACTTATATAACTAGTTAAAATGTTTGATGTTGTATCTTAGTCAGTTACCGGCAAGGATAATAACACCACATCGTTTGGTATAGGCACTACCTACGACATTTCAAAATAAATAAAATAATATATTTATATTTTGTAAATAAATAAATAATTTATTTATTTATTTACAATGGATTCAAACTGGAATACAAATTCCATATTACATGAATTCCTTAAATAAGAAATTAATTACAACCACGGACAACTAGGATTGGTTATAAACTAAAGAAATAAAATGTATGAAAGCTGTGATTAACATTAAAGTGTAAAGAATAGAATAGAAACAGATATAACAAATTTTTAACACTTTATTTATGAAAAGCTCAATTATTACTACACGAGGCTACCTATTCTAAGTAGGTATTATATGGATTCCATAAGAATTGAAATGTTCTTACTCTAACTAAATAATTTCCCTATGATTGTTATAAATAACAAAAATATGTGAAACGCTGAAATATATGAGCAATCAAAAATGTGATTAGTTCACATAATCTGTAATAGCTGGAAACTGTCAATGTCTTTAAAAGCATATCAAAGTGGTTAGATACTAATCGCCTAATAGTAAATTCTCAAAAAACCAATAAATGTATTCTTTTTTGCAACAATTCTAAATTTACAGTTACCAGAATGAATTTAGAAAGTAATTCTGTAGAATTTTCAACCTCTAACAAAAATTTGGGTAGGCATAACTATCGTTTTTTATGAAAACCTTAAATTATCGTAAAATAATCATGATTTATCAAGTTGGTTGCTTTATTCGATATTCGACTGTTGTGCCTACCTGCAGTTCTGCCAACTTATTAATAAACTTTTTAATAATTATATGTATAGATTTAAGGTAAGCATAGAAGAATATTTGACTTATTAAATTTCTTTGTTTCCTTTTTTTGTTGACGGGTTAATGTCTGTATATAATCTCTGTATATTTTCCGTCACAAAATAAAAATTATTATTGTTACATTTTGAATACTGTCATTACAAACAAATACTTAGGTTTCTCTTGTTTAGCCAATGTAAGGTAATATATGTATTAATAGAAATTGTGGCTTAATTGAAACTTCAAAATTATATAATGTATTCAGGGAACTCGTCCATTAAAAGTTCTTGACTTTGCAATGATATCTCGATTTTGAAACTTTGGGGTTAAGTATAGTTAGCTATGATCTATTTAGAAAAAATAATTTCATTTATGTCGCACTTCCGGTTACATTGAAAATCATGGCCAACTTCGATAGTTTAAATAGAAACCTATATTTTTTAGTGTATTTTTAGGTTCTACTAGGCATTTTAAGGTAAATTTTATAAAACACCTTCTTGGTTTTTGTAAAAAAAAGCACAAAAAAATATAATGCATTAAACGCGTATAATAGCTATACAGTAGAAGGTAGAAAGCTGTTATGTGGACTGTGGAGAGTATGGATTCTCTATTATTTAACCGAGGAATAAAACGTAAATAAATTTATACAGGGTGTCCTATAATCTAGGGTTGATTTAGCGTAACTTCTACTAAAAGTTTTTTTTTTTCAAATGGAACGCCCTGTATATTTTTATATCATTTGATGTAGAATTGAATTCTCTATGGAAAAGCTATAGGTATTCCTATACCTATCTCTATCGCTTCCTTCAGGATTAGTGATTTTCAGAATATGTATATACAGGGTATTCCACGTAACTGGTTCATTAAAAGTTTATGATGTTCTATTATTTACTTATATTTGAGATTTTGGCACCAGTATCTGTTCGATTGGAACTATAAATGTAAAATACTTTAACCAAAATATCGCTTCCGGTTGACCGGAAATGGATGTCAACTTTCTTATTTTAAATAGAATGATCTAATTTTTTATTCATTTTTGGATTCTACAAGTATAAATATGTCAGTTTTCATTAGCTATTCCTATAGCTACATGTTGCTGTTTTTGAGTTATTTAAGTTTTTCTTTTTTTTTTAGTCATAATCATTGCATCATTGAGAAATTAATATCTCGGTTAATACTGCAAGTAGAGACTCCAAATTTGCTCTTTTATGAATGTAGATATAACTCTAAGAAACGGTAAGCACACTTTACATTCTAACATACAGGGTGTTCAAAACTGAGGAACAAAGTGACATATTTTCAAATGCAGAAAACTCATTTTTTTTAATAGAACACCCTGTATTTTAATTCGGAATTAGGAAGTAAATATCATCCCCTATCGCTTTATATGAGCATTCCCTATACCTATCTTTAATAGATTTTGAGATATGAGCGACTTTTTGTTAAACAGACTAAGTATTCTTATTTTTTTAATAGAACACCCTGTATTTTAAATCGGAATTAAGAAGTAAATATCATGCCCTATCACTTTATATCAGCATTCCCTATACCTATCTTTAATAGATTTTGAGATATGAACGACTTTTTGTTAAACAGACTAAGTAGCCCTATCTTTGTGTGTTTGTAGCTGGCTCTGAATAGGATTAATGTCAAATTCATTGACTAACCATAAGTGTTTATGTATATCATTGTAATTACACTTTCGTACAACGCAATATTAATAGAGATGACTATTCGAGCAGACATTCTTGTATGGTTATTCAAAAATAATATATGAATTTGACGTGAATCCATTTCAGAGCCAGCTACAAACATTTAAAGATAGGGCTACTTAGTCTGTTTAACAAAAAAGTCGCTCATATCTCAAAATCTATTAAAGATAGGTATAGGGAATGCTGATATAAAGTGATAGGGGATGATATTTACTTCCGAATTCCGAATTAAAATACAGGGTGTTCTATTTAAAAAAATGAGTTTTCTGCATTTGAAAATATGTCACTTTGTTCCTCAGTTTTGAACACCCTGTATGTTAGAATGTAAAGTGTGCTTACCGTTTCTTAGAGTTATATCTACATTCATAACAGAGCAAATTTCGAGTCTCTACTTGCAGTATTAACCGAGATATTAATTTTTCAATGATGCAATGATCATGACTAAAAAAAAAATAAAAACTTAAATAACTCAAAAACGGCAACATGTAGCTATAGGAATAGCTAATGAAAACTAACGTATTTATAGTTGTAGAATCCAAAAATGAATAAAAAATTAGATCATTCTATTTAAAATAACAAAGTTGACATCCATTTCCGGTCAACCGGAAGTGATATTTTGGTTAAGGTATTTTGCATTTATAGTTCCAATCGAACAGATACTGGTTCCAAAATCTCAAATATAAGTAAATAATAGAACATCATAAACTTTTAATGAACCAGTTACGTGGAATACCCTGTATAGTTTCGAATTAGTACTTTCTTGGAAAAATAGTAAGCAGTAGGCTGTGGATACTACGAAGTATTACTAAATAATGTCAATCTACAGTTAAGTGATCTGTCAATTTATTTTAGTTTGTGTTATTGTGCTTATTGTACCAGCAAAAATGGAAAAACCATTTTGATAACTATAGAAACGAAGATATCTTAAATTTGTTTTTCATTCACGGGGAATGTAATAAAATTATATATAACGTAATATATTTTATAAACTGTTATATGGCAAAACTATTTATAAAAAATTTCCCTTAATTTTTTGGCAAAGTTAAAAATATTTGCAGGTTATGCAGCACTGGATTTTATAAAAATTATGTGAATTTTTTTTCAAAAATAAAGCTGTAATCAAGATGTAAGATCCAGTCTATTGAGAGTCACCTATATATCCATTAACAATAAAAATAAATGTTATGTATTTTTCAAGGACCGCTTAAAAGTTTTGCGGGCGTTCAAATTTTTTTATCTACGCCATTTTCCTAAAATTTAGTAAACCAATAGCTTACCTAATGTTAAAATAAACTGCATCAATTAATTGAAATGGGATATACGACATTTTTAAACATATTATTCTCGAAGAACACACTATTATAGGTACCTACTTATCTAATTAATTGTTTTGTTTCTTACTGGAATATTGGTAACTATTATTTAGATTTATCTGAATGCCGCTTGTCTCTTTGTGAACGAAACCTTGGAAACCACCTCATTTGTTCGAAATATGTATTTCTAAAAACAACTAGCGCGGGCTGGGGCATGCATCGCTGGAAGGGGTCTGGCAATGATTGATATTCCTTGTATGCTATTGTGCAATGTATGTGATAATAAGACGTTATACGAAGAAGTTCGATCATTGCCAAAGCCTTCTAGGTAACGTATGCACCAGCCACTGTTGAAAACACCATATCTAAATCGTTGCCTGTTTTGTTTTAGTTTAAATATTCCCTTTGAGAAAAAGGAACCTTCTTAACACTTCCTTTCATGACTGCGATTATTTTTTTGCTAATAATAATATTTAATACTCCCTTTACTAAAACTCTTTTGTCTTCCTTAAAAGATATATAGTGAAATACACAATAAATTTTGTTGGTAATTTATGTCTTTTACAGATTCATGACTAAAGCTACAAGTACATATTTTGCCTAATGTTATTCATTTTTTCTTTTCTTTTTCATTACGATATACAAATTCGACAATTTAGACATATTTTGTATTAATAGCTGGGGTTCTCACTGTAAGAAAAACTAAAGCAAAACTAATATCGAATAACTATAAGATAAATGACATATTGTTTAATGTATTAATAGTATAACCTGCCTTTATAATACTAAAAGTCAAGTCTTGCAAATATAGTTGCCTACAAATCGGATATTAACAACAACACCGCATAGGATTTAACACGCTTTTCTCCTGAATTTCTTTGTAGTTCACATTTTATTGTTTTCTTTCATGGAATTTGATTCAGTATTTGCATTAACTCACTAACACACTAATGAACATGCACATACGTATAATATATCTATACAACACTAATCTTGTTTTTATTATTTTTCTCCCCAGAACCTCGTATCCTGGGCAACAGTATAAATGGGACCTACAGCCCCTATTCAACTTTGCTTATGGATTGTTTCCCTCAACCCTCCATGAATCGCATCCAGTAGATTTCTTCACTAATGCGCTGGTTCCGTTACCAAGTCAGCATGTTGCATATTTAAATAATGGCATGCATATTACTTCTAACAGTGCTCGCATCAATAAATTATCAAATCAAAATAAAACCAGTAGTAAACCAGAAAAATTGAAGCAACCTGCCCTTGTAGTGTCTGCACCGGTAGAGGAAATCGATTTAGCGGCGGTCCTCAATTTTAACAAATCACATAAATCTGAAAAGCTGGTTAGCGTAAACGATGTTCTAAAAGAAAACAACGCCAAATCTGCTCCTTACCGTGCGCATCCTCTCTTTCATTATATAAAAAATAAAAATACAGTGGACTTCGATAGAATAATCAGCTTCAGAAGCAACGGCGTTAATGAAAATGATACAATCACATTGATATTAAAGCCGGCAGCTAAAGCTATAGCTGGTCAGGACGGAAAGGCAATAGCAAATCCGCTTGCTAGAGCAGTTTTACGGCAAGGAACAAACGTTGATGTACTTTTTGAACCCGATGCCGTCGCGATAGCTGGACCTGGCGGTACAGCACATGCTGAAAGTGATTTAGAAATACACTATGAAGATATCTGATGGATAACGTGATCATATCAAATGTAATTATGTATATATTGTAAATATTATTGTGTAATATATTTTTGATACAATTTTTAATCCTTTTTTAATTATATTCGGTTTCTATTCAAATTTATTTACACAATGAAAAGTAACAGAAGTCAAAAGTTGAAAACTTATCCTACAAAAGCTACAAGAATCAAGACGTTATATAAAATCTAACAAAAATATATATTGTTTAATTTTATATTTAATTAATTAATATTAATATTTCTCCTTTTTGAATCTTTCTTTGCCTTTCACTATTTACTAGTTACTCTTTAATAAACAGTGTCCATGCCCGCAGCAGCCGGCTTACAATGTATTTTACAGCGACATTTAAAAGGTAACAAGAGATTTTTTAAATTTGTAACAAAAAACGAAATTGCAATCTTTCTAAAACTTTCAAATAAATTCCTTTTGGGAAAACTACGTCTACAATTTTTCTTTAGAAAGCGTTATAATTTTCAGGTTAGGTCAAGTTTGTTTTTTCTTAAACGTTTCTCATGCCTCTAATAATGAGCCCACTTATCAACTTTCCTATATCGATTTTATTTTTATAAACACCATAAATCAGCTTCTAACAACTGCCACACAACCACAGAACATCCTTAAACTGCTGACACTATTATGACATGATTACGTGTAATATGATGGTCATTTTACTTGAATATTCCACAAACATTGTAAAATGTTGCCTTCTCAAATTAGACCTATCATCTCAGAGAGCGCATCTTTAAAACCACTGCATTAGTACAAGTAAGAATAGACACCTGCTTTTACTTACATCAAAAACATACGTTGAGGATTTTTTGTTTTGGTAGAATCTGCAGATACCATCATTATCAAGTTTTTTTGGCATGCATAAGCTTATCCGGTCTGCAGTGACAGGTTAGTAGGCCTACTACCATTATCTGTTTTTATTGAGCAGGTCCTGTGTAGATTCAGAACTTTATTCCTTTGCCTGTATTTGCTGTGGTGATATTTGTCACCATTCTTTAGACGTGTTGTATATCCACTCATTAATAGTTGTGGTGATTTCTGATTTGTAATATCATTAGATTGACCGGCTGGAATGAATAGTCTTTACGATTCTCTCGTTTTGAAAATTCTAATCTCAGTTATTCTAGAAGACGTTCTCTAACTTTGCCTTCTTAATTAAACTTATCATCTTGGAGAACAACTTCTTAACGATCCTCGTGTGGCCAATGTTTTCCTTTGGATGCCCATATCGTTTAAGGCGTTTAAGGAATTCCAAATCAATTTAGAGCTAACAATTGTCGATTAAATTCTTTTAATGTTGATTAACTCCGCAGAAAATATTTCCACTTCTTTACTAAAATATTGAAGTGCGGTAACCTCAGCTTGGAACACTGTTATATCTCTGTTGAAGCCAACCAAAATACTAATTCACGATTACATTAAGTTACACCTCCTTTAGGTTATAGTTTAGGTTTGATTCTTGCCTTGTATAAATTGACGAACACACTAGAAGTTGCACTTTTCTAAAACTTTTGTAAACCAACCCCTAAACTTTCTACCCAATATGTTTCACTCAATAAATCAGCACACCTAATGAATGTAGCGTCCAGTAAAGATTACCTGGCAGGTCGTTCGATATGGAAACTTAAACTTTGGGTGTACACTATTCGGAGCTGGTATATCACAAAATCCAAGAACCCAATACATTACAGCACATTTCTACAACAACATATAATTTCGAAAACTGCACCAACATGAAAACAAAATCCATGAATTTTCCGCTTGTTCTAAATTTTTGATTTCACATTACTTATATTATTTACAAGATTCCTAGATAACCTCATAAAGCTAACACGAATCATTTCACTAACAACAGTGGCGGCTCGTGAGTTATGAAAGAGGGTGGGCACAATATAAGAACTTGCCTATTTTTTGTACATAAAATTCATTCTCCTATTTTTCATGCTGGAAAAGACGGCTATGACTTTGTTGTAAAAATGCATTCAGTCGATCTTCTGACATTGTGTTTCTCAGAAAAGTTTTAATGCGTTTGAGGGTGAAAAAACATGCTGTCGACATGGGGGTTGTACAAATAATATCCAACAGTTTATCCGTTTCCGTCAAAACTTTTTTTAAGTTGTTGTGTGTTATGAACACTAAAAGCGGTAAAACACCACCTACATCTACGTCACACATGTCCTCACGCTCATAAATTACTGAAAGTTTTTTTCCCACATTTTCGTTGTACTTAATTTTGTGTCGTAAAGCACTGTCTAACTATTCACGTATGTCCACTTTGCCAAGAACATTAAAATCCACGCATGCATTCATGTGAGAAACGGAATTTTCGTGTTTCTTTGCCTTCTCTGCGATATGCTTTAAATCATTTAACCCTTGTTTATTCCACGCACTGACCTCTTTCTTAAAAATTAAGCAGATAAAACAAAATAGTTTATTTGTTAGTGAACATGCGCAAATCCACTCAGATTTTTATTAAATACTCTATTGTAAGTTCGAGTTTTACTTGTGGAAGTGTAGTTTATTTGAAGATCAGGAATAGGCCTTCCTTTCTCTTTAATTAAAAGTTTTTCCTCAAATGACAGTGCGGTTTTTTTTTAAGAATTTGCACTCAATTAACTTCCATCATTAATAATAAACGTCACTTCAAGCCTTTGAATTCACACATGCGCGGTACGCGTTGAAGACGATGCAGTCGCAGCGAATGCAAGGCGTTAACTGGAGACACGGCATTGCGTGCCCCAAAGCGACCGTATAACCAGATATAGCGAAGATAAACGGAACCGTCTGATTCATACTCCAAATAGGTACATCGGAAAGAGTACCCCGGAACATAGTTCGCTTCGCATAGCGTTCGCATATACGCTAGCGTCTGCGGTGCGGAAGGAAACTTTGATACCATCGTTATAAAAATACGTAAAAATAATAAAATAAAATAATGCACTGAATTACATGCGAATTTTTTTCTGTGTTTATCTTGGCGGTTGGATGGGCTCGTGCCCTTGTGTCCTTTAGTACCAGCCGCCACTGACTAACAATAAGTAAAAACATTTGTCACACCGAATACGTGCGTTTATTGCCGGTACTTTTCTCCCATTAGGTTAGGTCTATGTCAGGTGGTTACGTTTTGCTTACGTTGTTCTGCACTCCAGTGCTCCATAATGTACAATTGCTCTTAAACGTTGCCTAATGTTACCACTAGAAGCATTACTTCACGATGAACTTTCTTTTTTAATTTGGGTTTTCGATAGCATGGTTTATATCGTATGTATTTTAAATTTTATTTTTACAGAAATGCTTAAAAGATTACTGTCAATTTTACCAAAGACTCCTCTTTTCATTTAATGCGAAAAAATGCTGTTTCCCTCGAAAAAAGAAGCAAGATAAAATTGGTTAAATAAATAATTTTTTGTCATTTTTTTGCGTAATTTGGATAACTGGATTTGTGGAAAATATGCAACCGAAGATATACTATCTAGCACACTTAACCTCTTACGTTTTGTATTATTTGTAAAGGCGAAATCTATTGAAAGTAACTTTAAGATAAATTATGTAATGTATAAAAATGAATAAATAAAGCTTGAGGAAAGAAAGTAATTGTTAAGAGTGAATGTAAAGGAGTATTACTTTTACTAATATTACTACAGTCATAATTTTTGATCACCGAAAGTACATTCGTACTTAATTATATTTATATGTAGTGTTGAAAATATTTGTTCACTTCTCTTTTACCAAACCCCCTAAGTATTATGTAACATATCCAATTAAAATGAAAATTATTTTAATAAAAAATGTGTAGAATGTATTAGTTATTTTCATTATTACAGAAATACCTCCAAATCAACAATAACTTTTTCTAAACAACGCATATTCCAAACAGGCTGAAGCTTCTGTGAATCATTTGGTAGACAAGTGTATAAATAGATTTCCATGTATTTTTTTTTCATAATAATTAAAATCTGAAAACAACTGCTGCTGGCCTTTGTCATCGGCATCATTCTCGAATGTAAAATAACGTAACTGTTGGCGCTTATCGGAGAAGAGTTTTACAATTCATCAGACGTGTTAATACTTACCTACTTTATGTATTGACATAGAATGCTTTATTAGATTGCGTTAGTTTACGCACATGTGAAGAATAATTTACTCCGTACAGAATGTAAGACAAAAGCAATAAACACAACTACGGGAGAAGAAGAATAATTACATAGTGTCTTGATTAGATCAGAAAAATTTGAATAAACAATCTGGTGGGTCCAGAATTCTTTTATTATTATATAATAATTTCTGGGAAACAGTTTTTCTTGTTTTCTCTCTTTGTTTTGTTCTTTTTTGAAGGAGTCGTAGTCGGCTAAGCATGGATTGTGGCCTTTAGAGGATATTTAGCTGAAAATTGAGGCGCACGTATATTTAACCTCCTAGAAGTGGCCCAGAGCCACATTTTCAGTTCTAAGTATTGAATCGTTTTCGTGTAAAAAAATAAAAACCAAATTGTCTTTGAAAATTATTATTTCACGATTGAGTTGTCCAATTGGAACGTACAAATTAAATATCTAGTTCTTTGGAGACTATCATTTTTTTTTTTTTGATGAAGTAGCCATTTTGATACAATCACCAACATTTTTGTAAATATTCTCTTACCATTCTCCTGCTACCTCATTTTTTTAGACAGTTCAAGTGGTATGCCATAGCTAAAAAAATCAATTTTTATTCTACTTTTTTATGAATATCTTTGCTAGAAAAAAACTAAAGGCGTTATCCTTCCCCCGCTACCTATTTTTTTTAATACAACGGCAATGAAGAAATTCTTAGAA
Organism: Protaetia brevitarsis; assembly: GCA_004143645.1. Lineage (NCBI taxonomy): Eukaryota > Metazoa > Arthropoda > Insecta > Coleoptera > Scarabaeidae > Protaetia > Protaetia brevitarsis. The sequence continues at coordinate 3,234,192 of RXPK01000318.1, forward strand.
TGGCAATCTTTTATTTATTGATAAATTCACAAATTGTTACAAAAGAAGTCGATTGCACAGATTTTTAAGTCGTTAGTGGTGATCACCTGAAGATCACAGAAAAAATAAGTTGTCAAAGAAAAATAGTCGCTTTGTTTACAAATTTAAGTATATTGAACTGTTTATTCAGTAAATAAAAAATATAAAATAGATACATATTAATTAAATCAGTAAATAAAATGTTCAACTCTTTGTCTGTCATTTTTGGGAAATCCTCCAAGTCATCAGAAGTGATGTTTTCAAACGGACGTTTCTTGCTTTGCCAACCATTCGCTTCAACTTGTGTGGTGGTGTATTCTCAACACCCATTTCTTTATATACACCCGTCACTTTATTTACGATTTCCTCGGAGTAGTTAATATCAGATAGAAGTTGTTTCCGAAATTAATTATTTAAAATAGAGGCTATTTTGAAATAAATACCACTCTTCGGAAGAATTTTGTTACCTATTTTTTTAATTCAGAAGCTGGAAATTTTGTTTTAACATACCTTGGAACTTTCCTATCAAACTTTTCACAAATGGCTTATTTCTCCTCACTGACTCCATATTTTACGTAAGAATAAATTTACTAAAGGCACGACTTCACCTTATATATAGAACTAAACACTCGTTTATTCAAATATTACTAAGGTGTTATTGATTTTCGTGTTGAAGCCGGTCAGTCATTTAGGTTATTTTATCTTCTTCGTTAAATCTTAGCCATTTAATCATCTTCTTAATTGAAAAATTAGTTTATTCAGTTAGTTAATGTGCATTTCTGTCTTACTTCGCAAGCTAAAAGGAGCAGGAGGCTAAGAAGATACGTTTTCCGTAAATAATATCCTCCCGCATCATAATCTTGATTTTAACATTTTATTCATAGTACAGTGAATGCAGTATTGAAAATAGCATTGTAAAAAGTCGAATTAATTTCACATTAATTTAAGTCGTTTGAATTAATTTGTTCTTCATTAATTTTAGTGGCTATTCAGTCTTCGTTTTTTGGGCGTTTTAGCTTTCTTTTTTTCTTCGCTCCTTTAACATGATTTTTTCATTATCAATTATATCGATATGTATGTATATGGTAATGTAATGTAAATGGGGACGGAGCAATGCGAGAATATCGTGCTCGCTACCTAAACCAGAGGCACCCTATAGCAAATGTCTTATGGAGGTTGAATTAACACCTTCGGGAAACGGGTTCATTTATATCAAATTATCAATGTGCTACACTTTATTTATAAATAGCTAAATAAGTATAAATTATCCTAACCCCGTACTCCACCTAAGAGGCTACCTATTTTAAGTACTATATGGATTGGATAATAATTGAAATGTTCCTACTCTAACTAAATAATTTCTCTATGATTGTTTTTATTTTTAATTATGTGAATAGTACTTTATGTGAAATGCTGAAATATGTAAAATGTGATTAGTTCACATAATCACAATGTACTGTAAAGCGGTCAGCTATCAGTTGTTATTATATTTGCGGCCATGGAACGACTTTATTATCTCCAGCATTCGCCAAGGAGTAAGGGAAAACCATGGCAAAAATCTTACTCTGGGATCAAGATCTGAGAAGAAGTCCCAGTACAGTCATCAGTAGCTTGTTACTGATAGCCGGCAAATCATTATTATCTTTCTGAGTGCTGAAGAAGCAACCACCACATTCCATTAATTCCGACAGCCGTGCCATCTTCACGTAGCTGAACACTTTTTCATCCATCAGAAATTTGATGTTGAACAGGAAAGAAGTAATGATGTAAAAACAAACAAAACAATAGCAGTACCTATTCTAATACTTAGGAATAATCCTAATTATTCTAACCAATAGGAATTAAATTAAAGATTTATATTTTAAATACTTACTTATATACCCTAGCTATGCTAAAAACTATAATTTAAATTTATAAAATATTCATTCATAAATACATACTACCCTACTAGCTATTGAAATATTATGCCGCAACCTATCTAGTTCTTAGCAGCATCGAGATACTCGAAGACCAAAGCAACGATGCACTGTACAACTAGAAGAGCAGATTTTAGACTTAATAAATGGATATCCCTCGATTACCACTAGATAGTTAACTATTGCAATTAATATTCCAATCCACAAAACCGTTTATTCAGTCTTAAAGGAAAATATTCTGTATCCATATCACAATGCTAAAGTCCAACCTCCTTATGAAAACGATAATCTTCTCCGACTGAATTTCTGTAACACCATTTTAAATGGAATTCACGATGATGAGGGTTTTCTGAGATATATTTTTATAACGACAAATGCATGATTAATAACGATCAAAGAGTCGTTATACTTATAACTTTCATTCTTGGGCAGAGGAAAATCTACACCAATTTCGAAAGTATTGCCACCAAAGAAGATTTTCTGTTAACATTTGGTTAGTTATAGTTATAATAAACCATATAGTTACTCGACCAATTTACTTTCCTTTTTCAGATTTCACCTGAAACGGTCTAGCTACCAGAAAAATTTGGAAATGAAACGAAAACCAAAAGAATAATTTTTTCATACCTTTGGGGTGCGGCATGTACAGAGTGAACAACCAGATGTGACCACCACGTGATCGCGAACGAAAAAGTGTATTTTTTTGTTTTACTGTTTACTGTCCTGCTTATTGTTTACGTTCTTCGTCATCTCACATTTAACGTGGTTCAAACCGCTAATTTTTACATTTATATAGGTCACAGGTCAGTGGAAGCTCATTTATATAGAATTGGTGTCGTTGACTTCTCCCTATGTCAGTTACGTCAAGAAATGAGTGACATTATAATCATAGATTAATTCAATGTAGGAAATATGAATTGGAGAGAAGAATATTTAATTTACTAACTTCACCGGAATTAATTATTGATGGAGACTAGTAGCGCGAAAGGTAAACTAGTTGGCATACCACGAGTGTTAACTAAGGAAGGAGTAAATAACATTTCTGATCATATCATCAACTAATAACCCAATAAATCGGTTAAAAAATTATCTGCTCAAATAGGCAGAGGTCGTTGCCAGCACATTCCCTCTATCTAACACCATTAGATTTTTTCTTGTTTGGCCATTTAGTGTTCCGAAACTCTCTCCATATTCTTGTTGAGCTAAAAAATTCCATCACTGCAATAAATGATATCAACGAAGAAGCTTCAAACAACGTGTTTCACAATATGCAACCAAGAGTCAATTTATTTTTATAAAATAATGGTTGTCATTTCGAGCATTGTAGTGAATTATTCTCTCAAATATTTTAATAAAAATATTTACCAAAGCTCTTTTTTTAAACGTGATCTAAAAAGCAGTTTATTTAAGTTATAATTATATCATCTGACAAATTAGTAATGTGGCATATCTTGTACTACCAACTTACCAATGTTGCCACCTTAAAATTTGAGGTCACGTAGTGGTCACATGCGGTTGCTCACTCTGTAAAATGTTACAATGAACCAGTGGACAAATAAAAAAGTCGAAATGCTGAAGTCCCAATTTAAATATACTAGTGATGGTTAGATGAAAAGAAACACTATAGTAACTTGAAACCGTATAGTAGTAATGAGTAGATACTAAGCTAGTTAACAGCAATATCTGATATTGAATAATTGTAGAGCAATTGAATACATATAAGTAATATCCATAGATAATTATGTTTATCTATAAATATTTAACAAACATCCCAAACCAATTATTAATTTACAAATACAAAACATTCACAAAATCGAAAAAAATTGAATTCGCTGTTTTACCATGGCGTAGTACTTGGATCGTACTACGATCGTAGTTGAGATAATAGGGAAATGGTAAGAGAAGAGGACAAAAGTTTTGATAATTGCATCAAAACAGCTATTTTAAAAAAAATTAAAAATAAAAGCTAAGAACGTGCGATCGATGGACACAGATTTTTTTTTTGAGAGTCTCCAATAAAATGCATATTTTCTTTTTTGTACGTTCCTATTGCGCAAACCAGTCGCGAAATAAACATTATCAAAGAAAATTTGGTTTTTATGTTTTTCACTTGAAGACGATTAACATTCAGAGCTAAAAATTTGGCTGTAGATCATTTTTACTTTAGTCAAAAAGCTGGGCTCTAGTTGTTTTTTTTTAACTATTCACCACATGTTGTCTGCCTTGGTGCATAATACAAGAATTTCTGTTAGTGAATTGTAAACGACAAACTAATTATTTTTTTTTGTGACGATGAACAAGTTTTCTCCCTTTTAACATTGTATTTACATACTTTAGAAATTCCAATGTCCCCGTTAAGGTAACATCATTACCGTACTATGGAGGCGCACAGGGCCAATATTTGGAAATATACGAGACAGCCGATGGTAAAATTTCCACCCAAATTGTTTCGAGACCGTTAGAGACAACCAGCCCCCAAGCAGTACCGGAAGAAACGTTAAACTACACCGCCCTCGAATATCCAGAATTGCCTTCCAAAGACAGAAACGAATACGGACACAACATCAAAAACATTCACCGTTCAGCTTTAAACATCATTCAACTGCAGGAGAACGCTAAGCAACGTGGTTCCTTGACCGAGAATGAAAAAATAGATTACGACAGGAACATGAGAGTTCTGAATAAATCTGCGAAGGATTTGGCGGAATTGCAACTCTCTGAAGACGATATCGCCGAGGATGAAGGTTTAAGGGAATGGTTCACGAAGAAAAAGGAGAACAGTAAACGAGAGCAAAAGCGGAAGAACGGAAATAAAAAAGGAAATCAAAATAAAGTACCTGGAGACAAGGAGAAAGAGGAGGAGAAGGAGAAACCAGATGAAAAGGAAGAAGAGGAGGAAGAAGGAGGCGATGAAAAAGATGAAGAATCCGATAGTGTAGTAATTAATCTACCACCCGATGATGCTTCCGTAGCTGAAGCGAAACCAGTTGGACTTGCAGTAGCAGGTTAGTAACCTAATTTTTTCAACGATACAAGTAATATGTTGCTTACCTACTTATCAGGTAACCTCTTCTACTGTTTTTGATATCAAGGTGAGATCTCCTTCCTGTTTCTTGCAAGCTACTTTTCCTAGTTCCAGTCAAGCCCTATCGCTTTTAATATTCTTGCCACTCCTGCATCACCTGCTCTCACTCGGTCTCATTTGCCAAACAATTTTTATTTACCATTTCTTTTTCCTTCATTCTTTCTATGTGCCCGCACCATCTTACTTGTTGCATCTATATTGCCTACATTATTCCCTTCACACCTAGTCTTTATCTAATGCCCACACTTCTTATTTTATCCCTCTTTATTATTCCTTCGATGGTGGGACTCAATCTTAACCCCACTAAGACTACTTTAATAGCATTCACTAGAAAAAGAAACCCAATCTCAAAACCATAAAAATGGATGGCAAAATATAGATTGGAGAAGGGAAGTTAAATACCTAGGCGCTACCTTATACAATGAACTTCTTTGAAACAAGCACGAACTTCTAGTAATCAACAGGACCAAAAAAGCCCAGGTGGTGTGTAGAATCTTTGCAGAGAAAAAATTGGGTTTCTAACCCAAAAATACTGCTTTGGATGTATATAGCGATAGTGAGAGATAGTGAGACATCAGCAAAAGAAGTAATCTGGCCACTGTGAGAATTAACCTCTCAAAAGTGCAAAGATTAGCACGCGTATGCATAACAGAGGTAGTATTGGTTCTTACCCCTTTCCACATTTGGTGGAGGGTGCGGCAAAAAAGACCCACACTCAGAATGATTAATCTACTGACAGGGGTCAAATAAGGATCATGCCCCGCGACGACATGTCAAAAAAAAATCAGCTTTGCATTTGGAAATGAATAGCCATCAAATGGTACACTGATAGCTCCAAAATGGCACATGGAACTGGAATAGGAATATATGATCCTAGAACCAAGTATTTTGAAGGCTTGGGAAGATACCCGAGTATCTTCCAGGCGGAAATACATGCTATTGAGAGATGCGCCGAGTTCAATATTGACCGGAATTACCAAAAGCAGGAGATTATATTAGCTAGAGAAATTAAACGAGCTAGACAAAAGGAATAAAGTAGCTCTTCTGTGGGTTACACAGGAGTGGAAGAAACCATATAACGCATAATCTTGCAAAAAAGGGGCTAGAGTACCATTTGTAGGGCCTGAACCCTTGTGCAGGATAAGTAGGAGTACAATACTGAGGAAACTGAAAAGCGAAATTGAACAAGGAAGATGCAATTATTGGGAGAATCTGCAGGGAATGAGGCAAGATAAAACTCTTCCGGGAACCTATAACCAGAAGAGGTTTACAGAATGCATCAACCTGAGAACAATATTCGCATATTAACAGAAATACTTTCAGACTTTTGCAAACTGAAAGAACGTCTGAATAAGCTTGGATTAGCAAAGGAATCTGAATGTAGATTTTGTAGAGAACACGATAAAACGGCCATTCATCTCCTCTCGAATTGCGTAGCACTTTGTAACTCAAGGGCGTTGGACCTGGGAGCATGTGAAATCGAAAAGGGAGATTTATCTAACTTGAAGCCTTCTTATATCTTACACTTTCTGAAAGGAACAGGATTGAAAGGCCAGCTGTAAAACAGCAAGTATAGGGGACATAATAGATCTTTTAGGTCGCAGTGTAATATCACCTTTCATTCATACATACTCCTTCGATTTTTCTTGGCATTTTCATCTTGGAGGTTTTTATTCTACTTCATATTTTCGTTGTTACTGTCCATGATTGCATTCTGTAAATTGTATGCTACTATGATACCTAAAAAGTTGCAAAGTAGAAATCACAACAATAAATATATTACGTCATTATTAATGTTAGCCAAATATATCATATTAGATATGCATGCTTATATAAGCACTGGTTCCATTATTTATTTATCCAGCAAGATAGTTGAAAACATATATTCGTGAAAGTATGTACAATGTAGTATATTGTCAGCTAGAAATATATAGCTTGACTATTGCAAGTATGTAGATGATGCTCGTTACCTTTTATTCGTAATAAATATACATTTTGGTTTCGATTAGTTTCTTATAGATGAGATATCAGATTTGAAAACCATTGTTTTGTCAATGTATCAAAAGTGGACGATTCTAAACTACGAATTCTTTCTAATAGTTAAAGCTTATATGTTTTGTAGTATATATTGTTCCCTTCATTAGATATAACCGAGCTGCATTTAAATAAATATTTTAATGTGGTTTATTTAATACTCTGCTATTGCGGCAAGGTAGCACTAATATTTACATTAAGGCGCAGACAGCAATAACACCATAATCATTCACTATAAATGAAACACTTCAATATAATTTAAAATAAAAATAGGATAACATTAGAAGATGGTTAAATCAATGTTCTCAACAATTTTCAAATTTCAGCAATTTCAAATTTATTTATACACCTAGTTTTGTTAATTCGACATTTTTTTTTATCTCATTTTTGTTAATTATATCAACTGCAAGGAAGACGCATTGCAAAAGTAAATGTTATTAAAATAATGAATATAAAAAATTTGACTATATACATTTTTTTAATCGAATCAACTGTAAAATCCTAACAATTTTCTTAATGTTAATGTAAGGAGACCGTATTGCGTGTTTAAACCGGATATATAGTGTTCAGAAGACAGTTAAAATTGGATATAACCGAATAATCGTAGAGGGAAAAAAATGAAGATGGAATAATAAAAAAAGAAAAGCTGCAAAAATGATGTCAACTAACTGATTCAGGAGGAAAAGGGTAGACAAAAGGGAAACGGAAGATGCATGTACTTGAAATGTTAAGACGATGTTAGCGCCGAGAAGGATGCAAGAGATAGTAACAGAATTGAAAAAAAATATAGAATAAATATTGTTGCAATTCAAGAGACACGATGGCAAGGACATGGTAATAGATAAGGAATATTATACTGTCAGATATTTAGGTCATTAAAAACAAGGTCAATATCGATGGCAGTACCTAGAAAACATAGCCAAAAACTTAAAGCTCTATGCGAACACGTAGAAAACGCAACCGAAATAATAATAATATTTTTTATATCATTTGAACCAACTAATAATTTAGTAACTATAGCCAAATATGCGTTAAAAAATATTTAATTGAAAACAGTGAAATTGTTTTTTTCTGTGTACACACTTACACTTAATATGATATGAAACATTGAGAGTAAAAATAAGTAGTTTCTTTGCTAATTGTAAAAATATAAAAAATACAATTATTTATACAGATAAGAAGTCGTCGCCGATATCTTCTTTAAGAAAAAGTTCGCCACCTAATACAAACAAAACCAAGACAGAGCGACCTTTCCCTTTTCGTTAATATGATACTTTTTATTGCTATTAATAACAAAGTAGATATACAAAAGAATTCACGGAAGTTAAACCCGCATTTCCTATATACAGCGAATATTTCATATTGCGAAAGAGCTTGATTTACATCTACACCGTTACACATTGAATACGAAATAAAGAACCAGTATTTTGTATTCAACATTACTACTTTGTGGTACATATTTTTAATATTTGAAAATGCATTACCTTCTTGCAAAATTACAGTACAAACTATATTTTTTGTAAGGATTGAAAAAGTATTACGAAATAAAGATTTTCAATTAGTTCCAGGTTGTGATTCGGTCTAAATTATTCTTATTAACTGTTCGTAATTTTTGACAGGTCCAGGCGGTATAGCTGAAAGTAAACCTGTTGCTACGGCCGTAGTGGGTCCAGCGGGATTAGCCATAGCTCGACCAGTGGGAACTGCGATTGCCGGTGTTTCTCCTGATCAAGCGTTGGTACCGATTTATGTCCAAGGATTGGTCAAACCAACAAAAAAGAAGGATCCAGCCAAAGGGACAAATAAGCCTAAAAGCGAAGCTGCTGAATTTCTGAATAGATTAATATCTAAATATCATCAAGTTTAATATATTTTTGTAGCATTTATGCATATTTTGTACACAAATAAATATATAATGTTTATTAAGTACTAATTAAATATGGTTGTGACGGAAATTTTTTGATTAAATACATCTATTCTTTTCTATGTATTTTTAATTATTGTTACATCAGAAATACATAGCTGGATAAATTCTTTAGATTAATTAAACGACATTAGATGCAAATAACGTGAAAAGAAAATAAATTAAATTTTGGAAATTATTTAATTTTAACAAAAGTAAAGGATTTATACATGCTCTTACGTATGTTATAAACGATATTATTAAATTACTATTGGCTTTTAAGTTTCAAGTTTTAAAATTGGTAACTTATAATACTAAACTGAAAATTCTAAGATTAATTATTAATTTTTTATTCACTAAATATTGTTAATCAAAAGTTTGTTTCCCTAAGTTGGGCAAATGCATGTAAATAAAAGTTACGGTACCCTAAAAGCCAAAATTAAGATAACTATGCAATCGTTTACATTTTTCATTATTTTTTTTAAAAGACTGTTCAATAAAAAGAACCAATCCCTGTAATAGCTAAACTTGTGATTTTGCGTCAGATATACTATACAGTTGATTCACGGAACCTGTTCATTAAAAGTTCTTGACTTCGCAATGATATCTCGATTTTGAAACTTTGGGGTTAAGCATAATACGCTGTGAGCTATTTAGAAAAAATAACTTCACCTATGTCGCATTTTCGGTTACATTGAAAGTCATGGCCAGCTTTGGTATTATAGAATAGAATAGAAACCTACATTTTTAATGCATTTTGGATTGTACTAGGCATTTTAAAGCCAATTTTATAAAACATCTACTTACCTATCTGTTACCGTTTCAGAGTTATTTTGGTTTTTGTAAAAAATAGTTCAAAACAATATGGTGCATTAAATGCATAACGGCTATATACTAAAAGGTAGAGAGTTTTTATGTTAACTGTTGAGGATGTGAGTTCTCTACCAATCAACCAAGAAACAAAAAGTAAACAAAATTATACAGGTGTGCCATAATCTAGAGTTAATTTGGGGCAACTTCTTAGTACTAAAAGTAACTTTTTTCAAATAGAACGCCCTCTATATTATACACTATGTGATGTAGAATTGAATCCTCTATCGCAAAGCTATATTTTCAGAAAATGCTGTTTTTAATTAGTATTTAATTAATAGTAGGCGATAAAAAACAAAATATAATATGAAAAAAATATCTTGCTCTACAGTTTCATACGTACTGTTGCTGAGGAAATAGGAATCTCAAATTCATCAATACAGCGCATTCTGTCAAAACATAAAACGCACGCATACGGCTTTAACATCAGGCGATGAAGCTCGCCGTCTTGCTTTTTGCGAGCGACCATTAATATGGATTTTGGCAATTGTTTGGAAGGATGAGTTCAAATTTACCAGAGAGGGTATTGTTAATAAACGCAACTGGCACTACTGGGCACCGTAAAACCCTCGCTTCATCTGTGAGGTCAGCTTTCAAAATACATTTAGTTTTAATGAAATTTGCTTAATAATGAATAACAAGTTTTCAAATTTATGGAATCTTAAACAGCGATATACCGTAATTTTGCGGCAATGCGTAGAAGACATTCAGCTGCTTCTGTTTGATCGGAGATATTGCTGGTACCAAATGGATAGAACACCAGTTCATTTTTCTTATGAGGTAGATCGTTTCCTGAATACAATGTTTAATGATAAGTGGATTGGACGCAATGGATCTTAAGCTTAGCCACCAAGATCTTCTTATTTAACGCCATTGGATTTTTATTAATGTGGGCAAAAAAAAATCACTAGTGTATTCGGTCAAAGTACAAACGAAAGTAGAATTAGAGCGATGTGTAAGTAAAGCGTTTGATAGCATAGATCCTGAAGAAATAAAACAGGTTATAACAATATGAGTTTACATCACGATTCTAAAGTTTTTGCAAGCGAATGTGGAGGTCATATACTACACTAATAATTTTATCAGACCTATACATAACATAAAACAGCATTTCGTTTTTGATTATCTTGTATTCAATAAATTTTATTTTCATACTATATTTTGTTTTTTTATATGCTTCTAAAATTAAAATTGTTTTTTACCACCTATTAATTAAATACTAATACAAAACCACATTTTCTGAAAATCAAATTCTAAAAGAAGCGATAGAGATAGGTATAAGTACACCTATGGCTTTTCGATAGAGGATTCAATTCTATTATCACATGGTGTAAAAATATATAGGGCGTTCTATTTGAAAAAAAAAATACTAAAATTTCAGTACCAAGAAGTTACCTCAAATCAACCCTAGATTGTGGGACACCTGTATAATTTTGTTTATTTTTTATTCCTTGGTTAAATAGTAGAGGACTCACACCCCCCACAGTTATCACAAAAACTCTCTGCCTTTTAAGTGCTGTATAACTGTTATACGCATTAATACATCATATTTTTGTGAAAAAAACAAGAACCAAAATAAGTCTCACACGGTAACCGATAGGTAAGTAGATATTTTATAAAATTGGCTTTAAAGTGTCTAGTACAAATTAAAAATGCAATAAAAAAATTCTATTTATAATATCAAAGTTGGCCATGACTTTCCATGTAACCGGAAGCGCGACATAGATGAAGTTATTTTTTCTAAATAGATCATAGCTAACTATGCTTGACCGCAGGGTTTCAAAATCGAGATACCACTGCAAGTCAAGAACTTTTAATGGTCGAGTTCCGAGAGTATACCATCAAATGGGATAACTTGTACTACAATTTGTTCTAAACAAAATTTTATTTTATGGCATCATAAGCTGTGGTGACGTCATCGGTTTTTTTTTACTTACATTTAGTAAATAATGCTATGTAGTTTTCATCCGCATAAAAGTTTGAAGAGGTTTCTTAATTAACAGAGCTCTGTTTTTCATTTATTTAAAGCAATCCTAGTTACTTATTTAAATAGAACAATTGCCAAATTTATTTATGAACCAAGTTTTTTCCTAACTAAATTTTATTAGTGCGTCCACATTCATAGGAGATGAATAATTTGAATGAACTCGTAGATATGATCCAAGTCTATTTTGAATGCAGAAGAAATAGTTGTCAAGCACAAACAGGTATATGTCAACGTCTGCTTAATCGTCAAAAATTTAGTTGAGGTTTCATAAATCACTTCGCTTATGCAAAGCATGAAATGTACAATGCCCGCCACCTTAAACTTTATGAAAATCAATAAACTCGTTAGAAAATAAAGCATAATAAGAAGTACGATTTGTTTCTACGTAACGTTTTTAGTGCCGGGCAGTGTACTATATATAATAGTATAATTCATTCCACAGCCAGTTTTTTTGAGATGCAATAAATTTGACGGTTATTTAAAGAATTATACTCTTGGTCGATATTATGCATATAAAGCAGAATATGGAAATGAATGATCTGACGCACATCTCTCGGAGAACATCAAAGGATATTAGTTGTGGTATCTGGTATCAACAATGTTGTATGTAAATTACTATTGTGTATATGGACGCCTTGTATTGATTAGCCCAACCTAGAATGGTTTGTGTTATTAATAACGGTTTAAATACAATTTCGTTTAACAACACCCTCATGACATTCATTTTATAAATTGTAACATTATTTTACATCGTAGATTAATGAACTCTGATGACCGTAAGCATACGATCAATAAAAACGAAATCATTCCTAACAGAAGAAAGGTGAATTTTGGAAGCTATTTATTTCAGATCAAACTAAAAAATACTATAGGCAAACGTCTTATATTAATAAAAAATCAAATATAACTTCTGCAGAGCTATTTATTTCAGATCAAACTAAAAAATACTACAGGCAAACGTCTTATATTAATAAAAAATCAAATACAACTTCTGCAGAGCTCTCTGACAGTGTATATACCAATGCGTTTCCGTATCTCAAGATTTTTAAGAATTTGAACAAGTAATACGCAAACACTTAGGAAATTATATTCGAAAAATGACCAACGTGCACACAGAGAGGATATAAATAATTTCTTACTCTTCCTTAACTCTAAACTTAAATATATGTGTAAGTAATTTGTTAGGTAAAGTAGGACAACATTATTTCAGGCACATCTAAAGAAGAAAGAAAGCCCTCATAATCATTTAATAAAATGAAATTTAATGGAAACCAGAACTTACATAAAAATTGAAAAAAAGTAATGGAATGAAATATGTTCCATCTCATTGCACTTTTCAAGAAGTATATACCGTATCTTTAGGGAAACGGAATGCCTAAAGGGGCAGGCATTGTAAACTAAAAAAAAAAGTATTTTTTGGTATAAATCGCCAAAGTGACATATTTTTACAAGGTAAATGGAAATTTGCAATGCTGTTTGTAATTGACCTATTTTGGAAATTAGCAAATTGAATATAAAATTCAAAGCATATTTATGCTTTAATACCTAAATTTGCAAACGTTATGTGAGGTTCTTTAGGTAAATATACAAGTATGTTCTAAATATTCAAAGAATCATAATTATACTTCTATAGAAACTAAAATTACATAAGGTAAGTAAATATAATTTGTAAAGTGACAATGTCGCGTTGGCAGTGTTGACACCAACATAATGAATTTCAAATAACATTTTGATGACACATTAATGAATAAAATTGTTACAAGGAATACAAATTTGGACAAATGTGATTTGACCAACAAAAACATAATAACGAAATTCTTTCATTGCATTAACAGTGTTCCATAGATTATATTAAATTAGAACTAAAATATTTTTTCTTAATATGTGTTATTTTATCATAGTTATGCAGCATCTTAGCAACTCCACACGAAAATTTGTTTAATATGTATTTATATACATATAAATTTATGTGAAGATAAGTGAGAATCATCAAAATGCAGCTGATGCTCATCGAACGACAAAATGCTAATAAGAACAACATACTTTTATATATGCTTCGACTTCGAAAATATTCGACTAAAGCGAAGCATGTCTGTAACATTCGATTCTCGTACTTAGGTGTCCGGACTATTTTTTCTTCTGCCTTATATATCTACCTGATTATGAGTTAGCGAACGCACACGCCTCAAACTAAAGAAGGGCATCCAATTAGTTATCTTTGGTCCGCATGCGTTTTCTTCTCTCTTTAAGCTGAATTTCACGCAATATTTCATCTGATACTTTTGCTCAACTGCCAACTAACTGAAAAAAAAATTATTAAGAAATTTGTATTAACACCAAATAAAATTAATATTTGGAGTGACAGTTTCACATTTTTGGAATAACAATATTTTTATATTAAAAATAGTACTCGATCCTATAAAGTAAATAATAGGGAATGTACCAAGTGGATAGCAATATTTTTATTATGGAGTAAACTATGCACATACGAGTTAGTTCCTGCCTAAAAGTTGTTAGTGTTTAGTGCCGTCTAGGACGTATCGACGCGAGGACGTTTTGACGCCACATGCAATACCAGTTGAATTTGATTTGCACCTATGATACACAGATTCTTTTTCTTTTTGTTTTTGAACATCGGGAGGGAGGACGCATTAAAAATGTGCAAAATGATCTTAACAAATTTTGTTTTCGTTTTAGAGAATAGAGTAGATCACGAGCCATTCCGTATTAATGGTTGCATGCTTCTGTGTTCCTAATTTCAAATGTAAACTAAAACATTCAGTATCAGAAATATCTAAACAAAAAAATCGTCGGTAGTCCGAGAATACAATCAAGATTGCATATTGACTTATTTATTTATATCGCATGCTTGTGCATTGCGACCTAGTGCATTATTGAGAAATTTAATATTTATATTGAAAATTCCCGGAGAATACCTGATACAATTTAGCTCTTCCTCAACGAATAAAGAAATAACTGGTTCATAATGCGAAGGCGTTATTGTGTTGACGAATATTTTACAGCTTTAATGTAGTGTCTTTGTTTTCACACTGTATCTGTATGCTTTATATGTTTTTCTTTATTTGTTTATATATTATTTACTTATTGTTATTATCATTTTTTCTAACGTTTTACGTTAATGACGTTTAATATAATAGTATAATTACATTAATAAACTGTTGATTGATTGGGAGTTTGTAATATTTGTATTTGTTTTGATTTTGTTAGGTAATTACCTAATAATATATCTGAATTATTCATTAGAATATGAGTTAGTGTTTGGGCTGTTTCCATTGCAATGTTGGATTGCTTAGATCGACAATTCCGCAATATTTCTATTGCTGTTATCATCAGAAACGGCGCATCTAAACAATCCAACAGGCAATGAAAACAGTTCTAGCAATTCGGTGTCAAGAATTTCACGTCAAGAGTAGTATTATATATGCTTTTTCAATGAAGAATGTAAATGAGAAAAATAATTTGAAGTAATAAAAGATTTTTTCTTGGAGTTTCGGCCTTTTTATTAACATATATTGTTACATCTTTTCTTTTAATTTTATTCTAAACGTTCCGACATAATTTTTATATATATATAGTCAATAATCATCTTGTAGAAATTATTATATTCTTTATATTATAATAATTTCTATAGGATGACTGAAGAAGACTATGTCGAAACGGTTGGAATAAAATAAAAAAATATATGTTAATAAAAAAGCCGAAAATGCAAGGGAAAATCTTTTATTTAATAAACTCTGAACTCTGGCTACCAATACGTGAAAAAACAATTATCAAGGAAAAATAAATTTCTCGTTTATAAAATAAAACTTGAAATTAACAGCGTTAAAGGTTAAAGTATCCATAGAGATGCAAGTGATAAATAAATATAGGAAAATCGATTAAGATAATTAACATAAATATATAGTATTTTATGATTTACTTATACCAAGAACATAACAAAACGCATTATCTTATGATTTAGGTTGCATCAGATCCCTGGGAATATTCGCAAGTGACACATTTTCCTTACAACATTTAATTTATAAGTAAACGGTGAATTTAATCGAAACAACGATAGGTAACCGCGAAATAAGATGATATAAACACCACAGGGAAATAATTCCGTATTACGAACAGCTTTTGCAGAAACCATGATTACATCGACGATTGACGGTTCATGGTGTGATTCCGATTTGTCATTGTTACAACTTCGATTTGAATGATAGATAGAATTTCACCGGCGGGCGAACGAGGTTGGCCACTTGCAAGCGTAACATTATTTCGACCTTGAACTTGTCTGGAGTTTATTAGAATTGTTTAGTCACTTACGTGTTTTTCAGCATTGCGAAAGAACTTCCCATGAATATTAAATTATATAAACATTTCCAAATTACCAAATCAAGTATGTTGTACTGCTATTTTAATAGGTATTCAGGTTGAATGTCCATTTGTCATTTACAATGCGAAGTTAGCAGACAATTTGAATGTGCACGATATTAAAAGAGTTAAAGAACTAAAAAGGACAGAAAAAAGGATAAAGATTGGATATCAGAAGATAAACATAGGGAGGGAATGTATGAATTGAGAAAAAGTATAAACATTAAATAACCTTGAAAGAATAGTTTTAGAAAATGTTAAAAAAAGTAGGAAAATTAGAAGAAAATAAAGAAGGCAACGTAAGCCTACTTACAATTACTACCAAAAACTTGCGAAAAAATGGGAGATAAAATTAAAAAACAAACTTCGAGAGTAGGGTAAAAGGCTATTTGTACCTACATACAAAGGGTATTTTAATGATCTTGTATACAATTTTGAGCCAATGCCACTAGATTTTACTGCAACTTTTTACTTCCATTAGTTTTCGAGTGGAGAAATGGATATGAGACATCTATATATACAGACTAGGGCTATCGAAACCCTGTCTTTTCGAGAACTTGGGTACCCGTTTACTGCACTACCCGATTCCGGGTTACCCGGGTATCGAGCTTTACCCGAAATCGGGTATTACCCGAGATCGAGCTTTACCCGAAGTTAAGGGGTCAGAGGTAACCGGGTATTACCGGAAACCGGTATTTACCTGGAATCGAGCTTTACCCGAGCCGGATATTACGCGAAATCGGGTATTACCCGAAACCGGGTATTAATCGAAATCGAGCTTTACCCGGATACCCGAAACCGGGTAGTCCGTAGCCAAAAAATTCGGGTACCCCTGTGCCCATATTCCCGAAACCGGATACCCGGTTTCGAGCAACAGCCCTAATACAGACATATAACAGGAAGAGAAAAAATCATATGAAAGTGATGGGTATACCCCATAGTTGGAGTGGATAGGGTGTATCCCATATCCCACTACAACATTAGAGAGAAATGCACATACTATTTAAGAAGAACGGAAGTGAGACAGACCTAGTACTGACAAAACACTCTAAAATATATTTATAAAGGATTACATACAAATACTAAAGCTTATGTATCTAGGTATTCACCATGGTAATTGTGTTTAAATGCCTATATTTTATATAAGAAATATGAATCAGTCTTTTTGCCAGTACTGGTACTCCATCTCTGTCTAATATTGGAGTCAATTGCGTACATAACTTTAATTACGTGGGCGCTATCTGTATAAGTAATAGATCCATGCTTTTGTAATCGCAAAAATATATTCAAAACGATATAAATATCCCCTAACGAGAAAGACAACATTCTAAATAAAACTCAGATTGCAAACAAATAGAGAATATGTCTTCTCAGTACAGTGACAAAAAAACGAATTAAAATAAATATATATTTAATGTTGATCGCTTTAATTGTGTTTTCCTATGGTTGCTATAAATATTAAGTGTTAAGAAATATGTTACATATAGATGTAGTACATATTGAACAGTATTTGTGGTTTGCAGAAGAATTATCTTTATAATTCTACATTCTTGATTTTTTCCTTAGCTAGCCTGATAATGTCCTGTTGAGGACAAAACTAGTCGTCTGAATATTATTAAAGAATCTGTGAGAAATTAGACTACTTTTATTTCTGATCCATAAATACAGAAAAGTACTTTCTTATACTAAATATTTATTTAAAAATATTGAATAAAATTAAATAAATATTTCCTTGAAACTAATAAAAATATTACGTTTTCTTACCAACAATAAACCATATTCTTGAAATATTACTTAGGTCAAATAAGAAACTACTTCCAATAAATATTTTACAGTTTATTGCTATTTTGATTTGCTAATTTAAAGCTGTAAGATTTGCAAATTTGGTTTACTTTTACATAAGTGAAAGAAGCATATAAATTATGCACTAATATTCCATCTTGTGTTATAATGGGGAAATACGGTGCTTATGATTTCTTTTACTCAGAGAAGACGCACTCCTTTTTCTTTCATATATTATTAGCTACAAATATGTCTTACACATGAATATTAGTTTCAAAGTATTGTAAACTATACTAAAGTAACATAGTTTATTCATTCAAACAAGGATTATTCTTAGGTAACTATAATATGTCCATTTTCCATTCTAAGAATTTAAGAGTCATGCCAAGACTGGTAAGTATTGAATGCAGTATTGTAATATTTGACTATAGTAAATAAAATACCCGTGGAAAGTAATTAACTACTTGGAACATGAATATAGTTATTTGAATTTGGTTTCAATTGACGGTTTATTTGATCGAAGTAAGATTTACTTGAATGAAAAATATACTTCTTCATTCTTCAAACGTTCAGAAGCAAGATACTCAAAATCCGCCAACGTCATTCGAAAAAACATCGTTTGTACCAGTTTGTATCTCCTTTTAAATCGTCCGGACCTCAAAGAAGGAAACCGGAAGTAGAGACATTCGACAAATATGTCAAATAGGCAATTTCGTCAATTTTTGAGATATTGCACAACGGGCAATACCATTATATTTAATAACAGATACCGTATGGCCCGATTTCGTCAATATTCAAAGAAAACATTCGTTCGTTGAATGTGTCGCTATACGTCTCGATCGGGTATCTCTCTTCATAATCTCCCTAGCAGGGGCCCATAATAATTAGATAATAAGATAAGTATAACCATGCATACATATACAACCAGTATCTGTCACTAAAGATATAGAAATATATAATAAGAATTGGTGATATCACAAAGTAAAAATTAAATACATGGCTAATTAATAAATAATGGTCATATTGCTAGGTTATCTGACGTAATTTGGAAAAATACAGGTTGTTACTGAATATTTGTACTTATATGTTTCCCAAAATAGGGATGGGATCCTTGATCGAATAAGATAAAAATGTAACATAGATATTGAAAATTGAAAACTATTTCCAGATTCGCTAAAGTACAAATGATTCGAAAAGAGGTACAAACGGGTTCAAACGTTATTCTTTCGAATGGCGTTAACCACTTAGGATACCCCAAAAGTCAGCGAAATTTCTCTTTTCGATATTTTTCTAAATGTCCCTACTTCCAGTTTCGTTGATTTAAAAAAAAGTATAGGCAGGTACAAACGATGCTCTTTTGAATAGCCTCGGCCGATATCTAAAAAAATACTGCACTAAACTGGACGTACGTTTCGATAGCTGATGATGATAGCTTTCATCATCAGCAGATACACTAAACTAAATAACTACACTAAAACTACCCTAATTTATGCCTAAAAAAGGTCATGGTACAATGATCACGGTCATGGCCGACTGCCGTCATGCTTAACTAATCACTATCCTAATTCTAACTCCGTCTAATCTACTACTTATACTTAAGAAACCGTAAAGACAAGAATTTAAGGATCCTAAATCTGAATTCATTAAAATATGTTTGTTTTTATATATTTACATACCATCATAACAATTTAATTGCACATAGTTGTTTACGTTTTTAACTAACTTTACATTGTCAACTTTATGGTTTTCTTCAAGCATATGTAGGGCTACACTAGATTTGTCCAAACCTTCTAAATTTAAGATGAGCCAAATGCTCCTTGTAACGCGTTTTAATTCATCTTTTAGTTTGCCCAATATATACATGATCACAATCTTTAAAGATATTTTATAAATACCTGATTTGTCCAAATTATCTACTTGATCTTTAGGGCTACCTAAAATATTTTTAAGACTATTATTTGAAGTAGTTGCTAAGTCAATTGAATTTAGAGAAAATTTTTTGTAGACCTTTCGTGTAACTTGGATAAAATGGTAATTTAACATATTTCTTATTTTTCCTGTCACTAATTTCTAAAGTACTCACATTTTTAATTCTTATTTTATTTTATGTTTTCTAATGGTATTATATACAACGTCTTCTGAGAATCCATTAAATGCAGCGATTTTAATAATTTCTTTAAGTTCTTTATTATATCGTTCTGTAGATAGAGGAAAATTAAGTAAGCGATGTACCAAAAAGTTAATAGCTGCTAGTTTGTTTTTCCATGAATGGTTTGAATCTTCTGAAATAAATCTGTTATTAGTAGTGTGCTTTCTATATATGTCTATTTCTAATTTATTTTTATTTGTTATTATTAACATATCGAGAAAAACAATCCTATTGTTTGTTTCCTCTTCATGGGTAAACTTAATGGAAGGAAATTTTGAATTTAGCTGTTCAAGAAAATCTCTAATTGAGCACTTACTAGTATCAAAAACACAAAAAATGTCATCGACGTATCTAACCCAAACCCGTGGAAAATATGCCAAAGTATTCTGAAGATCGGTTACAAATTTTCCCATAAAGAGGTTAGCTATGAAGGGAGATAAGTTGTTACCCCTGTATATTTATACGGGATTCTTTCAGTTTATTACAGCCAAATGTTTGTTTTACATTTTTTATCAATATAATGATGTAAATTACGAATTTTCTCGATTAAACGCGTTTTTTCGCCGTCCAAAAAAATATCGTTTTTATTTTTTTTGGTCCATCAGAGGCACAAAAACCCGCACACACCAATTTATTTTAGCTCAATCGGCGATACACTGACCTGGCCGTACACTTGTGAGTTTACTTTGCTCAGAATGTAACAAATTTTCACATGCAAAAACACAATTATCAAATTAGTATCGAGTTTTTATACTTATTCGACTTTTTGTCGGGACCCCTATAACAAAATTTCTGGCTACGCCGATGAGTACTCACGAAGTACAATCGGATTGTATCACTTTTTTTTTAAACAAGTTACTTGCCGAGTTCTCACCGGTGAAAATGAGTATATACAAGGAATGAACTATCAATTTATCTATGATCCAATCACTTGGAGTTAGAGATTTGTATATAGTAAAGTCTGGAAAACTACATAAGAAATATTGATGAGTTTGAAAACTTATGTTAGGATTTTTATCAACGAAATTCATTTGATCTATGTAATTTCTTGCTTACTAAGCTATTTCTAAGATTGGAGAGTTTTCTCATATGTAATCTATTGCCATTTTCCAACTGTCAACGTGCATTTGAAGAATAATAACCTCTTGCAGTAATTCTATGGGATAAAGCAATCATCTTCCAATTGTTTCCATACATGAAATTGTTATATCAATTACATAAATGTATAGTAATGTGTTTATGATGCCGCATCCAGATTAAATGTAGTGCACTTTCTTGTATTTCAGACGTGCATAGCATGCATTGCGTGCATACATATTTACATGTTTTCACTGTTCTGCACCACTTCAATTAGTTATTGGCACGTTTTCAATTTCATATACATATGCATGTGTGCGACAACACAATACATTATATCGGTTTTAAATTATACATTAAGAAACGTTGTATAAAATTTCACTGTTATTCCAGGAAATCAACATAAAGTAGTAAACGCGAATAGGCTTGAAGTGAACTCAAAAATTATCCCGTTAGTACGAGGATATAATAATTGTTACTATTACTTCATTATTTATCTTTAGGAATTTCTGCTGTTTCGAATTTTTTTAATTTTGCATTTACATTTTTGCCTTATTACAATTCACACCTTATTCCATCACGATGCTTATACCTGCAAGTTTTATTCATTTTATTGCTTTTAATTTTGTGCAAGATGATGCATCTTAGATTGATGTTCAAACATTATAAAGGATATTTACATAAAAGTCGATAGATTTATGTTATTTATACTACGCGAATATGAAGAGCATGACAAGTTCCTTTCGTGTTTTTTAGCGGTAATATTCCATGATTCATTGTGATTCGTTGATGTTTTAAGGTGTGTTGTTATGAAATGTGCAGGTGCACCCTCCCCAAAAATTTACATATAATAGATAATGCATTCTGTTTCCATAGAGTTCTGTTTTATTTTGTAAAACGGGGCGTACCAGATCGCTTGACGCATCGGTATACCTACACACATTGATGACATATTTTCGATGAACGTATTAATATAATTTAATATTCTACGCGAATACAGACAAGGACGTTACATTACATTAACCCAACTGTACGTAGAGTGCGTATTTCATCTAATTGTATTGCATGTTAATATGCTCAGGTACTGTGTCGACACTAACGTCTAATTCCATATTGTAGTGCATTGTTAGTATTAATAACAGTAAAACTGTTGTTTCTGACGATATTGAAGCTTGATTGATTTTATAATTGCACTGTCTAATTAGTAAACTACATCACGGAAAAAAATATCATTGAAATATGCTGAAATTAATATCTATATAT
Organism: Protaetia brevitarsis; assembly: GCA_004143645.1. NCBI lineage: Eukaryota > Metazoa > Arthropoda > Insecta > Coleoptera > Scarabaeidae > Protaetia > Protaetia brevitarsis. Next base: position 3,256,653 of record RXPK01000318.1, read on the forward strand.
TTTGTTCTAAGTATTCATATAAACGCTTAAGTACACCACTATAAATGTTTACCACCTGCATATTTTTAAATTATTAAAATAAACCATAATTTACTCCCTCAATACTTCTAAGAGCAAAAGAGGCGAAGATTAAGTAACTAATTATAATTTACCGGTATGGAAATAAGTGCATAATTAAAACAAACTAACTGTCGAAAAGAGAAAAACCACTCTTTATGCACTGAAAAACCAATTTATGTGATAATACCAAATTTTGTTCAAGTTACTAAATGTTGAGTTAAATATGGGCAAATAACTATTTGGTTAATTCAAGCAAATTATTTGTTCATTTAGCTCTTTATTTACTTGAAATAACGAAATATTTTGTTGGATTAACTAAATTTTCATAATGCAAACTTCTCCTAGACCCCTCACCACAAACTGCATCAAACTACGTACGTTTCGATAGTAAAGCTATAATCATCAGCAGGAACACTCAACTGAATAACTACACTATAACTACCCTAAGTTATACCTAAAAAAGGTCATGGTGCAATGATCACGGTTATGGCTGACTGCCGTCATGCTACTCATTAATTCTAACTCCGTCTGATCTACTACTTCTACTTAATAAACTATAAAGACAAGAATTTAAGGGTCCTAAATCTGAATTCATTAAAATATGTTTGTTTTTATATATTTTCATACCCACATAACAATTTAATTGCACATAGTTGCTTACGTTCTTATTAAATTTTCATGATAACATTTGTTTGAAATTATTTTCTTGTCCTGAACAAATTAGTTTTTCCGTGTGTAAGAAATAAGCTGATTCAAATTAAAATATCGAAAAAGAATATATACCATTTACGTACAACATTATTTCAGTGCGAATTGCAATAGTAGAGTTGATCCCGGTTCAGGTATGGTGGTAATCAGAGTTGGGCAAATTTCAATCACATTAATCAATTGCAATTGATATAAAAATTTTCAATTATTAATTGAACTAGCTGATTAAAAATTTAAATTTTTATTTTCAATCCAGACCAAATAATTAAAAATTTAATCGTTTTTTAAATACTCAAGTCTCAGAGTTCGACATTAGACGATGAAACTTGTAATCAATTAAATTTCGGATAAAAATTACAAATACGGGATTTAATCGAAAATAAATTAACTGTAGATGTGACAATGAAATATGTAATTATAGTTAGTAAATCGTGAGTTTATTATAAAACGAATAAATCGATTGTCGATTGTAATCAACGATGTTTCGTCACTACTCATAAACTACCTCTGGTATAGTAGTTTACCCTATATAGATAAAATATTCATCCTCGCATCTCAGATACAAATTGTTAAAAACAATAAATTTTTATCTGTAAAAAATAATGATCCCACTATCCTAAACTACATAACAACACAATTACCAGCTCCCACCAATTACCATCCACCACCACGAAATTAAGCCGCTAAACCCTCCCAACTCTTACCTCCCTAGCCAACTGCCCTCCCTTACCTCTAACTAACTACCCCTACTACCATCACTATCACTCTTCTACCGGCTGCCGTGTTGGGGCCCTTACACTTTTCTCTATAGTTAATGATTTGCCTATTTCTTGGGCCTAGTGAGGTCCTATCTAGCGGATGATACACCATTATTGTAGCAATATCCATCCGAGTTCACTATTAAACTGACCTTGACGTCTCGGGCTTTTATCACATGGTGTTCGAAGAACAAATTAAATTGTCGACTTGCCAGAAAATCATTTGTA